>JACSYO010001725.1:405000-880000 GCA_016806645.1 Ophiodon elongatus
GCTCACTAACCCCCCCCGGCCCTCCATACACACACACACACACACACACACACACACACACACACACACACACACCCCTCTTTAAGACATGCCAACCGTACATACAGATTACAAATTACTGCAACAAAAACAGCCACACACAAACGGTGTCTCCTTTGCATGCATTATGCAAGCACACGTGTCGGCAATCCAGCTGAGAGCTATCTCTGCCAATACCAACCTAACCTTGCCCTGTGGTCAACACATTCATTTGGTAATGCATCGGGATAAAACTGCACTGTTAGCACTCTGCGTGCAGCGGCAGACGTTTTGCAGAGGCTCTTAAGAGGGATTTAATCAGATATACGCATACACTGAATATTCAAAGCCATTTGCAGCGGTCAAGAAATGTGTTCTTTCTCCTCCGAGCACCTGGGTGGACACATCCGGAGACGATGATGGTTTCCTACTTAAGCCGCACTTAAATACAGCGTTGTGCTTCGGTTATGTGGCTTGATTTTTTCTTTCCGGAAAGAAATGCAAAGTAGCGGAAAGGAACCGAGAATTCGAGGCCTTTCCAGGACGTTTCAACGTTTCATTATGTTCCAGTTTGATATTACTTTTATTTGATCAATAGCGGCTATATTAACACCGTAGTAGGAAACAATGCATCTTGTTCCATCCAGTGTGTTGTCTCTGTATTCAGGGAGGGTTGGGAGACTAAGCCCCCACGCCGCTCTCGCACCCTCCAGCCTGACAAAAGCTTGGAGAGAATGTGCGGGTTGGGCCAGACGCTCGCTCGGTGCCACTGCTCCTCGAGGGGCTCGCCATCTGTCCGCTGGCACCGGCACATCAGAGTGGCACGGCCAAGCGGGGAGAAGGGGGACTGAGCCGGGGAACGTTAGCAAACAGATGCGGGCAGATTGTGGATTAGGATCCTTCCTTAGATAATACCAAATGACATCTGATCACGGATCTCTCCCTGCGGAATGCTCGACGGTGGCATTCCCTCGAGGGGTTAACCAAGGCGAGAGATGAATGGAGGGTTTTCACACATTCGCTGCCTGGGAATCGTAGAGCAGGTGTGGGAGCGTGTGGTGGTGTTGTTTGGTTTTGTTGTTTTGTTTTTTGTATTTCTGAAGCCGACCGTGTGTGTGTGTGTGTGTGTGTGTGTGTGTGTGTGTGTGTGTGTGTCCAGGGATATTTTAAAACTGCTCTGAAAAGTCAAGTTATCAGATGACTATTAAGTTGTTTTATAGTAATTAAAGAATATAATTATCATTCATAGTTTGTAATTAAAACAATATACAATGATTCCAGTGCTCCAAAAATGTAATTAAAATGAATCTGTTTTTCCTCTGTTTAAAAAAATAAATAGCTCTGACAGCATCAGAGCTGGATGCAGTGCAAGTCATGGCCTCTGCCTGTCACACAGACAGGCAGACAGACAGGCAGACAGACAAAGACCACGTTTTAAAAACCTTAAATCTCACGCCATATGTGTGTGCCTCGCTTCCCTTTCTTAACCGAGCCCAGCGACAAACGGCTGCAACTAAACAAGTAAAAGCGTCGGTAAGCCTCACAGATCCCACACAATAAACGTCCCCATTGCCAGATGAGGACAATGACGGAGTATTCGGCGAAAGTGTTTAGTCCTGAGAAACTTGGCTCGGTGTCGGCCCGCTTCGCCGGGCCAGACCCCAGGCCGTTAAATCATACCACAGAAAACAAAAACAACTGTGACAAGCAGAAGCATGATGAATCAATTGGAAGACTGTTTAGAGTTCCTTAAGCTGACAAGAGCACTTATTCATTTAGATATAGCATGGCATTATTCTTTACATTTTAGGGAACTGTCTTTTTACACTATCCTACTGGGAAGGATCCAAAGATGTGCTAGGTTTTATCTTTGCTACGCCTGACATTCTTTCTGTTTCGTCTTGGTTGTGCAACAGGATCACACAAGCATGTTTTAGGGTAATTGGAGAATTAGAAATTACCAACAAAAACGAAACAGTATTTTTTTTATGAAATGATCATGATATATATATATATATATATATATATATATATATATGGCTGATTTAACCCTCTGGGGGCAAAGCTTTGGACAGAATTCAGCTGCTCAGCTCTGATCAGACTGCTGCTGTCTTGTGTGTGTAGTCACTTTGTGCCTCACTGAAGCAAGGCCACAAGAAAACGTGGAAGACAAACTGTGCGACATCAGCCAAGTGAATCCTCCTCCTCCCCCCCCCCCCCTCTTCCTCCTCCTCCTCCTCCTCCTCCTCCTCCTCCCGAGTGGAATAAAAGCATCCCATGACTGCTGACAAACATCCATCCCATATTTGTTTTGCCTACTCTGAATTTAGGAAAAAATAAATGGGGAGCAAGGAAGGCATAGAGAGAAAAAGAAAGAAAGGAGTGAGGAAACAGAGGCCAGCTTTGTCATTTTCACTAAACATAAAAAAAATTAAAAAAAACGATTTAAACGAGCTGAGGAGAAACCCAGCGATCATTATGTAGCCGCGTGCAGATGCATTCAATTAGTTGTGGTTGGAAAAGCCTTGGCCTGAGACCAGCGCTTTCAATAAGACGGGGTGGGGGAGAGCACTGTCTCCTCGTCCGACAACACCGCAACACTCTGAACCTCGCAGACACTCACAAACACTCTCACGTACGCACACACACAGACACACACACACACACACACAGGGAGACCACATCTGCCCTAGGACCGCTGCTGGGGCAACCGCGTGACGCCAACGCTAAATATTCAGCTTGTGCGCCGTAAATGAGTGTGCTGATTACATGTGCTGTGTGTGTGTGTGTGTGTGTGTGTGTGTGTGTGCGTGTGTGCGTGTGTGTGTGTGTGTGTGTGTGTGTGTGTGTGCATGTGTGTGCATATGTGCGTGTGTGTGCGTGTGTGTGTGCGTGTGTGTGTGTGTGTGTGTGTGAGTGTTTCTACAGCAATGTGTGAAGGAAATAGAGCTGAGCACATTACACTCTCGAAGACACCCACACGCCCCATCCATCTTCTGAGTAGTGGCCACGCAATGACAATTCATTTCCTGACTTTCTTGAAAGAAACCTAAGCAATTAGATGCCTTTCTCTCTGCTAGACTGTAGGTTTTAAACCCTAACACACACTCCAAATGATATGTTATCTTACATATTTTTTACACACACACATCTGCATGGATTACTGACAAGAGGTGAATTATACACTGCTTACAAAGTGTATTTTTTCAACAAAAACAAATAACTTTATTTTGTAATTTATGCTCTTTCAAGGGTCGTGGGAAATAAACTCCATCGGAAGTGTTGAGAATACCAAATAAATAAATAATGACCTCATCGTATTCAAAGCAAAAAAAGAAAGGATTTGATTATCATTAAAACCTGTTATCTTTATCTGTGTGAAGGCTCAATCCTTTTGAGGTCTGAAAACCGTGTTAATTCTTTGTGCCAGTCGTGAATGCTGTGCTTGACCTCAGCCTATGAGTGCTCTGATCTGATCGAGAAGCGCCTAGAGGATCAAATTCAGAGTGCGACAGGTTTTTGCAGAGGACAGGGAATTCCCATCTGATGTGCGGGGAGATGGGGGCCAGAAAATGAAAGGATAAGGGGAGCAGGTGAGGTGAGTTCTGGAGGGGGAGGGGGGAGATCTCACCTGTTGCTGGTGGAGGAAGGCTGGATCTCTTGGGCTCAGGCCTACAAACCGATTCGCCGTCGGGGTGCCAGGGGCTGAGTAGCCTGGGTAACATGCCATCACAAAAACACAAATACATGCTGGCATTACAATTTGCATCTCAGGAATTCACACGTAGCTGTTGCTTTTATCCACAGAGGCTTACCATCAGTCGTTTGTCAACGTTAAAAATGACCAATAGCGAAGAGCATGTGGAGTCCCACAAGGTTCAACTTTGGGCACACTCCCATTCTTCAGTCATTTGGACTTTTTTTCAACGAGCATGGCATTTTTCAGAAATACTATTTTGCTATTGTTGTAATGTTTTTTTGTTTTTTTTAATAGATGTTTTGCAGATGCATTTCACACTGTAGATGTTTTAGAATGTCATATACAATTAAAGAGCAGCACAGTAAGTAATGGGTATGGGTTATCAGGACCGGATTGTATGGACTCACCTTCTGTTGATGTGGTGATGGGCTTGGTGTCTGGCATGGAGAGCGAGACGGGTCGCACGGCGCCGTGGTGTGGGGAGGGAGCCAGAACTGGGGTGAAGTGGCCCGGGACCTTTCCAACCACCTGACCACTGCTGTTAGGCTGCAGGAGGGGTACAGACAACAACAAGACACAGTTCAACACGAGCGCTACATTTAAAAAAATAAGAAAATATATTCATTCATGCCAAACGTGTGGAGTTGCTTGCTTCATCTCTGTGGTTAAGCAGCCTTTGTTGTGAAAACTTACATTTTGATGGTCATAAATTGATAAATGTTTATATCTGCTTATGTTTGAAAATAAAAAATAAAAAACATACTAAAACAGGGATGGTGAATTTAGCAAAAAAAAAAAGCAAAGATCGTGCTTTGCTAAAGGTGCTCCAAAAGCATAACCTGTATTTTGTTTGGTCTGCAACCAAAATGTAACACCCTATGAGAGGACAGGCAAACTGTGGTCCAGTGACTTCTGTTTACAAGCTCTTGTTTGCTTGTAAATGTGCAGTCGGGCAGATCTCAATAAAACATACAAGCGTGTAACAAACAACACTTTTCCAAAACGGTGAGCACTAAAGAAACTTAATGTCCTTGTTTCTGGGGTAGTTAGTTCCTCTTAACTGCTCGGTTTGTCCTCACAAAAATCAACAACAAAAGGTGACTGGACCGCTCACTTTTGCACTTAATGCTCCATCTGAGGAAAAGATTTGAGTACTTTCATCTCGCTGTGTTGTCACAGTTATTACTAAAACTCTGGGGAGAGGGGGGGGGAGTGGGGTGCAAAAGCAACAATAGACCCTCAGTCACTGACGATGGATTTCCTACATGATTTTAAACAATGATTTTAATGGCGCTCATAAATGAAATTTAGGAGGATTCGGGCATGAAAAGGCTGAGAGAGAGCCGTGGAGTGACCTGTTACAATGGTGTGAATGTGCGAGTACAGAGAGCGAGGCGGCGAGACTATATATATAGAGGGAGAAATAAAGGAAAGCTAGTGGGAGCTACTCTTTGCAGACGGCTGGAGACTGTCTGGGGCGTTCATTTCGGGGCCGCCCCAAGTTCAAAACTCAAACAGGCCTTTTTGGAAAAGAATTGTGTCCACAGGGTTCCCTTCGATGTGAATAGAATGTTTAATTAGAGTGTAATATAATCTGCGTTAAAGCAAGCATAAAAACATTCTGGCACTCAGCCATGGGATTATAAGCGCTGTGTTATTTGCTGAGCCCCCCCACCCCCCCTCCCCCAGCGTTCTCTCTTCCCTGCCGGACCCCACCTCACTAGCCCGCCACCAACCCCCTCTCTCTCTCTCTCTCTCCTTTCTCCAGCACCCCAGCAGAGGGCCAGTTAATTCTGCACAAGAGCCGGGCCCCGGCAACGGCAAATATTTACAACCTTTATCATTCCCCGCGGTTTTTCTCTAGAGTAACAATCTCTCTCCCACCCGACCCCCACCCCCCTCCCCCCTACACCCCTCTGGCCCGCTCCCTGCTCTGGAGATGGAGCCGTCTACGAGGCCTTTGTTTACAGTGAGAACAGCGGGGATATAAAACTCACATAAATATCACACGGCTCTCTCATCTATAGAGACGCCTGCTCTCTCTCCAACACACTGGCTGCAGTGTATGCCCAGAATATATAAGAGCCCTAAGCTATTTGATTTACTACGATGTCCTGATACAGTTTTCTATGTCACATGTGACTGCAATTGCAATAGTTGGGTTGACTTCTTTACGGAGACTTCGGGTTGTTTTTTTTAGCATGACTACAAATTTAAAGCTGAGAGCATACTATAACCTTTGCCAAGAGCATTATATCAAACAGAAAACATACGCTTCTCGGTCACATGAAGTGGTCCGCAGAGTTCAGTCTGGGGCTGTCCGCAAAATGAAAAGTGGTTTGATTTAACTATGATTTAATTCCTCGTGAATTAATCTAATTAGTTAACTATTTGTTTCTGTAATTATAGGTTTCTGACCAATATTATCAATATAAACTTTGGTCAGTTTCATGTCTAATTTGGGGTCTATAATTGATTTATTTTTCTTTCAGATTTACGGGGAAAAAGTCCTGAGAAAAAAGCAGTTCAATCTAATGACATAATGAATGACCAGGAGCAGGTTTCAGATAAAAGAAAGAAGAAGAAGAAAAAAAAAGCAAAACAGGATGATGTTTCTCTACTTGCAAATAGTCCAACGAGGCGGTAATGAAATAATGACAAATGCATGCTATAATTTATCTCAGGTCAGATGGGAATAGAGCCGAACAAGATAACAAAAGACTACTTGAGGCCATGGAACTCTTGCCAAAGCAGCCTTCCGACTTCTGGCCAACAAAACCGGCTTCTCCGACAAGACAAAAAAAGAAATCACTGACCTGGCTGCTCTGTGGGCTGGACGGGTCGTATGACGGCACGTAGCTCTTGAGGGGATCAGCTGGGTTGAGGTGGGGCGGGTAGCGGATGGTGGTGTGCGAGAAGTAGGGCGACGGCGCCGGGGGCAAGATAGCCGAGGCCGAGAACTGCAGGGGCGAGTGCGGAGGGGGGCTCCTCGTCGATATAACTGCAAGAGAGACAGACAGAAGAGATGAGAGGATGATAAAGACTTTGAGGGTTTGTGAGAGTTAAGATGAAGCGATCGCCATCGATCTGAGAGGGTAAATGAAGCGCCGGCATCGATTTTTTTTTTGCGAACCGTGTTTTGTGAGGGGGACAAAGTCGATTAGAACTCCGGGTTTTATCAAGACAGCCGGTGGTTCGAGTCAGCAGTAACTCACCACTGTGTCCTACACCTGTTAGGCCTGGGTGATGAGGCTGAGAGAAAGTGCTGAGTCGTGGTGAGGAGTCCTGCGGGGAGGTGGGGCTGAACAGCGGCTTCTCTGGCTTCTTCATGGTAGGAGAGGACATATCTGCTGGTGGGAAAACACACACACACACACACACACACACACACACACACACACACACACACACACGCACATGAATACATGCTCAAGGTCAAAACATTTCTACATGCCTTATTGATTATTTAAAGTCTTAAAAGTCTTTGATCGGTTCTTTCAGCATATTTGCACAGGACCAGATGGCAGAAATATGTCCAGCTTCTGTGTCACGTTTAACATTTCCTTTACAGAAAAAAAATTAAAATAAAATTACATCACCAAAATTTTTTTATTTTTTTTTGGCATAAATAGGTGTGTTGCTGAAAATGAATCAAAACATTTCCCTCCAGCTTCCACTAATGCTTCCATTTCTCACGGAGGAAAGGAATTAAGTGCCAAAAATGAATTACGGTTGAAATTAAGCAGAATTCGATCTGCGTGGGATTAGTATTACCAAGGGCACCTTGTCTTTAGTGAATGCAGTAGACAAAGGGAACATGTTTTTTGCAAATTAGAGACACCACAAAGGGTCAAAATCACTCGTCATCTCTGGAATCATAACAAATCACTGGACATCCCTGAGAAATATGAGTCCTGTGAAAATTCGGCTTTTGTCAAGTCTGAGCAGACAATTAAATCCAGTGATCGGATGCACAGTTGTAAAGCAGCCGGTCGCTCAAATGGGATTTAAGAATTTTGAGACCCTCACGTAATCTTAAATAGAACATTACACTGTAACATCTGCTCGCCTCGGCCTTACACGGTGTCTGACAAGCTGTACTGTAATTCCCCAGGAATGTTCCCGAAAGGCTCGGCAGAAGACGTGAAATTTGTTTAAAAAAAAACGAGTGTCGTTCTATGAACTGAAAGTATGCGCATAATCTCTTGAAAGTTGCACAATATTGCCGCGCCACACTTTCATGAGCAATGTTCTGCTGTCACGGCGGTGGGGTTTTCAATTTTCCATGGTAAGACAAGGTGTCTGTAGGGAACGTGATAACAAATAGATGCGAGAGGCAACGGACGATGTCTGCTCCTGCTTCCTCTGTGAACATTCGTCAAGTGCTTTTTCTGGTCTGTCACAGATTCTTGGGGGCGTATAGCTTTCAAATCATCCATCCCCCCCCCATCCCCCGCCCCCCCCCCCTAAAATAAGCTATATAAACCCTGTTGTTGAGGCATTCCCACAGTATTAACCGCCCTTTCCCTTCCGACGACATGGAAGGATCCACCCGAGTGACGGGAAGAATCCCTCTGCTCCAGAGAAGGAGAGCGACAAAGGTGGCTGGAATTCAGGGGGATTTCCCAGTCTGAGGTTGCAAGAGGATACAGGCTTAAGTGCTTTCATTTTTGTGTCAGAGGGAGAAATACCTCAGAGAAGATTGATATCACTGCTAAATGTTTCCGTGTATAAATAGGAAATATTTTCTGTGGAGGAGGTATTCAGCTTTTCGTCTCTTGTGCTAATTAAATCCTTTAGGGAATCGACTGAACCGCCTTAGGGAAATTAAAGTGGACAATTAATTACCAGAAATCAAACACTTTAAATAGTTTAAAATAAAAAAAAAAGTCCACAGTTGTGAATGTGTACGTTCACATAAAAAAGAAAAGAAATCCTTCAGAAAAGTCTTAATTTATGCAGTACTTTCCCTAATAAAAAAAAAGAGAGAAACAATTTCTTCTTCTACACGGAGAGGTTTTGTCGAACGACAACCATGTGCGAGAAAATGACCGCTTGGCACTTGGGAGGCCTCATATGGGTTTAATATCACCCCACTTCTCATTTATTCTCTCCTGACAGAATAATGGCTGTCTTTGGAGAGTTTCCTACCCACGGCTTTCCCTTTCTCCTCGCCCCAAAGCGTCTAAGTTTACGCAGAGCAATACTCTCCGGCCTTGTGCAAAGCGACACACTACATTTTCCCGTACCCACATTGGGCTGCGGTTGAATCCCACCAGTGCTGGTGTTTTCCTCTCTCAGCCTTCCTACTTATTATATTGAAATAAAATAAAAGAGGTAAAATCGAATTTATTTCGAATCACTTTGTCCGACGAAACGTTTCCGACCACCTCTGTTGGTAAAATCCAGAGGTCGGTGCGGCCAGCAGGGTGTGGAGAGAAGTCAGCAGAGAGTGAGAATGATCCGGAAACACGGGACAGTGAGGCCTTAATTAAAAGAGTGGCTCTGCTCTGCACCAGGAGACAACGTAATGAGACATGCGAGCTGTCCCGCGAGGATCTCGCTTTCTCTCTCGTGCAGAAACGAGCACGCGGGACAGCTTGTTTTTTGCTACACGTAGCTCTAGCTTTTCCTTTTTCTTTTTCTTTTTTTTCCCAGATCCAGTAAGCCCTATGTATGAGCTCATTAGGTGAGCTTTATTTCTTAATTCCCTTCAAACTAGCCCTGTGCCTTAAAGTTGGCACATGATCATCCAAACTCTACTGATGGGGAGAGTCCTCTCAAGTTCAGCCAAGATGCATGGACTGATTTCCTGATGAGAAGTCATCTGACACGTTAGCCCTGCGGGGTCTGATAGCTCAACATGAGGTTTATAAAAAGGCATTTATCTATATAAGCCACCCACAAGGTGCTTCAGCTATCTGTATATGAAGAAAAAGGATACACCCAACATCTGAGCACTGAAAATGACCGTTAGTCATGCCGTTATAGCGGTCGTGAATCTCAGCTGGAACAGTTTGTTCTCAGAACGGAGACTCGGCATTGTGGGATCCAATGTTTCCTTTGTGTAAGCGACAGGTGCGAGCGAATACAGATTTACATTCAGACAGCGGTTCAAATGGGTTCAAACATTTATATGACTGGCGATGCCTGGGGCTATCTCTGTCATGGTATGTATTTTAAGAGGGTTGAGCCGGTTCATGTGCAGAGAAACCAGATGCAGTTCCCTCCGCAATGAAACGGGTGGCGGCATTTGATGTACAGTAGCTTATGACAAGGCCGAGCGTTAAAGAGAGTTCAGCTGTTAAAAAGCAACGTGAGGTGCTTGCTTTGATCGAATCTATTTGCATGCGATGAGGGCGAAACGAGCGATGCTCTCCTACCGCTCATTAAACTCTGTCAACATGCTGCCGTTGCAGCGGGGCGAGTCTGTGGTCGCACGGGGGGGCTGCTCCCCGACTCTGTGTGACCCGTTTGTGTGACTGTTTGAAGGCGTCGGAGGGTGTTACTGACAAAGTGCACCCAAGCCCCGATAAAAAAACTCTCAGAAGTGGAATAAGGTCGGTCAAATAAAAACAGGAAAATCACCTCCTTCTCGATCGTGCCAGTTGGCCCGGCTGCTGGCCGGCGAGCTGGGTGACGAGTAGAAGTCAGGTCCTGTCGGGCTGGTGTCCATGTTCTCCTCCATGTTGACGGTTTTGGGCCTTTTGCTGCGGGACATAGGGAAGTTTATGGTTTAGCAGAGCCAGTCATTTTTTATGTATTATGACTTTATGGATCACAAAATGG
Organism: Ophiodon elongatus; assembly: GCA_016806645.1. Classification (NCBI taxonomy): domain Eukaryota; kingdom Metazoa; phylum Chordata; class Actinopteri; order Perciformes; family Hexagrammidae; genus Ophiodon; species Ophiodon elongatus. The sequence continues at coordinate 415,508 of JACSYO010001725.1, forward strand.
CGTCCGTTCTGATTTGGGGCAGTTGGTGTCGACGTTCGCCGCAGATTAACTTGGCTTTGTGTGAAGGTTTAGTTGAAAGGATAGTTTGACATTTTGAGAAATACACATATTCACTCTGTTGCACAGAGTCAGACAAGAGGATTGATACCACTCTCATAATGAAAATGAAGCTAATGCTAGGAGACGGTTAGCTTAGCTTAGCATAAATACTAGAAGCCGTATTTTTTTCTGTATTGATAATAATATACAATGTCACTGCAATGATAGAACGTCCCCCACCCCCTCCCACTCCCCCCCCCACCCACCCCCCCACCCCCCCAACTTTGTCCAAAAGGCTTCGTTGCTGTAACCTCCACTGACCTGCCGGGAGGGGAGGACAGGGAGCGGTGCAGCCCCACGCTGGAGTTCAGGTCATGATAGTAGGGCTGGCTGGGCATGTCGGCCATGGAGAAGTTTACCGCAGCACCGTGGGTGATGGGCACTGCAGAGGACACAGAGAAAACAAAGAGAGACAGTTACTCTGTAATCACTCGCAAAGAAGGAGTCCAATGTCAGCAGTGTTGTCAGACCCGGTGCTACACTCGCATCTGGAGGCACACAATTAATTGCACGATAGCTTGTCTGACTGTTATTGACGCTTTGTGTTTAGCGGCCCCGTGTATCAAATTAAGCGCTCCCTATTCACAGGTTAACTGTCTGACCATCACAGGCATCTTCTGCTGAGCACTCTGATTAACAAGTCACCGCTTCCCCCAATGTGGTTGTTGCTGCAGGTAAGGGCATTTTCACAAGCATATTTACAGTAGCTGCGTTTTATATACGTGGCACGAAGAAGACACACTGAATATACACTAACTATTTAAATATACAGCAGTAAGACAACAGTGTTTTATAGCTAAAATCACCAAAAGCAGGCCATTTTGTTGCTAAATAGATTAATTTGCGATGCATAAAAAAGTTGCATGAGCTCGGCCTCTCAAAGTAAAGTAAACTTGAAACCGAATTCACAATCATCAACATTTTTTTCTCCTCTTCTCTACAGTCCAGAATAACACTCAGCAGTTTCCTCACATGGTGATTTACAGTGGGAAAGGTGTTGTTTTTCTCACTGCGGTCAAGGTGAGGGATATTGTTTCAAGGGAGGCCGCGCCAGTGTTTACAGAACAAAAGGAGTTCACCACCCATCGTCACTCTCTCTCTCTCTCCTCTCTCACTCCCCTGCGCCTCTCGCTCTCCAGTGTGTGGCCCGCGAGGCAGCCTGCGGCTCGAGCGGTTGGTTGGTTTGGAGTCGATGAGAGGATGGAGTGTGTGGCGCCGTCTGTTGTGGTCTGAGGTTCACCACTGGCACGATCCCTCCGCCAGCCTCCGCCCTGGCAGCCCACTGTGGCCCTGGCAAAGGCCCCTACCCGCTGCTACCCACACCGAGCTGTCTGTGGAGGAATGCATCCGGCCCGAGGACGCCGAATACAAGACCATTGTTTGTTTTTTTTCTTCTTCTTCTTTTCATTCATGGATGAGGATACCCCCAACCATTTCTGTCTGTGCTGGTTTCTCTTTACTGCACTGTCTCTCCTCTTGGCACTTGGCGCCCTGCCTGTCATCTCATTTAATACGCTAAAGAAACTGTAAATGAAACAATGATGCTGCATTCGCCACACAGCCCTCTTCTCTTCGCAGAGTACCTTGTCTGGTTGTACGAGGGGGGAAATGTAACGTTTCATCTGCCTGTGTATGTCCACATTTTCTGTTGATAAAATGTCTTTACACTTGCAGTGGAGGCTCCTGTTGTATTAATGAGTGTCCCCGTCGAAATGCTGGATTGCAAGTCAGCCTTGAACTCCGCAGCCCCCTTTGATGGACTTCAAAGAATGTCTCAACAGCCTGGAGAGTCGGGAGAGAGGCGCGATGACGGACGAGCGGCTGCTTAGATATCTTCCCAGGGAGTGACCGGCTGAGTGAGTGACAATTCCTGTGTGTCCGTCGACCTTTTTAAAATTCCAGCTCGACTTCAGTTGGCTTTAGTGAAACCGGGCTCGGTCACATGAGAGCAAACACGCCAGCGCACCGGCCATCTGGTCAGGGGGCAAATTAAACACTAAACAAAAACACAGCCTTTCAAAGGGTATTCGGTCTCAGAGCATCGGAATGAGTAGGTTCTGCCTTTCAGAGCTTGACGTGTGAGACAGCAGAGACAACCTGGTCCGTGTTTCCTACATCAGAAGCACTTTGACACGCCAGGTGAGCGGAAACAAGGTCAGCTTGAAACACGATTTGTTGCTCTAAATCCGTTAACATGTGAGTGACCAAAACAAAATGTGCAGGTTTTCACACTTTTTTTAATTCTCTATTTTCTCCTGTAACAATTTGGTGTATAAAATGTTCGAAATTGGGAAAAATAATCGAGAATTTCCCAGAACCAAAGTTGACGTAGATCACTCGTTTTCAAAATAGTTGCCAAATAACTCTCTGTAGACTAACCTGACTCATTTCAAACTTACTCCAAACCCAGTTTAGACTGCCGTTGGTCCTGACTGCAGCACTGAACAGGAATCACACACCACTCACTCTGAGTCTTACATGTGATCGGAATAGACTGGTTCACACACAGACAGCACGACACCGGTATGTTTCTCTTAAACACAGGTTATTGAGGGTGACTGGAGTCTTTGTGCACCGCTGGCATGTTCCAGAGCTAAAGTACAGGAAAAGGGCACCTTGGGGCGCCCTCAGTTATCAAGAGGACTGCTAGAGGGACAACCGTTTAACTGCTTTGCGGAGGGCAGACATGTCTCTACAGATGCACACAGGCTCGTACAGACGCAGTTCGAGTGCTCTCTCACTGCAAAGCAGACCGGACAAACCGGATCCGCCACACCGCCAGCCGTATGGCGGATTTCAGTAAATATACAGAGGTGTGGGATTTGTAGAAAAGCTGCGAGTTACAGATTCTGTTTATGTGTAAACACGCAAGTACGCCGGTGCGCATTCAAGCAAAAACTAAGGCAGAGCTAAAGGTGTTTACAGTTGCCTGATTAGACCTCTTCTCAGGGCTGTGTGGGCGTGTGCAGACTGTGATTGATTGACTTCTCCCTGACTCTCATATTAACTAGGTTGCACCTGTTAGGACAGGGAAACTTACACCTTCAACATTCCTGTAAGTACATGGACTTTGTCCTGATGTGATTCCCAGCAAAGCGCCGCCCATCATCAACGTGAGCAGAGGCCTAATCAGTGACAAGTGAAGCAATACCTGAAAACACCTGTGTGGGTGTGCAGGGTAGTGAGCTAAATGAGAACATGACGGCGGCTACTGTGTGTACTTACTTCTGGACACTCGCACCAGTTCTGTAACACTGAAGACTCCTGATTTGATGAAGCTGTCCTCCAAGTAGACTGTGGGACACAGGGACATACAGAAAATCATTATTAGAGGCACGCTTGTTATTCACTGAACACTTTCATACCAACTGAAAAATACACATAATAAAGTTCTTTGGATGTGAAATCAACAGTAACATTGAGTTCAATAGGTCTTCCAACTCTTCTCAACCATTCTGCTTCATTTGAAAAATCATCAGCCTTTTTTTGTTAGTTATCAATGAAGCACTCCAGCCATAAAAAATTGAAAAACAAACTTTTTCTAGATTTAGAAAGAGCACAAAGGTAACACACAAACAAGAGGACTGAGATACGTCAAAGACGAGACAAACACACAGGTGCAGATCGCCACACAGGGATTTAAGCACTGTCATCCCATAATACTTTTTTAAAAAATGGTAAAAAAGGAGAATTCATCAGTGTCTACTCCTGAGCCTAAGACTTCATCAAGTATTTTTCACGCTTGTCTTTCTGTAGTCGAAGGGTCTAAGTCGTCTTTATTTGATCCTATTTCCATGATGTGGGTTGTTGACTTGAAAATGAGTGCATTATGAGAAAAAAAAAGAAATGTCAGTTACTGCGGTGTTTTTTTCAGTTGAAGTGTTTAAACAGACAGCAGCAAGTCATTGTGTGTGCGGTGCAGTAAAGCGTGACTCAGGTGTGTGAGGAGGAGGGAGTGACATATAGACTCAAACAGAGAGTACAACAAAGGAGCCCACGCTGAGCCCCACCCCACACCATCAAAACTTCATGACGTCAATATTGACACCGTTACGCTGAGACAACGTATCACACCAAGAAGCATCCACCTCAAAGAGCCATTAACTGCACCATTCACGTGCATATTTCCGATGTGAATCAACAGTTTTGGAAGCCGGAGTTCTTTCAACGTCAAAATGTTTTCCTCCCATTTCCCCCGAAGAGTATTTTTAGACCAAATAATTACAATGTATATTGTTGACAGCATTCTGTATGACCTGCCCAGGACTCAGCAACACTAATCAGAGGCTATAAATCAAACACGTTAAATAGCCAGACAAGTTATTGACACCCAAATGACCCAGGCTCGGCTTTGATGCGATGCCAAGGGCACTCCGGCCGTGCCAGAAAGATAGGCGGGACGGCTCGATTGGCACCTACAAAGCCTCATGCCTCCAGTGAGCCAACGGCTTTTCCAAGGGACTGTGCCACTGCCGAGGGCCTCCGAGGCTTGAGTCATTGGCTCGCTAGCATGTTTTCCTTGGCACATGCATCGGCAGAACCAGCTCTTGAGGTAGACAACTAATTATACTTCTCAAACTATTTTCATTCCACCGTCGTGACGACACAGCGCAGGTCAGTCCGAGGGAACGACAGCGCTGTCGGAGAATATTCCCTACAGCTGGCTCACCATGACACACTCAGCTGCCAGCCAAAGGTGCAATCTGCTGTAACGTTTTCACTCCAGATCTTCAGTGTCTCGGTCTCTTGTTTTTTTCCTTTTTTTTTATGCCGTGTTTGATGTTGCCGCGAGGATGATGACGATTCGAATTTAATGATCCAATTTAATTTTATTCCTCCTCACTCCATGCAAAGTTGAAAACCACGGTCTGAGCCAGCGGCGGATGTCAAAAATGACTTCAAGTTTTGAATTATCATGACAATAAGTGTGTCAGTTTGGGTTATCTAGTTTGGTACCGATGGCCTCTTTAAAGCAGTTCAATTCACAAAATCCTACTGAGCTGGAAATCTGTTTTTGTTTCAAAGGCATTACGCGGAATGAACCTAAGGCAGTACAGTACAGTTTTGTTTGCTTTTTTTTCCCGACAGTATAGGGATTTGCTATTTTGACTGCAAGTCACCGAGTTCACGGCAGATCAACAGTATTTAAGCTAGGTAAGTTATGGTGTACACAGGCCGCTGTACAGAGGGCAAGCTGCAGAGGAACAATAGAGCGATGACAGGAGGGAGGAGGGAGGACGACTGGTACTGTACATACCTGGAAGAGGGTTCTTGCCTGGCTCATTGTTACTGGGACTTCCTGACTGCTGCGAGTCTGCAAACACACAGAGAGACGGGAGGGGAGGGGTGGGGGAGGTGGGGGGGGTGGGCTTAGTATAGCAGGAGGACATCTTACTGAAACACTGGTTTCTTGTCAGCATTGATTATTTCTAGAAAATATCACCTGGTGGCTGGGTGAGGACACTGTATCCTGTAACTTGTAATTAAAAACTAAGTGAATCAGAAGTTTAATCTGATTTACAGTCTGTCTCTCCACAGCCAGCAAACTCACTGAGGTCAATTAAAATTAAGAAACAACTTCTGTCAAGACACTCAACAAGACAAAGTGCATTTCAGGGGACTCAGGACTTCCTGGTGCATTAATGCTTTTCCTTATCTACCCGTCAAGGCGAGCATACCCACTGTACATTAAACAAGACAGTTTTGTTTGAACAGCATTATCATTAATGGGAAGGCAGACCGAAGAAAAGAGCTCTCTGTCTGACACTGGATAGCCTAAAAGTTTTTTTTACCGGCAGACTTCTGGGTAATTTTTCAAAGGGGCTAAGGGAGTGTTGGGGGAGGTGGGGGTGGGGAGGTCGGGTGGGGGGGGGGGATACAGAATGTGTTCGGTCCTGCTGTGCAAGGTACGAGCACAGAACAAAACGTGGAGAGAGGACAGGAGGGGCGGGGAATTACAAGGAAACATGAGTGGAATTCTTTCCACCAGCTACAGCGCGCAGGCTTTGGTATGAGATGGCCCGGACTGACGTCTTTTACCTCGAAGCTTCCTGCCCCGGTTGATCACTGACAGGCACACTGGCCTTCTCTCTCTTTTTTTTTTCCATTTCCATATCACGCAACTGAAAAAGGTTGTGAAACATCAAAGTGAACTGTATTCAGCGCAGTCAGATGTCAATCTGTGCGTGCAGTGTGTCGTATGTTTGGTGGTGGGAGGGGAAAACGGACTCAAAATAGCGCTGAAACTGCTGCTGTGCCAAACGGCGAAGGGCAGCGTCTGCGTGGACCCCCGAAGGCCCGCACGTGGCCGGACGGAGAGGGCCCAATGAGAACCAGCAGGGAGATTATCCCCGACGTCTTCAACGCGAGAGAGCCGAGACAAGGAGCTGGAGACAGTGAACTCACATACCCTCGCCTTGCAACAACACCCCTTTTCCTGCCGCAGCTCTCATGAGCAGTGTTACGGAGGCAACGGGGAGAAGGAAGGAGAAGGCGGGAGGGAGAGTGGGGGGGCAGGGGGGGGAGGGGGAGAAGAAAAGTAGTTGAAAGATTTATCCCTTACTTGTTCTCTCTCTGTGTCTCTCTCCCTCGCTCACTTGTTCCCCCTCTCCTAAATTTGACTATTAAACAGCGCTGCAAAAACAGAATGTTCTTGGCCGAAGCTCAACAATGACAAAGTAGGGAGGGAACAGAGCCATACGTTAAGAAGAGAGAAAAAATCCCCCTCTTTCCAGTACGTTTAGCCCTAAAAATGTACGAGTAACATACAAGTTATGGTCTCGCAAAACATGTCCACTCTGCTTCCTAAAAACATATGGGTGACTTATGCTTTCATTATTTTTGTGCACATGTAGAAAAGTTTTAATAGATAAGGCTGCAACTAAGGATTATTTGCTATAACATAGCAGAAAGTAATGAAATATGCCCATCAAACTCCCAAAACCCCCCAAAATAGTCAAATATATAAAACAGAGAAGCTGGAGTGACAAAACTATTTGCAGTTGTCTTCGATAAATCTCTTCATCAAATGATCAATTATCAAAATAGTTTCAGAGTACGTTTTCAGCTACCCGTGTCCATAATAAAAATCTATGCCATTGCAAGTTGTACACTCATTGTACAACATGTTCAAGTTGTTGTCTGGTCCCAACAAAGTTTGCCGTGCACCAATAAGCATCGAGTCCCTTAAGTTTCCCCACAAACACACACACACACACACACACACACACACACACACACACACACACACACACACACACACACAGTGTGTAAAGCAGCTTTTGTGAGCGAGCGGAGGTTTGTGTGGATTTGGCACAGCACATGTCCATAAAGTGATTGCAGGGAGCTCAGTGGCCTTGTCTCCCTGCCCCCCCCCCCGTCCCATCCCGTCCCCCCCCCGTCCCTCCCCCGTCCCCCCCATGCCACTTTCAGAGTCATCCATCAGTCTCGTTACGACTGCCAAGTCTACGCTCGCGCCCCGAGAACTGCTGAGTGGGAGAGAAACGGGCCAGGGGAGAGAAAAGAGCATCGGAGAGTGGAGATGAGGTAAACGCTGAAAAAGGTGGCGAGGGGGCGAGAAGGAGCGAGGAGGTGGAGGCGGGAGAGGTTAGATCGGATCAGAGTCTTGTGTTTTTGGTTGATTCGGTTTTTTTTTTCTTCCTTTCTTCGAGGGCGGAACAGGCAACCATGACAAAAAGAGCAGATGGTGGCGGCAATTAGAGATCCCAGGCAGCATCTTCCAGCATGAGGCCCCACTGTAGCACCAGGAGAGACCACCTGGATGACTCAAGGTGGGATGCGAGCATATGGCGCATCTGCCAGGCCTGCACCGGAGCTGGAAACACCTCCCCTATTGCATTACATTCTACCTTTGACCCGAGAAGGGCAGCTTCACGCTCCTTCATCTTCTTTCAGGGTGATTATGACATTGTTTAGAGCAGTGCTTGCACATTTGTCAGGCCGCAAGCCTGCTGTTTATATTTACGTTTACTTTACATTTTTTCTTTTCTTTTACATTTATCCCTTTTGTCACTCAACAGGTATATAAATAAAGCCTCAAATAAAGATAATTCCGGATTACAAAGGGTTGGATTTAAAAGCATATAAATTGCCCGGGATTTAAGAAATAATGTGCGGTACATAAAGTGGCTGAAATAAAGTAAAGGAGTGGGATATCTGGAGCCCGAGGCCTGGTGTCTGTATCTAAAAGGTGTCCTGTGCAGAACCCCGGCCAATCCGATAGTCTTCAAATAAACAGTAGTGTAACCTGTAAATAAACAGTGTTGCGGTCGAGGAGGCTGGGATTTGCCCTGGGAGCTTGGCAGGCCTCGATCACAGGGCTAGACACCACACACACACACACACACACACACACACACACACACGGCCTCTCACACACATACACATAACCACGCACGTACACACGCGGCCCTTTTCCAAAAACAACATTTCTTGGCACCCTCCGTCCCTGCCACTTGTTTAAATAAACAAACCGGTTCATGAAGGAAGTGAAAAAAAGAAGAAGAAGAAAACACACAGGACCACGTATAGGAATCAGATTATCTGCAGTTATTCAGCAAAAAGATGCAGAGAGAGCTCGTGGGTATTTGGGACGTGTCCACGAGTTCTTACACCTTCTTGTCCAGCGGGATACTTATCATACCACTGTAACGATTAGGGCAATTAGGAGTAATGGCAACAAAAATCTGGCTCCACAAGAAAGTTTCTCAGTGCTTGTGAGGGTTCTCGACGCCCATGTGTGTTACTCGCCTGGATTTTATAATCACTAAAACACTCACACACACTCTCTCCTAACCCACCCTCTCATTTTTTGGCATTATACCCATTCTTTTCCCACTAAATTGCGGAACACACGTACACACACACACACACACACGCACACAGTGTGGATTAAATTAGCCACATAGTTTGGGAAACTTTCTCTTCTTTCTTTTTTTTTGACAGTGGCGGTGCACGCTCGCAGCCCGCAAACACTTGCAGACACGTACATATAGCCTCCAGAAAAAAACAGTGCGCACGCGCGACACGCACACCCTGCAGATGCATACCGCTGTCGACATTTCAGGAGGAGAAGCCTGTCTGGCAGCCATTTTATGCCGAGCGGGGTTCTGTGCACATGTATAGCACTCTGGCTGCCAGAGGCATGGGTCCTGAGCCAAGACGCATTTCAGCAGCCTGGGGAGGCTGAGGGGAGGGAAGGGGAGGGGTGGAACTCCGGGAGAAGCAGGGAAACGGAGAGAGGGGCAGAAAATATCGACCTAATTACGGAGCAGCTCCGATGCGTAATGTTTCGACAATACAGCTGCTCCTGAGTAAATATTTGATGTGGCCGAGCAGACTTTCTGCTCAGTGTCGTCCTGCTTTTCTTTCCCTTCCTGCTGCAGGAGACCAGTTTGTCCTTCCTTGGAACTGCACGGGCAAAATATATGTGTGTGTGTGTGTGTGTGTGTGTGTGTGTGTGCGTGTGCGTGTGCGTGTGCGTGTGCGTGTGTGTGTGTGTGTGTGTGTGTGTGTGTGTGTGTGTGTGTGTGTGTGTGTGTGTTGCACACGGGGTCATGCAGGTCTCGACAGTGTGCGCAAATGACTGTACGTACATGTACCGGTGTGGAATGTGCGTGTACTTTGTCCCGTGTCCTCCTCTGCTCCTGGTTTCTATCACTCACAGCTCCGCCGATGACCTCACACCGCTCAGGCCGGCTTCCAGCAGCCGGCAGAACCTGCTCTCTCCTCCACATCTCCAGGTCTTTCTTCTCCTTGCTATCTGTCTATCGCTGTCCCTGTGCCTGCAACAGTATCCCTCCTCCATTGTATCTTTTCATGCCCGCCTCTGCGCAGATCTACTGTTCAGTGTGCATCTGTGACGATATCATCTTATCCGGCGATAAGTGCAAACTCTGTCTTCAAATTTCTTGATTATTTTTATTTTTTTACCCCACCTCATATCTCCTATCTTTTAACACTTACGTCGCTCCGTCTTTTTATGGCTCCATCTGTGGTGGCACTCCCCCCTCCCACCTTTGCCGCCTTTTTTTTTTTTTTTAATGCCCCCTCTCTCTCTCTCTCTCTCTCTCTCTCACTTTCTAGCTCTTTGTCTCTCTATCTCTCTCTTCTCTCCCTCCCTCACGCTTTGTTGTCTAAACAAAGTGGCCTTTATCAGGATGAGCCGCAACCCAAACAAGCCAAACAAAAGATATGGGCGAGGAAATCTGCCCGCAGTAGAGGGAGGATCTTATCGTGCCAGGCATTGTGTGCCAGCCTGCCAACTGGCGATGCCCCCCGCCGCCGCCGACCCCTCCCTGCTCACACACACACACACACACACACACCAAATTCTGGCATCTCAGCCCGCCCCTCACCCGGACCCATGCATGGCGTTCTGCAAAAGGCTGGCACCTGACCTGGACGAAAGGAAAGTGATATTGGCGCCGAGGGTGAAGGGAAGACAGGCGCTGCAGCCAAATGGGACGCCATCTTGGGGTGGCATTGTCTCAGCAGTAAAGATGAGCTTCAACGGAGCAGTGAAACAAATCCCTGCTTTAACTATTTTATCTGTATTTGGTTAGGGCTGGGTGTTGAACTTGAACACTCTTTGAGTACCTCATCCGTGCGTTATTGTTGGCTTTATTATCAGCGATACCTCAGACAGATATGCACAGTATTGTGTTCCCTTTGACAAACTGTGACTCCCTGTGTTTCCCCCAACAGTGCCCATACACTGTGTGACACTGTAATGATTATCTCATAATTGGAACAAGGCGAGTATTTCTTATTGGCTTAAAGGAGCACCTGGTAATCCGGATAGCTACCCTATCGAATGACTGCCACTGATGGGGAATGCAGGTACAGTAGGATGAGTTACACACACACACACACACACTCACGCACGCACACACAGACACAGACACACTCTCAGACGAAAGCGAGAGAAAGGCAGATAGAAAGTGAGAGGGGCAAAGTTGAAACGTCTGCGAGAACAATGACATTTTGCCTTCTTTTCTCCAAGCCAGACACCACAGACTTGTTCAATAGAGCAGAAGGGGAGACACACACACACACACACACACACACACACACACACACACACACACACACACACACACACACACACACACACACACACACACACACAGTAGGACTGTCAGGGTTTTGAGACTTATGGAATCAAGTGGGATCCCGGCCCAGACAAGAACAATGAGAAGCCATACAGTGTATGTGTGTGTGGTTGACTGTGTGTGACCCAGCTCACTTGTATCTCTCTGTGTGCGTGTGCATCTCCCCGACGTGAGCGCCGCCACCTCGGTGTGAATGTGCGCGCGTGTGCGTGGATCATCAGTGTGTGTTTGTTTCTAATCGCCGCATACTAATGCCGGTGGAGAGCGGGCCCTCTTTCTCTGCGCCGAGTCTCTGTGCCTTCTCCTCAGTAAACTCTCACGGCAGTGAAAAGAGGAGAGCATTTTAACCGAGCCGGCAGGACAACAGGCTCCTCATTGAGGTCACCAAACAGTGTGGACGGGGAGGGAGCGCATTCAGTGGCGAGTGGGCCTTGAACAAGGGACTGAATGGCCTGACGGATCATTAGCCACACCGGCCCCGGGAGAGGAGAAGGAAGAACCTGGCGAGCACAAAGGGATACACAGCCACAAAACCAAGGATGCAGATGAGGGTTAACCCATCTAAATTCAACTTCCCCACCTTTTAATTTGAGAAATAAAGTTTACCCACCTCGACACGGACGCATATACTGTGCACGCAAACGCGAAAGCAAGCTCCAAATGCTAGCTCTGTACTGTTGTACTACATGTGGACACACACACACACACACACACACACACACACACACACACACACACACACACACACACACACACACACACACACACACACGCACACTGTACACGTTCAACTCACAGGCTGACACACTGCCCATGCATGCATAGACATGGCGCACACAGCCAGCATCCCGCTGATCTGCGCGGTACATGTGCGATGCGGTCAGCGGCCGAGCGGCAGACAGACTACACGACAGCGACGCGACGCAGCGGCTCATCTGTCCCATGAAAAATGAGCAGGCTGGCCTCCAGTCAGCACGCTGCGCCCCGCTTAACGTTTCCACCTCCTCCCACTCTCTCTCTGTCCGTCCTTTTCTCACAATGTAGCCTTTACTTTCGATTTATTTTTATTTTTATTACATAATTTTTTCTTCTTTTCATCTTTCTGTATCCCTCTCTGTTCTTTCTATTCCTGTCACTTTCCTCTTAGCATGTTGCCCACATTTGTAATCTCCTTTGAGGCACCTGGAACCATCCATTGCATTAAGTGTTGCAGATATATTCACATATGGATGGCAAAATTCTTAAATCAATTAGTGGATCATCTTTTTATTTATTTATGACGCACAAATTACGAACGCTGGCTGGATTCAGCTTCTCAAATGTACATTTTTATACATTTGTATCTTTACAAATTGAATATCTTTGGATTTGTGACAAAACAAGCTGTTTGAAGGCTTCCGTCTGGGCTTTTGGGAGCTGTGACGGTCATTTTTGAAAGATTTTTGACAAACAACTAATTAATTCATGGAAAAAAATTATCAAAAGATTCACTGATAAGAAATAATTCCTAAATGCAGTAAGTAAGTTACACTTAAAAAAGTTTAACTCATAACAGTCGCATAGATTAGCAGATTGTGGGCTCATCATTCACAAGTTTAATCAGCGTCAAGTCTAGCCTGTGAGAAAAAAGAACTTCGCATCTGCGTTGAAACAATGGGCCCATCAATGGCCAACCTCGGCATCTTTTTGGTATGCACCAAACAAACAATTAGCTTTGTTGCGGCGTAATTGACTGGCAGGACCGGGTGGCATTTACATTCGCCCGCTGTTGCCACCCTGCCATTCGACGGGCCGGGATGAAAAAGAATAGGTCTATACGAGGGTGGAAGGTTGGCCACATCTCTCTGGTTCGAAGACACCGCTTTTTTTTTTTTTTTTTTCACGGTGGCAAACTTCCAAGCAGGAGCTTTTTCTTTTTTTTTAAATGCACGGCTGTGGAGGAAGGAGGGAAGGGAGGGTGGAGTGAGGACGAGACTATAGATTTAATTATGCATGCATGTTTTCTCATTCATTGTAGTGGTGGGAAGGGGAGAGGCAGAGGGTAAGGGGGTGTGTGGTGGGAGGGTTGGGGGGGTGGGGTGGGGGTGTGGGGGGGAGACAGACCAATGACATTCCGTCGTTGTAGTCCTCCTCCTGCACACATACACACACACACACACACAAACACACACACACACACACACACACACACACACACACACACACACACACAAGGAGCAGTCTGGGAGCGAGCCGCTATAGGCTAATGAGGTGACACTCACCGTCTGGAGACTAGCCAAAACAGTCCATTAACTCCTAGCCAGTAGTTAAGAGGAGAAGAAGGAGAAAGGTGGTGGTGGGGAGGGTGGAGAGGAGAAAAGAGGAGGCGGGTGAGGGTGGGGGGGAGGGTGGAGGGTGGAGGGCAAGCGGGTGAGGTGGGCGGCTAGCTGATGGGTTGGTGGGCGGAGCATGTGAGGGGGTGGGGGGGGGTAGAAAAAAAAAGAAAAAGAAGAGAGTCTGAAGTCTTTCAGGATGTGAGGGTGGGGGGTATTTCTGCAGTTTTGTAGTTGTGAATGAATCAGCGGGGTGGCTGGTAGAGGGGGGGTGGGGTGGGGCTGTGCACGAGCGTTCACTGTCGCCGATTATGTTCTGTGGAGGCAGCTCTTGAGGAAAAGTAAGACTGTGTGTGCGTGTGTGTGTGTGTGTGTGTGTGTGTGTGTGTGTGTGTGTCTGTGTGTCTGTGTGTGCGTGTGTGTGTGATGGAGTCGAGGTGGTGGGGTGGGCGGTGGATGCCGCAAGAGAGAGAGAGAGAGAGGGACGAAGGGAGGGAGGGAGAGAGGACAAGGGAGATAGATCCAAAACCCCCCAGTCAGGCAGACAGACCTTTGACAGAGGAGCTCTGTGATTCGCCTCTTTCATCTTCAGAACCCCCCCATCCAGTCGGATAATTATGAGACAAATGCACTGGACCCCTGCTGCTTGAGTGGCAATGGGCATGGGAGGCCAGAAACACAGGGAGAGGGTTCAAACCTGCACGTCTCGACTGGTCTGGAGGGAGGCGGGGAGGGTGGGGAGGGGGGGGGGGGCACAGAGGGAAAGAGAGATGGCGGGGGTGTTTAGGGGTCTGGGAAATTCCCCACTCTCCCCAGAGAGACAAGTTGGCCCACAGATCATAGTTCAGGGACAGCCTGGTTGTGATACTATCGAGGCTTAACTGGTTTTCGCCGCCAATTTCCTTTCAACCTACACACACACATACACACACACAGTTCATAAATACTGCATTGTTTAGTTTTCAGACGTACCTTTTTGAAAAAAAAACATCTGAAATATGCCCCCTGATTTCTGACTCGCAGCTGGCGAACCAGTTCACAACGTGCTGTTTAATTAATGCGTTTGACGGCGCTCTGGCCGCCACTGATAAGGCAGCACAGTTAGGAACTGCAATGGTACCTACATCTTTATCTCACACCAGGCACACTTACACCCCGACAGCCTTGCCCCTGAAGCAAACATGCGTGCAAAAAGTCAATTGTGCTCGACCATAAATTACAATGAAAATCTGTTTGCAAACCTGTCAAACTACTTTGAATTTTCAAAGCGATGTATGTGAAAATGACTCAAAATGAAATTTGAAAGCGAGGAAAAGAACAAGCAAAAAGTACAGCGACAAAAACAATCCTATTTCAATGATGCCAATAAGTTTCCAGTTTTGAAACCTTCGGATTGAAAATTCTCTTGCCATCACAATGTCGGAGTCACTTTTGACTCGGGGCCCGTGTAATGTTGTGTGTCTGCGAGGCCTCAGCCAGTGATGTGTCAGTGATTGTCAGCGCTTACGACGGCGTCGGGCCTCAGCCAAGAGGAGTTCCCGCTGGCAAGAGCAGCGGGCCGAGCCAGGGCGACTGGGTGCTCCCTCACGGGGCAAATGGCTCTCCTCCAGCTGGGCGAGAGGCCACCGAGGATCCCTGCCACCCATTGCCACTGTTTGCACTCCCTGGGCTCTGCCAAGCGAGCAGCGGTAAAGCGCACACAAACACACACACACACAGACGCACACGTGCACACACACCTTAAACTGGGGACGTGGAAGGAATTATCCGATCATAGAATGCCACCACATCTAAGGCCAGATCTTGGCCCAAAACAGACAAAGAAAACAAAGCGTGCACTCATTCAGACGATTTTGCTGGCACTGCTCCGCTGGAACGGGACATAGGGTGGAGAAAGGAGGTGGGTGGGTGGGGTGGGGGCGGGGGGGAATCAACCACAGAGTTTAATGTGTCATTACAAGCATAAAAACAGACTACTGACATTGCCAACAGATGTCGAGCCAGTTTATTTTTTGCCATTACTACTCCAGTAGGGAATGAAGCTGCAGGTGCAAATAAACAGTCTTGTAGCTTTCTTCTTTACTATCCCGGCTACCGTGCTGCTGCATCATCGCTTTTTTTTTCTTTCAGGTTTCGCATCATACAGATATGGCTGGTTAACAAAATCTGTCTGGAGCAGAGTACTGAATCCTGAAGTATCAAACGCTACCTCGGGTATCTCAACGGCCCGGGCAATCGAAAAATGTTAGGTACCCAATCCTACATGTGGATTAGATATTGCTTGTGTACCACATGAGTAAGGGCGATACCTTCTGGCAAGGTGTAGACCAATCTTCAAGCGCCTTAGCGCTAATAATGCCCACACCTTTCTGAACTTCCTACTCCCAATAATGCAGTAACGACGGAAAGATGTTTTAGCTCTTGAGGGTGGGTTGTTCAGATGCAGCGGACCGGTGGAGGAGCTTGCTGGTGGTTTAAATGCCGGCTGCCTGCCGCATGGCCAGTAAAACCCCTCCTTTCCTGTTAATGAGCCTGGAGACGGAGGCCCCCAGTTGGAGCAGGCCCGAATCAAAGCATCTGTGGGGAATCGAGGCTGAGGGGGTGGGGGGCAAGAGGGTTTGTAGAGGGAGTGGGGTTAAGGTGTCTCTACTGGCACAAGACCAGGGAGCGAGGCTTTCAGGGCAGAAGGGAAATTATGGGAGTAATTTCACAGAAACCACCACTCTTATAAAAGAAAAGGGTCGGTGGTTCTCGCGGGGGTCGCAGCGCCAGGTAGGTGCTCATTTGGTGAGCCAAAGTCAGATGCAGAGCGGTGGTGGTTTAAAAAAAAAAAAAAATCATAAAAACAGGTTCTCACATAACTCAAGAGGGAGTGACAGCGGCTGTGCCCGCCACAAGGTCAGAGCGTTGGCAGCCATCCAGAGACAGAGGAGCTCCTCCGCTCCTCACAGACCCTCCAACTGTCTGGAGATATCCAGCTAACAGCAGTTAAGGTGCAAACCATCTTAGCTCTTTGTGGTTGTGGGTCCCCGGTGCACAATTCAGACACAAACACCCAGAGACCCAATACAGTCAGCAGCCTGTCACTTACCACAACAAAGCAGCATATAATCGTGACAAAACATCTCGGTCTTACAGGAGATCAAAATGCAAATCTGATCTCTCAGGTTTAACAGAGTATTCCCTTTGCCACACCACAAGTGTGTGATTTATAAATCACACTGAAGTGCATGCTAAGCAAGTATACACAGCCAGAGAGGGAGCGAGAGAGAACTCTATTCCACATTCCTGGCAAAAAAACAGAGAGCAAATGTGTTCTGTGCTACTAAGGCCTGCTGGGGCAGCCCCCTCTGCCACTGCAGCAATAACAACATGTGGTTTGGCTGCACAGCGCCAGTTTACAGTGGGAAGAGGAGAGGCGCTAAATTAATTTCAGATTCTGTTGTTTGAGAGTCATAAACAATGTTACAGCGGAGCGTGGCATCCAGAGGGGCGGCCACAGCGTTTGGTCACATGGTTGGAACACGCTGCATCAGCGGCTTCTCGCTGGGTTTTTTTGGAGGGGGGGGGTGGTGCGGGGGGGGAAATATCTCACTACGAGTATCACTACGCTACGAGTATTGAGATGTTATGAATCAGATTGACAGGGCAACTGTGGCCACATTGAGCACATTGTATGAAACAAAGGTGTGTAGCAGGTATGAATGCGTGCCATGTCCTTGGGCACGGCACGCCTGGTCCTCCCTCGCTATTTAGGACGAGAATGTAAAGGGCCTTTGTTTCAAAATAATTTCTGGGCAGCTGCCAAAATGCTATGATAATACGCCGTACAAAGACATTCGTCATCTCAACTGGCAGGTTTGTGTTTGTTTGCAGGTACCTCGAATGTTGTGGCTTTGTGATTCTCCCATTCATGCTCTGATAAAGTTAAGAAGGGGAAGGCTTTCTGTGGAAGCGAGTTTAAGTCGGGCTGTCCTCGCAGCGCTGCTTCAGCCTTTCCCACGAGGCTCCAAAACCATAATCTCTTGAAATATTTGCACAGATGACGCCAGCGCTCGGCTGTTTTGACATGGAGCGGCATGAAGGAGTTCGAGCAGTCACTTTTTCCATCGCTTCTTCGGTTCAGGAAAAGGGAATTCCCCCTTTTTGCCGCTTTTCCCCTGCTACCCGCACGCCTCCCACCACTCCTTCCTCCACTTCCTCAGCCTGCTAGGGTTTGTCCACTCAGGGCCACACCACAGGGGCCTTTACGCCCGCCTCCCAGCCAGCTCACACAGTCCTTGCTTTCCACCCGCCCAAGCATGTTGTTTTCACTCTATCGGAGATGCCAGGGGTCCATTCACTGAGATCAGCGGTGGGTGTGAGGGCAAACTGGGTTGGGGGTAAATGCAGCGGGAGGATGAGCTGACAGATAGTTCCTGTTCTGCGTCAGGAGGGCGAGCATGGCGGTTTTGTCTTAGAGCTGCGGGCCACGAACCATCAAAAAGTGGCCCCTGTTTTGCGTTCGACTGGGACTTGATTCCCTCGTTCACCCAGACTGCTCACCCCAACCGACACCTGCATACACGGAGTCACACACTCGCAGTGACGATCCATGTTACCTCTCTTAGACTCTGGGTGGTGCCTCCGAGGCAGTCGTGTTAACAGATATATACGACGCTGACGTCAAGTTCAGTGATTGAGTTTGCCTCCAGGTGTCTTCCCTTTGTCTACCCAGCCCTTTAAAACACTCTGTTGCTCTGCTCACCGACTAATTGACACAGACGGTAAATCTATAGTTTTTCAACCAAGGAAGAAGCAACACAAACGCAATACATCATATTTGACATGATGGTGGCACTGAATTTAGTGTGGAATCTGTCCAAAGACCATGAAAACATCATCTCCTCATAGTAGCCACAGTGTTGCATCATGGGAGCTGGAAGGAATATCAAAGGGCCACCACTGGAGCAGACTCTGTAATCCCTCTCCTGGCAAGCATCTTCATATATACATCTCTACTTGGCCTTTTTTTCCCTTCTTCTTCTTCTCTCTCCTGAGGGCTTGTTTGAATGTGTATGTAGAAAACACTATCTCTGTGCCTGACACAACAGGCTTGTTGCAATCACAGCTCTCACAAGGTTGGCAGCCCTGCAGAAACATTTCCCATTTGCGGTGCGGGGCTTGGTCCAAGCCACTTGAACTTGGCAAGGGCGTACCTGGAACAGCCACAGACTCCCCCGCAGACTCTCTCCCCCCCCTAAGCCAAGGCAGGAGGCCTCCCTGTAAGCCACAACAGCTGATGTCACACACACCTCCAGATAACTGCCTACAACTGACGTCCAGGTATTTACCAAGGAAGAAGGAAGTAAGAATAAAACTTTCCCCCGATGGGCTGGTTTAACTGCTCGTTTTTTAATCCATTAAGACATTGACACTTATACGGAAGCCATTTGCATTATTATGTTTGTATAAACCTGTTTGTAACTGGGTGGATGAAAGTTAACCAAATGTTTCAAGGTAGTACATAGTGTACAGAGGCTACAGTGCCTTTCACAAAGGGCAGAATTGTGCATACAAGGTGATTTTTTTCCTTCTTTTTTTTATCAATCGAGAAGAGAATTACACAGATCGTATGACACCATATGGAATTCTTTTTACACATAATGTATTTCCTTTGCAGGCGCTGTGAAAGGCGAGGCCTACAGGGAGTCCTCTTTAGGAGGAGGAGAGGAAAGAAAAAAAAAAAAGAAAAAAAAAGAAGCTGTATGTATGGTGAGGAGGGAGGAGGGAGGGGGGGGTCGAGGGGTTTAGTGGGGCGGTCCAAGCGCGCTCAGCGAAAATATGCCTCATGCACTCGTTGAACTTGGGGCCTGCGCGGGCTTCTCTCAAGGTTACAGGAGAGGCCTGTGCAGAGAGGAGCAGGAGAAAGAAACCATGCAGCAGCAGTCCGCACGCAACAAGGTTTCTACTGCACTCTGGGTTTTTTTGCTGCCTTCATTTCGGAAAAAATGTTCTACGTTCAGTTTTTTCCCGGTAATGCTAAAACATGTGTTACGACTAAAAACTTGTGCCATGACATTTAATACACCTAGCTAATAGTATCCCCAGCCACACGTTCACTCCGACTGTCACTGAGTCTGGCTGCGAGTGTCTGTTGCTCAGATAACAGAAGCAGCAAGCGATCGCCTTTGACACCAGGTTTCCTTCCCTCCTCGGAGCCTGCCGGGACCCGGGCCGCGTATCCGTTGCCGCACCCCTGAGCCCTCGACCACACAAAGGTAGGAAGCAGCCACCGGAGCAGGGCGCATTGTGACGAGGCCTCTAAATCACCTCTTGTTTTATCCACTGCTATGTGCGCACGAGTCGCCAGTGGAGACCATAAAGACAACAAGGCCTAGTAAATACATCTGAGGAGGCTCGCTGGAAAGAAGGGAGGACAGGCTATTAGCTAATTGAATGATATGGAGAGTTAGGATAGAAAGAAAGCTTTTCATACGATACGTCTGCACACAAAGCTCCAGACAACTACACATTTACAACACCTGCACAGTGCAATCAAATGTAATCTGGTGTCGGAAGACTTTTGAGGTCATCGTTGGTAGCGATGTGTAGGATCACATGTATTAGGGGCGGGATGGGACGGGACAAAAAAACAACATTAGGTCCACTTTAACACTAACATAACATACCATAGCCTCAAAACATAAAAAAACTCTCTAATTCCTGACTGAATTGTATAAGATGACAGGTCTATACATATATATAAAACACTCTTTATGATATAGATAAGATCATTTTACAACCGTGAACCATTGCAGTGCAGAGTAATATGATGGTATACAGCATTTGAGACCGTAAAGTCAACATGCGAGAAGGAATGTAAACGTGGCGTTTGTGCCGGAACGACAACTTGCATTTGACTTCTTCACCCTGACAGGAAGGGGTCTAAGGGCAGCAGGTAGTAAACCCTCGGCTGTAGGAAGCGGTCACTTTGCCTTTCCCCAAGAATTAGCAGGCCATTAGCACCTTGTAAAAAAATAGGGCCACTTCCCCGCTTTACAACGGATTAGGCCTGCTTTCATACAGACCGAGCAAAGTGATTCAATGTTATCACATGGAGTAAGGAAAACCGGGCTCCTGCCTATGTCAAAGAAAAAAGCCAATGAGGAATTATGTGTCAACACAGCCTACTTCAATGGTATAAGCTTATGAAAGGGAGCAAAAAACCTCTCTTCACAGTCAATCCCAGCTAATTTTCCCCAAAAAAACAAATTAGCATAAGATGAAGTGGGTCATTCTCGTGTCTTGATTAAAGTAGGCCTCAGCTTTACCCAAGTGGCCAAGCGGCAGACTGCAAGTTCAAGCTTTGCGCAGTGAAGGCCTTATCGGGCCACTTTCGTAAACAAGAGGAGGAGGGGACAAAATAGCCCCGTCGAACATAATAAAGGGAGCATCAAAGCAGCCATAGAGGAGAATCAGGCGGAGTATTAGGAGCCACTTGGGGTTGTCAACGTGATGGCTTAGATGTCACTGGAGAACATCTTCATGGACGCAAAGCAAGCAAACAAATTAAGAGGGATGAGCTCACACTTGGTGGATTAGTTTAAGATTTATGGAGGCAACTTGGAGCCAATGTAGAGCAGGGAGGAAGCAAAGTCTGTCAAAGACTGTAAAGACGTCCACATAGTTACAGTAACTAATACTAATTTACCCGCGGTAAAGCACTACGAGACTTGTTGTTCAGTTAGTTGGCTGTGGATCCAGAGTGAGATTACGAACCGGCTCGACTTGACGGATCACTTCTCATTTACAAGGATGGTAACCTCATTTCCTTAAGTTAACCTTGGCCACTGCAGTACAGTCTGTTCTGTAAACTCAACTGTGCGAGTACACGTGTGTGTGTGTGTGCGTGTGTGTGTCTGTCAGTGTGTATTGTGTGTCATGGTAGCAGGTTATGTATACTGAGCGGCAGCCCTGCGGCAAGCACTCGCTCTCATCAGCACATTATAAAACAAGGGTGTGGCGCAGGTGCTGTGCGAGGTGCGTGTGTGTAGGAACCTATAGATTACTAGTGCGTTGGTGTGAGCTCGGGAGCGAGAAGATGCTCGCAATACTCGAAAAGCGTGTTGAAGATTTCAGCAGCAGCCGGGTCCCGGGGCAGCCCGAGACACCCGGCAACCCAAATGTGAGGCGATGGGAAAAGCACATGCGAGGGTATTTTTAAACCAGTGCAAATTTCTCTGTGACACATTTACTGCGGGAGGACCTCAAGAGTGATAACATGCGCAAACCGCGGCGTGCCCGAGGAGAGTGACAGCAATACTCGGGGCCACAGGAGAGACGGGGCCAATTAATGCCAAGAAGTCCTCCGAGCGCAGCCCTCTGTATAATCCCACAACCCACTTTATGGGGAGCGCTCCCTTCTTTCGCTGATGTGTGGATCATTAATCACATTTGGTATCAAACGCCTATCCCTTGCCACAGCTATGCATTCCCAAAACTCAAAGCTATGTATGTCAAACACTTCTCTTCACCAGAGCAAGCTACTCAAACTTTCCACAGTCGATTATCGAGAGAGGGGAGCTGGTTAACGTGTGTATGAAAAGAGTATTTTTGAAAAATCATTCAAATCTGGGATTTTACTACCGCCACACCAGTGTTACTGGGCCACCACGTGACGCGGCTGAAAATACACTTATGAAAGGAGCTTGCCAACGTCGTTAAGAGAAGAAGAAGAAAAAAAGAAGAAGAAGAAAAAATAAACGTGATGGTTTTAACTTGAATTCAACCAATGCTACTTAGGGCCGAGCTCTCAAAATTCTCGCTCAGCACGCAGAACTTGCACTTGAGACATGAAAGGGCAGCTGCGACGTTTGGTTTACATTATATCTTAGTGGTTTCCACATTGTGGCCAGGGGGATAAGCATCAGGAGAG
This sequence comes from Ophiodon elongatus, assembly GCA_016806645.1. Lineage (NCBI taxonomy): Eukaryota > Metazoa > Chordata > Actinopteri > Perciformes > Hexagrammidae > Ophiodon > Ophiodon elongatus. Next base: position 437,968 of record JACSYO010001725.1, read on the forward strand.
GTTTATCTCTGTCACAGTGCTCTATGGAATATGTAAACACCATGTGTAATCAGTGCTGCAGTGAAATGGAGTGCAGGGGGGGAATGGAGGGGGGTGGGGGGGTTGGGGGGCGTGTGGGAAAGTGAAGTGCTTTAGGAATAAGCCGCCATCTTACTCCTTGAGCTCAAGTAAAGATAAGACATTGGAGGCAGGGCTACAGAACCTCTTAGCTTATATGTTGATGTTGTCGTTGTTTTTTTTTACAATATACAGGGTATTTGTTTTCAGTTAAAGTAGGACAAAACTGTTTGAGATGATTTTTTTTCTTTTGAAATGAATGAAATCGGCAAGTTTGATGCAGGCGGGACTTTTGGTAACTAGGGTGTTAACTTTCACACCGCTGAAGACCTTCACTCTCATGTGTCCTCATCTCCTCCGTCTCTTGGCTTAACCCTTGTCAGCGTGTCTTTGTCCCCGGTCGTCCTCCCTGCGAGGCAGCGAGGCAGCGAGGCAGCGCCGCTCCTGTTCTGTGGAGGACGGCTATACTCGGTTTTTGTTTTTTTTTAGACGGCAGAGCCCCTCTCCCGTCTGGAGCCCGAGTTTTAATATGGTGTCCAATCAAAAGTGATTAAGCATCGCAGAGCACAAACAATGCTGGCCCTTAAATCTCTGTGAACCCTCTTTCACTGGAGCGAATGAAAGAGCACTCTGTCTGCAGCAGCAGATGACAGACGCGCGCTTGAAGATAAGTCTTTGCCATGAGCCCTCATCCCACGAACACCCGCCGTCCGACCAAATAAAGAAATTACATAAATGGGTTACAAAATGACAATCGCAACCGAACGGGATCCCACCTTGAAGGCATCCGATTGGGGAGGTGAAGGGTGTGTTTTGCAAGAGAATGTTCCCTCTTAGAGCGAAAGTGCCTTAACGTGATACCTAAAACTGGGGACCGGGTGGTGGGGAGGGGGTGGGGGACACCAGGCGGGCCAAGCCGAGCGAGTGAGCCACCACGAGAGTGGAAGTCAAACGCGGACTCAAACATGTACCAGTGTACAAAGCCAGCAGACAAACCCCCTTAACTTACAGTGCGAGCCTGATCACTTATAAAATCAAAACAGCTGCCAAGTACAGTGTCTTTCACATGAGAAAGTAGCATTACCCCCCTCCACCCCCCCCCCCCCCTCACCCCACGCCCCCTAAAAGTAAACTTGGCAAAATTTCCTTCAAATCATCGTGTCTTGCACATAAATTACCGGAAATCACAAAGCATGATGTACGGTGCACGAAACGTAAGATCTTGAACTAATGCATTCGATGCATGCGGTCGCTGCAAGGCACACGGCAGCGTGAGGACGGGAGGAAAGCTGGAGACCAGAGGGCAGCTAACTAACGCCAAGGGGATACTGTTCCCGCTGTGCCTTTTTTAAAATGCCAAGAGTAGTGTTGCGGCTTACGATGACATGGTGGTTGGCCGAATGTTTCATCAATAATATATAATGCGAACAGGAGACGGCGTTGCCTAAATACATGTTTTCAGCACGTGCAACGCAACCTCACATCTGTACGGTTTTGCAGTAGCACTGAAGAATAGCGGCTGGTTACAGTCAGATCGAGGTTCTGCAGAGAACCCATCGAGGGAGAGAACTCTTCAAATGAAATGTTCGTTTTCCTTCCAACGCGTCATTTTTTATTAACGCCGCTTCCGAGTTATCAAAATGTTAGGGGATTCCAAAAGACGGCGCTAGCAGGGGCCCACAAGCCCATGTGAGCGGCGGTTCAGTGACCACAGGCAGACACATTTGCAAACTGGAAACAGAAAGAAGCACACATAAACATCGTCACTGGGAGGTCATGGGAGGGGGAGGAGCTGGCGCTATGACAACAAGACATCAGCCGTCTGCAGCCTGCTGCCGTCAACAAGTCAGCATGAGCACTACCATCTGACTGGGCTTTCCTTACAATGACCCCGTACGTGCTAGCCAACACTAGCTATTGCCACTGCTGTTACTGGCTCCTGCTTTCAATTTCACCGGAGTGGGCCAAGTAATGGCTTCAGGATTTTGTGGTCTGCCGACACATATGGTCCGTGTAGCGATCTGGTCTGGTCTGGTCGCCCCCCCCTTCTACCCCCACACCCCACCCCCCGCCCCATCGATTTTTTTGGGGGGGGGACGAGCAGGGAGATGTGGGCAGAGGGAGACATACACAGCCCCAGGGGCCCGGCCACAGTTATGGGTCTTGTTATGACTGCCATGAGATTTGGGCTCAGTCGGGTCACCGCTGCAACCAGTGTGTTGCCACGGAGTGTGGAATAAACCAAATAGTGCTTGTTCATTCGCACCGGCGATGTAGGAATAAAACAAAACTTTTCCAGCGAGTCATAAAAATCCAACGTTGCATACTTTTGGACGGATCGAGCAGTTAAGCTACCGTGAGGGATTTCCAGTGCTGGGAAACCATTCGTCTTTGTTTCACTTTGTTTAGTTTAGTCAGTGTTACTCTGCTAAATTACAGCAACTTCATCATCGTGATCGCAACTCAGGCCCAACGTGAGCACATTCTCCCAAACACCGTGGATAAATCCACGCGTTTTTAAGACACAACGTGTGAATGGCCCCTTAAAACTCCATTCATCACTTACGTCACCACGAGTGCCATTGCTGGTACTTAAGCAACCACCGCTGCCGCCCCCTATCTGGCTGCACGACCTAGATTAAAGGTTATTTGTTCAAGTCACGGAGGCAGCTCCTTTGGCTCGCCCTCGTTGGGTTTCCTTATCTGGGGTTGTCTGGACAAATCTTGGACACAAGAGCGCCCATTTTGTGCTCCTCTCTGGAGATCCTGTTACAGTATTCCAGACACGACGCGGTCCAACGACGGTGCCTCTGGGAGTACCGGTGTTTTGGTGGGGGGGTCGGGGGGGGGGGGTGGCGGCTCGATTAGGGCCTTCCTCGACTTTAAGCATATGATACATGTGCGCTCCTCTTACGTCTCCGAGCGCGCTTTTGTGCCGCGATGGGGTAAAATGATCAGCGAGGGGTGGGGGAGCGTCAAATGATGTCATGCCGCGAGAATTCAGATGCAGCAGCCTCCCATCCCCGTTAGCAACCAAAGAAAATATACAAGCGGATCCAGCAGGATTCCCTAAAGTCCCTGCGCTGATTGCGATAATAATTGCTTTATTGCTCAAGCACCTTCTGCCTGTTCCTACTTGAGGAATACCAGGTGATTCTCATGGATTCAAAACATGTGACAAAATAATCCTGAATCAAAGCATGACATAAGTGATTTTTGGACTTTGCGATACGTTTGGGATACTAAGACAAATATCACCAATTTGCTGCTTGTCAATGGTACTGATGGAAATGACTAAGCCTCTCTCCACCCAGCAACAAACATGCACGCTGACGTGTGCATACAGATGCCTTTAGGTTGATCCAGTGGCCTTATTATATTATATTATTATATACAACGGAGAGCGCCAGGGAGAGAGGCAGAGAGAAGGAGGGAAAATGAGAGAAAAGAGTAGTGTTCGCTGACCTCATTCTGACAACAAGCCCCGGGAAGAGCCTTTCTCTGGAACCGTTTCGCAATAGCACTGTTGTTTATACAGGTGGCGGGTGAGTCGAGCGAGATATGCAGAGAGCATGCATTTTGCAACACCTCATTATGAATACTAAACACATGCAGCATGTCAAATCACACAGACACACAGACACACACACACGCGGAGACGAGCACTTTATCCCTTGTCCAAAGTGTGGCTTGAGTTTTGATTTTAGTTGTGACATTTGCGGGGAATGCGCCATTTTTTTTTCATGGGCTGCGGCCAATTCACCCGTCTCTGTTTGGAATTTCAAAGTCAAGTTCCTCGACACGATCCAAGAGCTGTCAAGCGCTACTATCCTCGGGTATCGTCCAGTGAGTGCTCGCCTCCTGGAACGGAGGCCTCTGGTTGGCTCGTGCGTTTGGCTGCGGGGCCGTCTCATGCAACAACATCCACTTGGCCAGAGTTCAACCCACGTGGAAGGCTACAATAGCCCAAAGGTGGCTGCCCAGACCATTGTTTATGCAACAGCACACTACTGCCAGGTTAAAGGGAAAAGAGCAAGACAGCGGATAAACATGCAGGGCTCCTGCCTGTTACGGAGTAATGCTTGCTGTTAATCTTCCCAGTACAAATACAGCTTTGTGAGCTTTTTTTTTATTAAACTGTAGATTTGCTTTAACCCTTCATGAGATATATATTTATATTTTTTTTTTTAAAAGATGGTATTTTTCATCACAACAAAAAAGGAGGGAATTAAACATGTTTGTAAATTTCTGCTTCTTTGCACAATCAAAGTATTGCCGTCACATCGTAAAAATGCTGATGATTACAGTTCAATTGAACATGTCGCTATGTAAGAACGATGCTGTTAATTCATATTATATTTGAGGGAATGACCTCTGCTTTTAGATTGTGTTTGTTTCCACAAGATGTGGCACAGTGATACAAAATGGGAATCTGGCACCTTAACCAAAGCCATTTAACTTTAATGAAATTGTACCCAAACTAAACAGATTTCTGCACTGTTGTTTCTGTAACAGTTGAAGCCTGAATACAAACCCATGCATAAGTTAATGTGGTGCCTGTATCTTATTTTCCGACTAACCAGCGAGGTGAACCAAATCCATTACATCTTAGAGAGAGGTAGGGTGGGGGGGGTTGGGGGGGGGGGATCCACACACCAGCTGTTTGGTAAACATACCAAAGTAATTGTTCCAAATACCTTACTTTAACACAGATTAAATGCAATTAGAGGCTGTTTATCTAACCACAACAAGTCTCTCTGCCAAAAGAAAAAAAAAACCTGTCATTGTTTCTAGCAGTTCTGCTCTGAGGCATTACAGCTGGGAATAGGATGACTTTTTTTTTTTTTTCCAAATGTAGCTTCCTTATGTACAGGAAGGAACTTTTATACACAAACAAAGCGTATGCTCGTTGCATAGGAAGACTATAGGGATGGGGGAAAAAATGGTTGGTTGGCTAAGGCAAAGGTCTTCTGAGGTGAATATGAGGAATTTAGGTCAGTGCAGCCGAGACATTTAACCAGCTCAAGCCGCTGCAGCCCGGGTGGAAATAGCACGGGAGGCCAGGAAGAGGGAAACCAGTGCGTCACAGCTCCCGGCCTGATTCCAGGCTCCCCCCGATGCAAACAAGAGCCATAACTTCCCTAATGATCCCAGATCATGTACGCCGCAGACATATCCCACCAATAGGGAGCGCCTGCTCGTCACCTTTGACCTCACGGTGGGCGTGCCTACCTTTGATTCTGCATGCACTTCGGGACATGGTGTCAGTGTGGTGCGATGAAAGGGTTGGCAAAAAAAATTAAATAAAAAAAAAAAATCATCCGTGAGGTTTGAATGTCCCATCGTGAAAAGTCTTTAATCCAAGTATGTGCTAAATCTTACTGCAACAATCCTATTCTAAGACCTGACAAATCTCTTAATATCTTAAATATTTGCCAAATCTGGATAATCTGACACTCTCTTGCTTTCACTTCAGTCGTCCTGTCACACACGATTGCGCCGTGATTCAGAAGTCCGACACCACACACACACGCGCTCGCACGCACACACACACACACACACACACACAGTCACACACGCATTGTAAACAGTCCTTATTGAGACGTGAGTGCTTGTATAAACATAGCCAAGCCCTATTGAGGGTCCAGGGCCGGCTCGAACAATAAGAGGGGGAAAGTTGCTGGACGTTCCTCACAGACGGTGTGTACAAAATCCAATTATCAGAGCCACGGCATTAACATTCCAGCAGTCTGGCAGGTGACCCCCCCCAACCCCCCGCCCGTTACACCACCAGCATGGGATAGAGTCGCCCGGCAGCACCCCGACAATACACACACACACACACACACACACACACACGCGCGCGCACGCACACACACACACGCAGCCCTCTTCAACCCCCCCTTCTAAGATCCCCCAAGTATTGAGACATATATTGAGGGAAGAAGGCAAAGAGTGGGGAGGCAGTTGGGGGGGGGGGTGCTGGGGGGAGCGGAGGGGGCCACCAGCGACACTGGCCTTTTCTTCAGGAGATCAGCGCGACCGGCCTAGCAGGCAGTATCAGTCAATGGGGCATTCTTCTCCTCTCTGTCTCCGGGTGAGAATATGTTGATCGCTGATAACGTTGCTTTGATTGCCATAATGGGGAAACCACTTTTTGTTTTGAGCGTTTGCCTCCAAACAGAGCGCGCTTTGTCAGCCATGGGAGATGTTCGTGGCATACAAGATGCCGATTAAAACCCCAAAAAAAAGAAAACGGTTTAGCGGTAAAAACCAAAAAGAAACGTTGTTGTTGTTCTTGGCTCCGGGGGCGAGTTGATAATGGATTCAAATAAAGTCTGTGCCTATACGGCCCCCTCAGTGACATAAAGAAATGCAACTAACACAGAGATTCACTTTCAAACGTACAACACTAAACTTAAACTTCTGTTAAACTATACCCTGTAACTCCTGAGCTTCGCCTCGTCGCCTCAGCACAAAACCCTCTGGTTTCATGACGCAGGCCAGCATGCATCATTATCGGTGTTTTTCTTTTTTTTGCCTCACACACTGTACATGTGGCGTACGTGATAGGGTGCATGTGATATGCAACGCCTCTGCCTGGTGTCCTGCTCTGTACCCTTGTTAGGTACTATATATAAACGTACATCTGGCCCCCATTCTGCTCTTTCCATCATGTCATCGAACAGAGAAGGCTGTAAGAGATACACAGTATAGAACATTACGGTTTGATTATTTCTGAAATTATGATGGCCATCAAAAATGGCCATCATAATTTCCCAGATCCCAAGAAGACGTCTCAAAAAACTGCTTGGTCTGTCCCAACAACAGGTTTAAGCACAAACACATTCAATTAAAAAGAATAAAATCCTCACATTTGAAAGGCCCCTGACATCTAAATGATGATTGGACTTGAACTGAACTTTCTGTCAATCAGCTGATTCCTCTACTAATCACATCAGCGCTACGGTACAGTACAGTACATGATCCCTGCAGATTCGTTAAGCCCCGTCACCAAACACCTCTAGCAGGGATTAAGTTAAGAGTCGAAGGTGTGTGTGTGTGTGTGTGTGTGTGTGTGTGTGTGTGTGTGTGTGTGTGTGTGTGTGTGTGTGTGTACGTTAGTTTCTGAGAGGTATGGCAGGGCACGCCAGCAATCATTATGTGCTTTTCCGCATAATGGAAAAAATGAAAATGTTTTATGTCACATGTGATCTGTATTCATGAGGATGTAACACCCAGAAGTATTTTTTATATGTTTCATGTATTTGCTTTCTTTCTTTAATAAAGTGTTTTTAGAAGCGCCTCTGGACAGTTTTCGGTTTTTACTCCACTTTTGGGTTCACCTGCACTCCTTATATAGCCAAGAACTCCTTTTTTATTGCTTCTGTTTCCCCCTCTATGTGTGTGACTGTCCTCCGCTGCGGTGAGATGTTAGTCAAGTGTCTAGTGGCTTTCTCCACCCTCACCAGAAGGCCTGCGCGCGCTTAATTATTCTTGGATGGCGGATGAAAAAAGTGAGTTCTTTCTTTTCTTTTTTCTTTTTCATTAGCTCAGCAGCGGTTTCCCATTCATAACAGTTGGCACTGGTTTTGCACTGCCTGCCAGAGATCACACCCCAACCATTTTCATTTTCCTTCATCCATTTGTTTCATTCATGTCATAGTTTTGGCAGGGGCCTGCACCGTTTTCCTGATGGCCGCCGACCCTTCAACACCCTTCTTTTGAGTCTCAAACTCCCGTTTGTGGCTTTGTTTTGCATCCGAGTGAAGGAAACAATACACACTGCTTTGCAGCCAACGGATGTGGACCTACAGTATTTCAGTTTGGGAATTATTCATTGTAATCTAAAACTGAAATTAAGACACTTTAGCAAAGCCATGCGAAGCCCGGCTGTCACACTCTTGGATGGGGAGAAAGACTTCACACAACGAAACTTTTCCTGGGAAAGTGGATGGGTACTATTTGTGAGTAGCAGTGTTGGACTATATCCAAAGTTAAAATGAACCATTAAGTAAATGTGGGCTAACATCCCCCTGCCTTCATATAGTATATTATCCTATAAGACTGCGGAGGTAGTGAATGCACTGTTTAAAGCACTCCCCCCCCCCCCCACACACACTTTAAGTGCATTACACAGTGGATTCAGCTATCTGAAGCCCCAAGAAACAGCAGTTTATCATCATGCAACTACTGGAAATATGCCCACCGACAGGAATGCTATATCCCACATACACACACACACACACACGTTGCTCCCACCCACCCGTTCACCAACCACTTTGCTAAATCTATCAACTGCAGCTGCGTGCATGTGTTTTAATGCACGCACACGAGCTGAATACACGTGAGTTCCTGTAGTGCATGTGAGCATCTGAGTCCAAACACTCTCAGGGCTGCAACCCAATCCCGGAGAACTCCAGTGTGTCAAATTAAAACCAGGGTCTTTAGCGTCGGGAACCGGGCCGCCCAGCATGGAAACAAACAAGATGGCTACCGCGTCTCCAACCCGAGCATGCCTCGCGGTGCTCACGGGCTCCCATCTGAAGGGAGTTACAGGCTGGCTAACAGGAGTGCAGAGGAGAAGAGTCTCCTGGGGCAGTTGGCCCAGCAAGCGGGACCAGAGGATGGCTGCACCGTGGATTAGGGCCCCACAGTGGTCCATTGTTAATTGGGCGCCATGTGTGAAAGCTACAGAGAGATTAGTTTGTACAGCTGCTGCCATTTGTCATAACTGCCCTTAACAAGACACACATGGCAACCCAAGTTACAGCCAGAGGTTTTACAGAAAAAGGGGAGAAAAAATGTCTGGCGAACGTCTAATAGTTTGTGAAACAGACGTGCATAAGCAGAGGAAGATGTTCATGGGAAACACCACGCAGACTCCACTGGGATCCCATCAGAGATGATGAGTTTGAGCATGACTCATTTAGCCATCTGTAGGTCAACTGGGGTCATTATCATAACTGCTCAAAAAGCTACGTTAAGCCAGTAGAAATCCCAGACCACAGGTTGCAAACAATTCTGTGAAGAACAATGAGAAGACTAGACAGAAGGGATGACCTCTTGTTAGCCAAATTTTCTCAGTAATGTCGGCTACACCATGAGATTTAGGAGAGGGATGGAGGAGGCAAGTTATTTTTTTTGGTAAGACTCCACAGTGTAATTGTGGGTTGTAGGTCTACGCACATGTTGGAGGCCTAATTACAATCTTGACTCGGTAAATCCGGAACAAGCTTTTAAAAAGCACTCTCACTTTCAATTTGCACCCCAACAGATGCCGTAGCTCTGTTGTTATTGGGAGAAGTTGCGGCTCACTGAATCTAAATGCAGTCTTTTGAGCTGAAGAGCAGGTGAGCATTAATCTGTACATGGGTTTCTATACTCCCGTGTATGCGGGCGTGTGATTGTGAACATGTGTCCCCGCGCGTGTGTGTGTTTGCATGTAACACTTTGGAATGTTTTTCCAAAAGTGCAGCAAAGTTACCAGCTGGAGCCTCGTGCCAGTGGAGAGAACGGGGCCACTACTGGAGCTTTCTGGACCCGGATCATATAGGCTTCCAGGGGGGCACCATGGAAACGAGCCCCGCTCTTCCCCGGTGAAAATAACTGTATTCGTTATCTGTCTTCTTAGTGCTGCAGCAGGCTTTAATCAGAGGGTCCAGACAGTACTGGACTTGTAGTTACACAGCAGCAAACAATGTCATCATGACCCACAGACTCAAAGTTTCCTACTGGTTAAAGGAAATCATCCATATATCTAAATTCACATATAATTACATTTTGCAAAAGGGGATGATAGTAATACATATGGTAGTTTCTGATCTAAGTTGCTGGTTGTGTATATTGTATTCATGTCATGCCAACATTTATTTCTCACATATCTATGGAGAAATCTCTAAAGAAATATGTGGGAACGGTGCTTTTTTTCCCTTTTATTCACTGTATCAGTTTGTTGTTTTAATGACTTGATGGAAAGAGGCAGTGTGAAATTATGTCTGTCACAATGGAGGAAGTACCACTGTAGAAAATCTGTAACACCTGCTGGGTTGGTGATCCTGAGATATGAGATTTTCATGTTGTTCCAGCCAACAATGTGTCCATATTTCCTCTCTTCCTGTCATTCCCTCTATATTACTCATTTTAATCACATACAACGCTGCTCAAAGATGCCTTCCCTCGTAAAAGACTACATGTTTATGGAAGTGCTAAAAATGTGAATGACTTATTTTCCCACTCTCCTTTCCTTCTCTGCTGTTCTGTAACTTTTCTGTATGGGTCAATAAAAACAAAACAACCATATTGGGGGTTGTATTGTTTATTACACTGAGTAAATGGGATCTTCTGCTGATTGAGAGTTGGTTTCAAAATTTGGGAGCTTTTTGAGAAGTGAACCTGACATATGTGAGGGAGGAGTGGAAGCCCTTTGGCTGGCTTTGACAACTCAATGGGGCTCTGATGAATCCGTCCCAAGCAGGCCATTCCCAAGCCCCAGACACCATATCCCCTCTTTGACCCGCTGCACTGACATTAGAATGAAATCCTCTGGGGGATTCGCCCACCACCCCAAACGGCAACACGCCCACCCAAAAGTACATTTTGCACAGCGCTGCGATGGCGGGCCTTTCTTTTTCTGTCCCACTCAGGTCTTGTCGAGCCGTCACAGTGATGGGCCGTACTGTACCGCCAGACAAAAGAAGAGACAACCATCACTCTGGGCCACTGATCGACCCTGTCTGGACTGAAAAGACTTTGATGGGGCAGAGCAGGGGGGGGTTGCTGCACAGAGAAGTTAGTGTCTCCTGGGCAACCACTCTGATTGTCTGTCCCTGCCCAAAGTTCCCCATCACACCCCACCTACTACCCCTTCCCATTTTTTTTCTTCCCTTCATTGGTTGTTCAAAAGGCTCCTTCCTGGGTGAAGGGGACTGGCTTTTGCATGAAAGTCTCAGTCTGGTACTTGAGGGTGCTTTTCTCCTGGTTGACTTGAGAAAAAAAAAAGGGAGGTCAAAAAACATCTTCACGTGAATTCTCCTCTCTGGACCGCATTGTCCCTCTTTCCACGACAGACCCTGTCGTCTAACATGACCAGCCTAGCGCGCAGATGGGCCAACAGCAAGTTTTTCAGTGCTAATGCGATGGCAAAGAAGAGAGAGCAGTCATTGGATGGAGAAACTCAGGCAACAGGGAGGGCCCGCTTTGTAAGGCAGGACAGTGAGGTACAGTGTAGTGCCTGGGACAAGGGGTGAATGTACCCATTTGTCTTCATTTGGGAGGGACGGCAGACAGGGTGGGGGTGGGGAATCTATCCGGGAGGAGTGGGAGGTGCCGGCCCTCCAGTCAAGTGGCCTCGGGGGGATTTGAAATGCATTTGGGGTCCTCCCCAAAAGCCTGGGAAAGTGTGGTGAAGCTGAGATCTTAACCATAGACTAATGACACAAACTGCAGTCCTTAACCAAGTGCAGCAACAAACGCAAAATTGAGTCTCCTGCTGAAATACACAAGAAAAGCCTTTTCAACACAATGCCTGTGCCTTAGAATGCCAAAGAAAGGCCTTGTCCCATTTTTCTGACGGCTGCAACAGCGCAAACTGTGACACAAGCAAATTAAACACACTGTAGCAGAGCAAAGGAGGGAGTTGTAAATTTTGTTGAGAAAGAAGGAATCCACATTTCTCAGTGGCCTCTGCTCCGAGTTGCCTTGTTTCCATGGAGATTTATGTACACATGGCACACAAAAGAGGGCCAAGGAGGTAACACGGCCTGTTTAAGCCTTGAGGTATTTGCTCGAGCAAAACCCCGCTGCTAATAACACAAGCCTCATACTGAGCCAGGCAACCTGGCTGCACTGCACCCAGGTTAGTGTTTGAGAAAGAACAGGAGGGGAGAGAGGAAGGCAGGGGAAAGTCAGATGGAGATCACAAACCACCGAAGATCCTGGAGAGGGAGGGGAGCCATTAGGAGGGAAAGAAAGTCAGCACGCAAGCAAGAAAGGAAAGAAAGAAAGAAAGAAGGCAAGAGACAAGAAAGAAAGCAAGACACGAGAAGAAAGAAAGACCACTGCAAAAACATAAATAGCTCCCGGGTTAAGAGAAAAAGGATCGGGAGGACATTTAGTGGGAAGCGGAAATCAATAAGGCAAGCGGTGAAGCTGGGAGGGAGTTCTAAGTGGATTAGATTGAGAGAATGTGTTCGATAGGTTATGGCTCTGACAGAGAGGTAGCCAGACACCGCAGGCTCTATTGCATACTAATAAGGAAGCCAGAATGGAAGCTGAGCACAGGGTTGTGCAGTTCAGTCTGAAGAGTTTTTTTCTATATGGCTCCGGAGTCATCGGTTAAGGTTTTTCCCAGGAGTTGTATTTTTGTCTCGCTCATTTTGTTCTGAACGCTCACTGTTAAAATTCACGTCCAGGAATAAAATTCGACTCAACTTCCTAAAGAACAGACCGGAGTATCACCTCGCCAGGATTTTTATTTTTAAATTAAAGGCCGCTTAATAACTTGACTTAGCCCAAAACAGGAAGACAAACAGTAGTGTCCTTAACGCTGTCTGCTTACAACAACTTTTGTTTCACACTTCTGGCAGGAGCCCAGCCACCCTCTCTCTGGCCGAGCGCCTGGGCCTGGGACAGCTGTCATGGTCAGAGTTTCTGGCTTGAGGGAAAGCCAGGGAGTGTGAAAAGAAAAGCGACTGGGCGAGAGAAGGAGTGAGAGAGTCATTTGGCCGGGCAGTGTGCCGCAGGGGTGATTCCTGATGGCAGAGGAGGATAAGGGGATGAGGGGAGGGAGGGATGGATGTTGTGCTTAGTCACAGGCCTCCACTGTGACCCAGAAGGTCAGGCTTCCGCACTAGCCGCCTGACCAAAGCCTCCCGAGGCAGCCGGGCGGAAAACAAGATGCAAGCAGATACCCCACGCAGTGTGGAGCAGGCCAACCTTGGAGATAGGGACCAGCCAGACGACCCAGCCTGAGGGAATGGAGAGGGGGGGGGGGTCAGTGGTACCTACTCCCCCTCACTTAGGCCAGTGAACCAAGGGACCACCAGCCAGACCAGAAGCAGTGGCGGGGGAGTGGAGACAAACAGTTGCCAAGAGACCACCGGTGATCTCGCGGCCGCCGCGGTTTGACCCCGATAGAGGAGGTCAACAAGGGGGGCTTACGCGCAGCTCCCCCGCCTCCTCCCCTGACCGCCACCCCACCCCAGGCAAAAAGTCTTCCTCCTCCACGTGCCCTGGGCCCGCAACGGCGCCTTTTCACCGATCTGTTTTGCTCAATTAAACTTCAGAGGACACCCCGTCACATCTCTTTGAAAAAGGTCACGACCCCGAGGGCAGAGGTTAAGTCGGCCGCTCGTAAAACAAGGTCTCCATTAACATGGCAGCGTGTATTCGGAGGTTTGTGGTAATCCATCCATTTCCACAAACTATCATGGCAGTGTGAAAAAAAAGTTACGTTACTGGCGGGAGGGTTGGGGGGGGGGTGTTAAGGTAATGATGTTTTATGGCCGTGTTAACTTTCAGCACCGGAGTAATGGGAAAGCTGCTTGACCTTGACTTCTTTGGTCTCCCGTTGGACTACCTCAGCAATCCTCTTCTGTCACTGGTTAGAAGGCAGCGACAACTTTCAAAAATGCTCAGAATTCTTTGTAGTCATTTCACATTTCTGCCACCATTTTTATTTTATTCCACTGGCAAATTAATAATTGAGATAGAAAAATGTACACGTCATTTCCTTAACACTTTACAAGGTAACCTCCAAATTATTCAATCGGCTAGCTTGTGTATCTTAATCACATATCTTATTCTATTTTCATATTCTATTAATTGCAGACATGTATTAGGAACAAGGCATTTAAATATTCAGGGCCGAGAGATTTATATGAACTACATTCCTATATTTGTTGAGGCAATGGGGATGTGTAGCTTAACAAAGCCAAATACAAACAAGTCCTACGGTATCCTAACATGTCCTAACATGACCAACGTCTCCATGCCTTCTCACAACTATTCCATCAAACTGTCAAACTGGATGTGCGAAATATGAATCCAGGTGAGGAGGAGACGATGATTCAAAAGAAAAAAAAAGAAGAAAAAAAAGAATTTCACTTCTTGTTTGATAAGATAACGATAAAACAGTGCATTGGAGTACAACGGCCGTGTGTGTGTGTGTGTGTGTGAGAAGCCAGGGCCCTGTATTGAACACGGCCTGCCAGTTGGCACAATGGATGCCACAACCCCCACCCTCAGCCCCCTGCCCACTTCCCAGCGGGCATTCATCTGGGCATGCACATGGGTGCTACAGCGCTGCCTGGCTAAACGCGTCTGTGCCCCAGAACAAGGGGGCTGAGTGCCCTCTCTAAATTCACCCGGCGCACTCGCTGCCAACCCGCCGACCTTTCTCAGGCAGCGACCCGCCAGAATGAAAAACAAAACAAATACACTCTGAACTTATTGATTTTTGCCAGGACAAAAATAAAAATAAAAAAAAAAAAACAGTAAGAAGAAGAAAAATTTCCGCTGCGTAAACAACGGCAGCAAAAAATATTTCTTTTTTTTTGTCTTCCAATTACGCGACCATGCAGAAGCGAGCCGCTGCCAGGTAGCAGGATGGAGAGAACGATAATAAAAGCACAGTTTGGACCCCCTTTTTTTTTTTTCTTTTTTTTTTTTTTTTAGCAGTTCGCACAAATACCAGATTCTGTTTCAGACGGAGCCGTTTGCTCGTTTCTTTGTGTTTGATTGTATGTTTGTTTGTTTCGTGCAGTTGCAGCAGAACAAAGGCAGCGGCTTCCATTCTGCCACTGTCGAAAAACTTTCCAACATGCCCACTGCATTGCGGATGCCAACCAACGAATCAAAGGCATGCTGCAAGCAGACAAAGAGGGTTTGATGCCAACCTCCAAACCTCTAACAACCATTACTGGTGATTTGCCTGCCTCCCTGGCACAGTGCAAAACAAAATGGCGGCGCACCACACGCTACCACAATATGGCTGCATTGTCTGGAGATGGGCACTGCTTGGTGACTTGAAGAAAAGGAAAAAGATGCTTTAGCTTGCAAAAAAAAAGAAAAAAAGAAGCATGGCCGTCTCTGTGATCCCGGTAAAAGAATGCTATTTTGTATTTGCCAAAGTTTCAAACCCACAGAAATTTGGAGGACAACGGTAAATAATCGCTCTGATCCGCAACGCAACGTTGAATCGCAGCGAATTCATCCTCCGGCGAAGGAGAACATTATGCTCTCCATTTATTTCAAACACTAAAATGAATTCTCTTGCCAATAATTTGCTTTTTCCTCCACGGCGGAGGATGCATTTTTTTAAATAAAACCTGGTAAAATGCCGTCCATGACCCACAATACAGGCACCAACTTATCATTTAAATGGTGTCCTATTATGAAGGAAGTGCACTAAAGAGCCATTCTCAACTTGGTACTGAACAGTTAAAAATGCAGCAGATGCAAACTAGAGAAGCGGTGGCATCCTACAAAAGACACAAAAGAGGGTCTGATGCCAACCCCGGTGCCAGTGGCAACCATTATTGTCTGTGTGCTGTGCCTTCTGCTTTCCCTGGCACTTATCAAACACAAAATGGCGCTCAGGGTTTGATGATAATGAGCTAGCTATACCATCATTTCTGCCTCAATAGCAAAGTATTGGTGGTTATTCGCTCAATAGATTTAATACAGGGGAATTTCAACAGGGAATACTACAGGGGGTGGGGGGGGGGGGGATTCCTATGGATAAAGGGAGGAAGTTCACTGAGAGGGGCACGAAAGACTGAGATGTATTTATGTGCTGCAACAAACCTATTTTGCATTCATTTTGAAAGAGATGTTAAATTCGGCAAGGACAAAAAAAAACATCTATGGATCTAGTGTCCACATAAGAATAAAATATATATATATGTTATTTAGAAAATGCACAGCATCAAACTAAACAATATTTTCTTCTGGACTTATTTGATCTTAATTATTGCCCCCCCCCCTACTTTTTTTTTTAAACTTAGTGTGGAATCTCATAAGTGTGTAAAAATTCTCAATTACTTTCTTTCAATTAACACTGCTTTTCTGAAATAATTTCTCGGAATACATTTTGGCTTAAATTATCGGTGTTGTAAATTATATTACGTGTTTTGGTAAATGGCAGTAAATGGCAGTCTTTTGGTTGTGTATGAATGTGAAAAATAAATTGTAAAAATGTCATTCTTAAAAAAAGAAAAAAAAAGGCAAAAAGGTTTTAACACGTCCAATTCAAAAATGTGCATGTCAAAACCAAATCCGGTATCTGGCACCACATTTTTTTCAACCTCTTATTAAACACTGAGCTGAATAAAACGCAGGATTCAGTCTCCACGTCGAGCACATCACTGTGTCCGCAAAAGGCTTTCATGTAAAAGAAACCAGCTTTTCAGGAATTAAGAAAAGCCGGATTTCGTCGCCAACACGATCACACGCATGATTTATAACAGACACAATATCTTATATAGACTGAAATGTTTTGCAAATATTAAAAAAGCCCTACTTAGGTCTATTCATGCCTTCAATGCTAAGCTGTAATGTGACTTACAGCCATACGTTTATTAATGTGATAATGTCGCTATTAGCTTCTTTTTTCTTTTTTTTTAAATGGTGGAAGTCTCATTTTAAAACAATATTGTTCTATTGTGATTGTTGATTGAAAACAGTTTTAAAATTGCATGTTACAATATATGAAGGGGACTATGGGGGACGAAGGCAGTGTTATTGGTTTTTAATATAGTAAGGGGAACCACATTTTTTTTAAATATGCTGTTAATAAACACCACTGTAATAACAAGGGTGTTTATAAGAATCCTGTTACTGGTACATAGACTCAGTATTTGGTAAATACACTGCTAGTGTTTTCATTTTAATTTATCCAGTCGATACGCAAACTTTCCACATTTGTCACGACTTAATATCCAGACAAATAGAAAATGTGTTCAGTGTGTGTACAATTGTACAAGCCAGTGTGTGTGTGTGTGTGTGTGTGTGTGTGTGTGTGTGTGTGTGTGTGTGTGTGTGTGTGTGTGTGTGTACGAGATACTGAGTGATTACTGAACATGCTGCTGGAGTACAGCAGAGCAAAAAGACACATTTAAAACATGTTCTACATTTCACGATAGGTATTTTTTTTTTAGCAATGAGTCATACTTGAGCCATATAAAAATGTACGCCGCATATATACAGTACCGACTATCAAGTTTCCAGTGTTTATTTGTCTGCCGAGTGCAGTGGTGATTTCAGCCAGTCTCAGCTAGACTGCCAAAAAGTAACACATGTGACCCTTGACCTTGCCGAGCCATCATTCACACATGCGCGTTAGCTCACAGACACACACACACACACACACACACAGAGAAACAAACACACACAGCATGAGCTTGAACCTACCTTGGTCCTGGACATAGTACGCTAGAAACAAGTCCAGCTCCTTGACCGATACTGTTATGTGGTGTGGCTGGACACAAAGTGCTGGGTTGGTGCAATGTTGAGACTTGACGAGGCGCTCCCCGTCTGTACTTTCCAGAGGGATGCCTTTGAAGAGGATGACCATCACCAGGTCCAGACGCCAAACTTTGTCGGCCTGCCTCAAACAGTCGATCCGGCGGATCTTGCCCTTCTGGTCCGGGTTGGAGAGCACGCAGCACGGGTGCTTCTTGCCCGTCACGCTGAGGACAAAGTCCTCCCGGTACTCCTGCCGAATGTCCTTACGCAGCTTGGCCAGCAGCCTGGACGCCCATTTCTGCTTCACCTCGGGCTTCTCGCCCAGAAGCTCGTCCTTCACCGCACGCTCCTCGTCCTTGGACATCCGCTTCTCGTGCTTCTTGAAGTACTTGCGCTTTCGGGCCTGGAGGTTGAACCACGTGTAGGCGATGGCGCGGACGTGAGGGAGGAGTGCCTCGATGAAGGGATGAAATTCATCCTGGAGCGTTGAAGGGACACAAGCGAGGAGGGGAGGGGAGGGGGAGAGACGGGGTGGTGGGGGGGGGGGGAGAAATAATCAGAAACTCGTGTCAATAAATATGGAGAAGGAATACGGGTTGAGTCAGCCACTAATCTGAGGCCGTGTGGAAGTCAGACCACAAATAAACAATTCCTCATAATCAGTCACATGACATCATATTGGCAGTTTTCAACAGCTTTCAGACGAGAAGTTCCCCCTCACATTGAAACACTGGTTTTTACCATTCTAGATTCATCCGGCGCCCTGCAGGTACGACAGGGACATTCCACTATTTCTACCAACCACCAGGACTACAATAGCACCAGGCCCTGTGACTGACTCCGCTCTCCCCCCGCCAACATGCTCCGTGCCACTGCTGCTACGGGGAGCAACCCCTCACCGTTGCATTTCTCTTATCAAACTGTCCGTATTCCAACGTGAACACGGGGCGAGTTCACGTTGGGATGCAGGGCGAGCCGGAGGGCCAAGTATAGGTGGGGGGGGGGGGTGCAGTCATAAAATAGGAAGTATAGGGGAGAGTCCCCTATTCTCCTGGCACACACGAGCAGCCGCGTGTACAGGCTGCATGTTCAAAATGCATTTTAAAAAAAAATACGCAGGCAGAGGAGAAGGGCGGCATATGAAAGCAGGCCATGAAAGGTATTTGCAAAGGTTGACTTGGGACTCGATTTCAAGTTCATGCCAGGGTTTTTGAGGTTAACACGCGGAATGACACTTGCTCGGGTTGATTCCAAAAACCTGAGCCAGTGATATGAAGAGCATGGCCTACTTTTAGAATTTCCCATTGCTCCTTTAATAAAAAAAAATAAAATGTTTTAAATCTTATGCTGAAACTTATTTTTCTGATAAATTATCAGACTTAATTTAATATTAATGGCATTATTTTCAACAGAAATTTTACTTTTCAAATGTTATATGTAAATGTTTATTATACTTTGTACCACATTAACTTTAATTCTAAACTGAATTGACTGCAAACGTGAGTCACATAATGAAAACTTTTTTCAATGCGCATTGGACAGAGTTTCTTTTCATCCTCACGACTAAAAAAAAACCTGAACGGCAACATTTCTACAGCAGTTCACCAGCCTGCGGGCTCTCACATCAATAATACTTCAGCAGATCTAAAACAAATTCTAACAATCTTATGAATGCTTGTTTTCTGTAGGTGAAGGAATGTACATGGCGGTGGGGAAGATTTAGGACTCGTCCGAAATTACAGCAGCTCCGAGTGACACGTGGAAACATGAACCCTCATCTATGTTTTAGGTCATTAAAATGTCAAATTTAATAAGTGTGAGCAGCTCCTTCTGAGCGGGCGTTTGAGGAGTTAAACCACATATTGTTCTTTTCGTAGGCAGCCGGGCAGGCGATAGGAAACCACAGAAATCCACTCCCTATCTGCGCCTGCCGCTGGTGCTGCTCTGAGAAGCCACATTTCTGGTCTGCACTTCTGGGCCAATAAAACTCTGCTCCATTACAGCGACGTCAAATTAGAATCATTTATTAAACAGCAGGAATAAATATTTAATTCTCCACAGATGGTTTTGAAATGTATTATATTTACTATGGAAGCTATACCTATCCATAGTCATTTAGAGACACGCGGAAAATAAATAAAATAAATTGAGAACTCCTTTAAATGTCATCTCCTCACTATAATGTTGCCAATTAAACTGACAAAAGTAGGCAGTAAATGCTAGTAAATGTGCTCGGCAGCAAGTGTTTCTGAAGTCCTTTTCACTCCTAGTTTCCTGTTCGAAAACACTTTAAATATTGTGTTAATTTTTTTCAGCCAGGCTAAAGCCAAATGCTGTAAAGATAAATGACTTGGCCAGGGCCTATGCAGTGCACTTCAGCTGGGGCCATAAAAGCACAATCCTCTTAAGTACAAACTAAACCACATCTCAGTCAATCACTTACTTATGCCAAGTAAAATATAAACAGTAAAACTGAGTCAGCCAAAACAGTCAGCTACTCTGTCCCACCGCTGAATCAACCTTATCATACGTTTGATCTCCCTGCAGTGAAAGTGGCTTTATCTTCTTCCAACTCCACTTCCCAAAAGTATAGGGGTTTTACTTTAAATAAAAATATACACGTGGAAAAAAAATATACAAACACAGCTCAGGCCAGGCTGGGAGGTGTGTGTGAGGTTATTGGAGGACGCAAATAACCTAATTAAACCTGAGATAGAATTAGCATACCTGCGCCAGGACTATTAAAATGACAGTCGTGGAATGCTATTATAAAATCCATCTTTACGCATAACTTTACGCACGCAAAGAGCGCATAAAGATTGGCACTTCACTGGCTTTTTAACTGCCTGGAGGACTAATAAATGAGTTTTCGAAAGGGATTTTCTTTAGAATCTAAATTCTCGAAAGTAAAAAAAAAAAAATCAACACAATCATGGCACAAACACGTGCGTTTTGGATTAACGACTTAAAATTGGGTTACTTCTAACGCAGCGTTTCCCCTAACAAAGCAAAACTTCCTTTTTGTTATTAATTATGAAAGTATTTCCCCAGCAGAGCTGAAACTGAGCAATCCAGACGCAGGCACGAAACTTCCAATTCCCTGACCACTGTCTATGTAACATTTATAACACAAATTAAATGAATATTTGAAAAAAATTAAATAAATGACACAAATACCTGAGTGAGACAAATTGGAGAATACATGACGAGCGGCAACACAAAACGTGAATGTACTTGGACCGATTCCTCTGATCACTTTATCGCGCCATTCCTGGACCGACGTGCACCGTGCAAGACTGTGGAGCAGCTCTCCGCGTAAAACGATAAGAGGTTATCCAAGAGCATCCGTTAATATGTATATTTTTTGCGATCCAAAGATTGTCGTCTCCGCAGACGCCAAAAAAAAAAAAAAAAAGGGGAAAAAAAAGAAAAAGAAAGAAAAAGAAGATTTTATGCAGGAGATGTTTCTTAAAGTTGACATGCGGGGTGAGCCCTCGCCAAGTTCTCTACTCGTGGAAGCCGGTGCGAGCGGCGCTGCTGCGTACTCCTCGAGCTACAACGCGGGCTCTGTGCGCGTCTCGGTGCGGCGATAGCTCGTTCATAAAAGCCTTGTGGGGAGCTTCAGAGGGCACCGGAGTGTGTGATGTTCACCCCTGCTTTAACCAAACTTCATGTGAAATCGACCGGTGCACCTTCGGTCCTGCGCGATTCCAGCAAATCAGACCCAACTTTTTTCTTTTTTTTTTTTTTTTTTCACCCACGTAATTACACAGTCACACTCCTCCTCCTCCTCCTCCTCCCTCTCCTCCTCCTCCTCCTCCTCCTAACACACAACCCCTATCCACCATCCAGCACCTTCTTCTCCTCCTAGGCTATCTGAAAACACAGCATACATATCACTCCAGCAGATTTAGCGTGTGTGTGTGTGTGTGCGTGTGTGAGTGTGTGTGTGAGTGCGCTTCGGGGACTTTGGAGCACAGTCTCGGTCACATAGAAACGGAAAAGGGACATTTCCCTCCTGCAGCTCTGGCACCCTTTTGCCCCGAGCTCCTCGTCAACAACACGCGATCACTCCTCTTCCAGTTTAGATCATTCAACGCGGTGTCTGCGGTTCATAGTGAAGAAGAAAAAAGAAAACTAAGCTACTTTGTTTGTTTTTTTTTACTTTGTCAGTCGCACTGTAGCAAGGACAGCGACCATTAACTCGCCTTAAAAATGGTATGAAAAGTCCCAGAAATAAATCGCGATACGGGAAATAGTCTACAATAGAATAAAAAGATAAGGCACATTTGATGAAAATTTGACTTTTTTCCCCCTTTTTTTATGCCTCGTCTTTTAAAGAGCGCCAACTGAAGATCATCATGTATATATTTTATTGTTGAGGCTACTGCAGAATTAGTCTGAACTCCTCCACATGCAGACGACAGGTAAAGAAAAGAAAAAAAACTTTGACGCGTTACAATTAGTGTATAGAATGGACGCTGCTTAAAGATTGACTTTTAAAATGGCCGGTGTACAGAGGCCATACAGTGAACGGAATAACCGAACACCTGAATTCAGCCTTTAATTAATAGACAGCTCTCACACACTCCCAACCAGACTGGGTGTGTATCATAACAGCGCAGCGGCGATGCTTTGGGAAGACTGGAAGTTAAACATTGTTACTTTGTCGCTGCAGCGCGTGCGTTGTGTGTGTGTGTGTGTGTGTGTGTGTGTGTGTGTGTGTGTGTGTGTGTGTGTGTGTGTGTGCGTGCGCGTCTGTGTGTGTGTGTGTGTGTGTGTGTGTGTCCCACAGAGCTGCCAGCAGTCCACATAAGAGTTCATCTGCCCAAAATTTAAAAAGGGGGGAATGCGATGTTAACATCTAGGCTTGCCGGAGGAATCTGTGCCAAGTTTAGTCCCCCTATGTGCCAGAGGGCTGCGCTCCGTGTTGTTAAGTCAACCCCACTTCTCCGCATTTCTCAATCGTCGCGAGGACAGGACAGTTATACAAACAAACAAAAAACAAAAAGAGAGAGATAATTGTAATCACAAATGGTATCATCAGCGTTATCACAACATTCCGAAAGCAATAAGAACCCGTGTTCACGTACCATTGCACTGTACTGCATGGATTAATGGGGAATCCTGGAGCCTGGTTGAAACACACAAGCCGGTAGCTTCACATTTCTCACGTTCAACTTTGTGCTTTGGAGGGTTTTCTCTTGCAGTGCACACAAAAAAAAAAGAAGAAGAAAAAAAGTCAACACCGGAAGACAAGTCTTTGCAGTGGTGAACAGAAGTTGGGAGCACCTCGCGTTTTTTTTTTTTTTCTCGCGTTCTTTTTTTTTTTTTTTTTTTTTTTTTTTTTAGTCTTGTTTTCCTTCCTCTTCAGGTCTTACTTTTTTTGGATCGGGTTTTTTGGGGTTGTTCAGTGAAGTTGAACGTGATCCAGAAGAGGCTGAGTTCTCGGCACTGGGCTGGTCTCCGCCTTCACTTTCACTGTCTGTCTGACTGCCGCCCCTCCGGCTCTCAGCAGTAACCATCAAGTCCGATATAATTCTAACTAGACAATTTCCGGTAAGGCTTTTCGAAATAAAATCCCTATTTTAGGGAAAAACCGATTGTGCATTTTCTCCAATACACTTACATCACACATGAATGCAATGCCAATCAACATGAACGTTGTTCTGAATGGATGAAAGATAGACACGTTTATTCCTTAATATTTGTTCATGGCTCATGTTGCGCACAACTGTCCGATGCAACCCATGTAGACTAATGTTGTTTTCACCAAATAAGATGAACAGCAATCTCTTCAGCTTCGGGTTGCTCATAACAAAGTTCAAACTCACAAAAGAGTAGGCTAACCTAAAAATCACCAAAGAAAATGTAGACAGCCAATGGTTTCCACTGGATGATTAAATGTTTGTTTTGTAATGTCGTGTCTTAACGTAGCTAGTACATACCATAGGGTTATTGTAGCCATACAGTGTTAATATTGTTAATACGCCTATAATAGTGTATAATACGCCTCTGTAATAGCCTACCGGAATACATAGTTTTGTCAATCCCAAAATGAGACAATTTCTGCCTCTTATTTTGAAAGCAAAAACTCCCCCTATTCCCGGGGATCATCTAGCTGTTTCCCTGGAGCTTGACACGGCTCGGTTTTGTAATAGTGTTTGGATTCTTGCCTCTCATTGGCCAGAATCAGTGGCCCCGGGACTCTCTGCCCTGGGCCCCTCACTTCCGCTGCTCTGACGTGCTGATTGGGGCTTGACAGAGCCGCCGCTGGACAGTCGGCCTGAATATCTGTGTGGTCAAAGACTAACGGTAGAAATCACGGCAGTAATTACTGCTACAACGAAATTAGATGGTAATTATAATAATAATAATAATTATTGTTATTGTTATTGTTATTATTATTTGCAGTTAAAAGAGGAGGAGTGCCAGTATTAAACTCCATTCCGATATTCTTCACACACATCTAGCATTTCCAATAAACATTTTACAAGTCAAGCTGCAAAAAATTGTGATAATGGCACTTTTTCCAGGTAATTCTTTTTGAAATGCCATGATCATATTATCTCTCTATCGTGTTAATTATACACATACTTTCCACTATCATTAAAAAGTAATTCCCTCAATCAATCAATTATGAACAACAACAAAAAATAGTGTTGAAAGCACTGATTTGGGTAGGCCATTGTTCCACTCTAATATATTATAATTAAGATATAATGGTATTCTGATGGATCAATGCTGTTGTGGTGCTCATTAAGTAATATGAATGGCAGTCGAACAGCAGTGATAGCAGTGGTATAACCATCAGTCATAGCACTGTAGCATAGTAGCCACAGCAATGGTGCCGCAATGTTGCCAGTGCAGTTGACTGATTTAAAAAGAGTAACCTTCACTGGAAGCCCATCACAGTACACCAGAACAATCACTGCAGACAACATGATTGTATGGCTTGAATGGGTAGTCGGACAATAGATTGCACTGCTCTCCCATCATCGTTATCACGACACAAACACAGTATACACACGATTTAAAAATGTCAGTGCTGTCATGTGGGTCCAGTATCTACATCACACACACACACACACACACACACACACACACATACACACACCTACTGATCGGTTTTGATTCACATCCAACAACAATTAAGCTGAGAGCATTCAGTTGCAGAACAAATGGCTGCAAATGGCTGATCAATGATCGTTTCAAGGCTAAATTCAGACTGATGTTGCTGGTGTGTATTCAAAAACACTCCTTTAAACCCTTACTAAATGGAAATTTCAAGCATACCTAATACATGTTGGAATACTTTGCCATTCACCCATTACTTATACACATATAGTATTTGTTTTCGCACAAATGATTTACTTTTAAACTGAGTGTGCTTAATTTTTTTATTGCTGTCAACTGGAAAGATGAAAGACTATCATTGTCACACACCCTGACTCCATACTCTCTCTCTCTCTCTCTCTCTCTCTCTCTGCCCCCATTTACCAAGCATTATATCATGCCAGCCTGCTGGCGCACATGGCATGAGCCGTCACAGATTCAGGATCCATCCCTCTGGATGTGGCTGTACCGCCCCCATGTGGTCACAAACATAACTGCGAGTTGCTTGAGCGGGTCCCACTGGAGAATGAAACCTGAGGCGCTCTATATATATTGTGTAGCTCTAATTTTAGTTGAGAGCTAAGAGAGTCTTATTGGAGTTTTTGTGTAATTTAAGCCATTCAAAACACAAATTATACACAAGCCTACAGCAGAGTCACATCATGTAGTTTCTGTATTTCTCTATTTCCGGAACATTAGCACCATTAGGCGAAATTAAAAATTAAAAGAGACACAGGCACAAAAACGGTCAATCAGCAAATATAATAAAAAGAGTTTCCTAGCCAAATTTGAAAAAAATCAACACTCTTTGGTGAAACAAAATACTGATCACGTGGTAGGAAAAGCACAGGTGTTGACATTAACAAAGGCTTTCTATTGAAATTCCCCAGTAAACCGGTGGGACAGAGACTGCATGCACAATACCAGTGTCTTTTTTTCACCATTAGGTGGCGACGTACCAGTTCTGCCACTGCGGTGACCGTCTGTGTCATCTGGTTATAATCTAGTACTGTTTATTATCCCAATATGCTGCACATTTAACTTACTGAACCAAAGTCTGGTCAGGGGTTAGGAAATATGATTTTGATTCTCGTAAAAAAAAAAAAATTACACAAATACGCTGTAATGTGATAACCATACAGTAGTACGCCAAGGCTATTACTATTGCTGCCACTGCTTCTGTTACAGTAGGGATGTTCTTACAGCAAAGGATGATGTGAGTAATGATCCTTTGTCCATTAAGCTCAAAAGGCATGATCACTGTGTGATCACACAGTGATCATGCCTTTTCCTTCCAATTACATCATCTCCTATGGGCATTTCACAACAGCTGGTAAGACAGCAAGTCTGCTGGTCTCTGCTAAATCCTTCAAAACTTTAATCTTAATATGCACTTTGAATTGAATGTTATTTATGACCATGACATTCATTACATCATGATTCTTAAAAATCCCTACTGAGTTCTTAAAAGCACAAAGGCTCTTTCTTTACATGAACTTGCTGGTATCAGCGTTGAAGCTGATTTTATTTTATTTTAAGTCTTTAAAAAGCATTACTTAAATGCACAAAGTATAAACATGTTGCTGTAATGAATATCTCTAAAATAAAACAGGGTAGAAAGCAGCAGCAGCACGGCCTGAGCAGAAAGGGTCAATTCTCCGAGCTCAGATGCACTGAGACAGACAAAAAGACCTCAACTTAAACCGATGGCGCACAATAAAAGGTCGCCTGTAGTCGTACAAGTAAATAAATATTCAGAATGAAATGTCAGCCTGCGTTGCCTCTTCAGCATGGGAAAGGCGCGGGCTGGAGAAAGGGCCCTTTGTCCGACACTATCAAATTTACACTGCGGAGGGTGGACAGAGAGGTGCTCTTACACTGAAGGGAGGCTGAATAGTTCCTATGGTTATTGATCTTGGCAAAAAATAATAATATTGTTTTTAAAGCCCCATTTTGATCACTCGTCGCCTTTAAAATCCTTGTTTCCTTGCAGTATCACTGGGTTTTAAACACTTTAACGCTCAAAGTTTCAACTGCTGGCCTTGGGGATCACAATAGTTCAAAAAAATGAATGTTAGTGCAGGGATGCTCTTCAATATTGTGTTTAATAAAAGATGAAAAAAACCCATCTCTTTTAAATGTGACATGTGACGTAAAGTGCTGCACAGTCAAAATGTGTTCATATTAAAACAGCCTCCTCCACAAAATCCCTCACATCTGCAAATGTAGGCAATCTTGACCTGTGCACAGACACACAAAGACACAAACCACTCCTCGAAGCAATACAAAATGATGTAAGCTATATTTCCAGAGGGTAATCAGCAGAATATGATATTTACTAGACATAGACGTTTACAGACATATTTTTACCCAAACAGTGTCAGAAGTCAGCATAACATTTTGGATGGGCTATTCCGTGAAATGAAGTTGATTTTGCTTAATAGTGATGTTCTGAACAAAGGTGATTAGAGAGGAAGAAGTCAGGACAAAAGAGCTCCACTTACCATCCACCACGTCCGAGCTGACATGTCATAACAAAGCTGCCATTTAATGGACCTCTCTGCCAGTTTCCCAGCCATCGCTGTGCTCCCGGCTGTCATCGAACGGGCGGCCCCGGTGGAAGACAGGACACCTAATCAGACGGGCATCGGTGGAGGCATGCTGTGCCCCATGTAGGCCAGTCCTTGTCGACGTTGCATCATGGGAAAAAAAAGAAGAAGAAGAGAAAAAAAAAATCTGCAACAATTTGACCAGCGACTTGAACCTGACTGTGGTAATTACGAGAGCCGTGACCCTGCAACCCTCACCATCCCCCTCCTACACCAACCTCCTGCCCTTCTCCTCCCCCCCCTTCTCCCACCAACCCCCCCTCTACCCGCCCCCCACCACCACCACCAACAGTGCTGGGAGTGATCCACCGGAGAGCAGCTTGATATCCCTGTGTGGCACCGAGCTAAAGGTCGTTTTAAACTACTTCTGCATATAAAAAGGCATTGTTGCGGGGATTTTGTTCAAGGATTTCCTTATGCCACTGAAGATGATTGTTCTCATTCAAAGACGGTCCAATCCATTACCTGTGAAGCAGTCACGATAGGCCGACACAGTTGCAAAGAGACCTGTTACTTTCATTGTCAAGGGTTTACTCGGGCCAACTGTACTTTGATCCATGAATTAAGACGTTTGGCGCCTCCATGTAAATGTTATCTGAATGGCAGCTGAAAAGACCTTTTCTCTCCTGCCACATTCCAATCCTCCTCACTGAGGCCGCTCGCCGGCGGCTGGATTTCCCCACAGGGCTGGTGGGTGGACTTAGCAACAGTAACTTAGCATGAGTTACAACAAACAGATGAAGGGGAAACAAAACAGGGCTATAACACTTGGAAATGTAGAATTTCACTTGACTTTATTATGGTTGTTTTTTGGGCACGTATACACTCAGGTCAGAAGTTTAGCACTTCTGGTTCAATCTCACAAAATACAGTTGACGCTTCATAGAAGGACTTAAACACTATAATTAAGCACCTGCAGTATAGACATCATGCTGTCTTTGCCTTACAGCTGATTGCACTGTACGGCTTCTTTTAATAAGAGACTGTTTGCAGCTGACCTTTTTCCCGCGCACCTGACTTTAATAAAGCACCAATTAGGAGCCTAATTAGGAGCCGGCCAATTTAATTGGTTCTTAAACACCGAACAACAAAGAGACGCCTGGCAGTCAACGTGGAAGGCAAATGTCAGTTCATGACGGAGAAACTTGGAGTAAGTCTGTCATCATTGTTTTCAGCGTCTTGTGAGGCTTTTTGAACAGCTTGTTCTGTATTGTTATATGTTATTATTCCTTAATTAACACATTGTTCTGCATTTCAGGAAGAAGTGGTTTATTATGTACAAGGGGCTGATTCAAAAAGCCGTTTTTTTAACCATAATGTTCTGTTTAAGTGTTAATTAAACGTAATATTGTCTCAATATTACAATATATTGAAAACTTAATGACGTTTTCTTTTTTGATTTTTGATTTTGAACTGATGTTTTGGGGTCCACTACATACATTACTTCTGTTAGGACCCCACTCACCCCCCCCTGTAAAGCTTGGTTAGATATAATGGATTTTCATGTTGGCTTTATCTGCGATTGGTGTTGACAGAACTTTCTACACAGCAGAACCCCTCCCATATCCCAAATAACTAAATAAGTCTATGTGAATTTGTCTTATTGAGTTTTACAAGTTTTATGTATGTGTTCACGGGGAGTTCATCCTCTGGAGTTTAATTGAGTCCAAACATAAGTAACAAGTGTGGGATAATGGACTGTATATTTCTCATATTGTGCAGCTGACCTAACGCGTGCTCTTCATTCTTTTGGAGAAAGGAAAATGTTCTGGGCCAAGCTCGCGCGAGCGCCGCCTGCACCTTATTGATTTTGAGGGTAAAATCGATACATTTCATCGTCTTGATTGGATTAACTGTTTCAAGTTCAATTTATAATTGGATTTCTACTTTCTACAATGTGAGCTCATTTGAAAATCAATAGGCCAATCAATACCCCCACATTCAGGAAGTTCAGCTGCGGAGTCGAAGATGGAGGAACGTAGTCAGACACCTGCCACTGGCAACTCACGCACATGACTTGCTGAGGTCTAAAAAATCTAATTATGCCTTCATGAACATGTGACAAAGAATGCAATAATAGTTTCTCATTATGTCAAGTGGAACCAGAGAGTCGGGTCGTTTCAGTGGTTAAATAAAGATGATTGGATTGTTTATTGCAGCATTTAATTGCCTGAATGATGAGAAAACACCAATAATAACAACAAAAAAATAGGTTCTTGTCAAATATGTGGGATCTTTACTGAAGCGCTACATTAAAAAAAAAATCTACTAGGAAAGCATAACTGATATTGGGGATGACCCTCATCACTAAGTCATATAGGATATATGGCCCATATGGATAGAAATAAAAAAATGATCATGCTACCCATAATTTGTGATCCGATCATAAATCTATCTTCCATCTCCGAGACTTAATCCTTGTCTAGGCTTGGCAAAATGGCAGCAGAACACGCCAAGCCACTAACTCCAATCCTAGACAGGTACACAGCCTCGTATCTGAGAGATAACTGTTCCAAGCACAGTTTATGTTTATCAAGCATGTGGCTAATTATTTCTTTTGTTCAGCCAGATGTCATAGACGGAACAAGTAGCAGGTGGTCACTTATTTAATTAGGCCAGTTCACCAACCATTACCAGAGATTAAGAGCACATTTAACCCGGACTGCTGCGGACTGCTATTATCAAGACAGGGCCATCCCCAAGCCCAAACTCTCAAATTAAATTTCACCCCAGGCTCATTAAAACATACTGCTGTGTTTGTGAACGGTTTTGGGTATTAGTTCTAAAAACAACAGCAAAAGTGTAATTTCTTCCAGGACCATACATGTTTTTCTGTACTAATTAACATATGTTCAAAGACATTAAGCACCTCCATCAACATCAAGCATCAACCATAACAAGAGAGATCACTTTAAGGCATTTGGGTTTTGTTGACCGCTTTGTTTTGTAATATTCAACCCTGATTGTATTTTAGGGAAAGCTCAAATTGTAGTCCGGGGATTATGATGAGGTGTGAGGTCCCATTAGAATTTCACTGACATGTTCTTTGTTCTTGTGAAGACAAACTTTATTTAGATGGATTTAGATATTCAAGGTTTTTGGGTTTGTCAAGACCAAACCGGTTGGGGTTGCTGCGGGCAATAAAATGTGTGTGTGTGTGTGTGTGTGCGGGTGTTCAGTGTATGTTTCAAATATCTAACCATATTAGACAACTCAAATAGATTATGTTCACGGCTCATGCACACATTACACACGCCTCACTGAGACTTAAGAACTGTTCAAGACAATGGCCATTTGGTTGGAGACAACTGAACTGCTGCTTGGGCTCTTATTGTGACACATCGTACTGAGACCCAGAGACTCGAACACCAGTTGAACCATTCAGTCAGTCTGACTGATACTGCTGAGTCAGGTATTTAGTGCAAAATTGGCTGAAAATGAGATTAAAAAAAATGTTGTTTATTTTAAAGTTTATTTTAAAGTTAATATCTCATCCATGGCAGAAAACATTACATTTCATGATGTTATCATGAGTCCATTCAAATGCTACTCGTTTCACGTCACATTGCTATGAATTGTGGGTAATTCCCTTGGGCAATTACGCAAAGGGTTCATAAAGGGCTCAACATGTCTGCCAGAGAGCCCTCAAACACTCAATGATTTCAAGTGCTGTAAATTGATCAAACTGACGTATTGATATGTTCTCGTTGGTGTTGTACTGCAGCCTCAGCCCTCATTCTTTGATCTGACTTACAGATGCAGAAACTAGACGAGTCTTCAGTGGGACGTCTGAGTCATGTTTTTGATGATCATCTTTTTAATAATTTTCAAATACTATCAAGTCAACACTTCTAGGTTGTGTGGTGTTTCATAAACTATTGTCTGCATATTCTTATGATCAGATTATAATCTGCATTTAAACAAAAAGGGGATATGAGACATTGTTAGTGGGATAACGTATTTAATTCAGCATGTTTGAAACTGAACAATGAGACAGTTTAGTAACTTTGTACTCTCTCTGACAATCCCTTGGTTTCATTCTTTCTTTCATTTCTATTCCAAGTTAATAAAGTAATAAAGTAATACTTTGAACCGGGTTGTTTATGTTGTTAATAAAGTAATACTATGAACCGGGTTGTTTATGTTGTTAATAAAGTAATACTATGAACTGGGTTGTTTATGTTGTTAATAAAGTAATACTATGAACTGGGTTGTTTATGTTGTTAATAAAGTAATACTTTGAACCTGGTTGTTCATGTTGTTAATAAAGTAATACTATGAACCAGGTTGTTCATGTTGTTAATAAAGTAATACTATGAACCGGGTTCTTCATATTGTTAATAAAGTAATACTATGAACCGGGTTCTTCATATTGTTAATAACGTAATACTATGAACAGGGTTGTACATGTTGTTTGTCTGCATGACACAACACTATAAGAACAGACGAACGAAGTATTTATTTATTTTAGAGAGTTTATACAACTAATAAATTCAACAGTGAATGTCTTCTGTGGTTAGTTATCCATTTGTCCGTGTTCTAAGGAGGTGTTGATGTAATCGTTAGCTAAGACTACTGAGCGCAGCACGTGTGTAATGATGCTTTGATTGGCTGAAGTCGTCTTCTTCTTCTTCTTCTTCCGTGTGTTTATTGGCAGCTCACTAACCAACTACCTGTGCATATCGCCACCTCCTGTATCTGAGTGTGTAGTCATGGCATTATATTATCTGAATACTAATCAGAAAGATGGAAAGACACCGATTTTATTTGGACTTTTTCCAAATGAAATATGACATGTTTTTGACAGCTGCATGCCTGAACCTGAGTCGTGTTATGATGACCTCCTCCCAGCGGTAACAATATATTCTTTTATGTTGTTTAACCTGAACAGACTTTTGTATAATACAATAATGCCTCCCTTTATTGTCTGTATCCCATTCCTTCTGCCAAGCATTACTTATGGTCTCTCGCCTATTTACCTTCATCTACTTTAATTATGTTGTTGTTATCATATACTGAACACAAAAATTATTTTCCCTTTTCAAACGTCGTGATCAATTACAAGAACATGAAGGCCTTGGTTGTGTGTGTTGATGATGCAGAGAGCTGAAGGCTGAACTTCCTATCCTTCCCTCAGTCATGATAGAGACAGTGCTGATTGTCAGCATATATATATATGTTCTTATTAATTTCTAAATGAATTCATAGAGTTTTGACCAAACAGGTTTTCACCTCCATCTAAGCCTCCATCATTAATGTCCTCATGGCTCCTCCTCCATCAAAAATCGATCAACACAAACTTTGGCATAAAGAGTAAATGTTGTTGTAATTATCGAAAACATTGTCAATTTAGCTTTAATGATATTTATGATCTGCTGCGGTATAAATAGCAAGTGTTTACACACTGAAAACAATGTGTGATGAATTACAGGGAGAACATAATAAGATTCAACAACGTTGCATGAAAACAAAGTTGATTTCATTTTCCATCCAGTTTGGCTTTCTGTGTTCAACAGAGCTGTCCCATTATAAAACACATGTATGTGAAAACTACATGTTTGCTGTCATACTTTTTTACTATTTAGTTTTTACCCCAAACTCTCTCATTTGTCTCGTTAGCGTGAGTATTGCAGATACCGATTACGTCACGTTTAGAACTCATTAGAGCTGCACTCTAATTAGTACTAATAAAATAAAATATATGTTTGAAAAATATGAGAAAATAATTAAAATGTCTCTGTCTGTCATGCTTAATCACACATGCGCATGCGCGTCAGTAATTGACATGGAAACGGACCGACCGAGGCTACTTAATGGCCGCTGACCGTTCGATTCCTCATTCTGCACTTGGACCTCAACACGAGCTGAAAACCTTGTGAAGCCGAACTGTGGAGAGCTAGCTAGCTAGCTAGCTAACTGCTAACGCTTTGAGTTTGCTAGCCAAAAGCTAATTTTACAAATCTCGTTTGAGAACCAAACTACTGCATTTCTTCTACCGTGCGAAGCCGAAGAGCCTGAAAATGGACTTCAACTTCGACCTGCTCCAGATGCTGTTTGGAGAGGCGGCTGACTGGATCCCTGGAGGTAAGACAATTCTTTTTTCTTTTTTTTTTCTTTTGTTTTTGATCGTTTTTTTTTATTGATTCATCCCTTAAAACCATTTAAAGTGTTCTGAGTTCAGAAATCAGTGAAACTTTGAGTTTAAAGGTGAATAGTTCACACAATGTTATTCGGAATGTTGAGGGAAAAAACTGATTTGGTGAAAGTGACACTCAGTCGACGATTATTCGCTGTAAAATGATTATTTGAGGGGCAAATGTCTTAAATGTATCTGGACGTCTGTGGAATGTGTTAACAATCAGTGTAGAGGTCTGAAAACCCTGTTATTTTGGTTTGAGGGCATCAAAACCTCCAGATTTAACGTTGAAATTTCATAAAAAAGATGGCGCCTGAGCCACTTCATGGAACACTCAAATATGAATAAATTATGCACCTTGGAAACCATATGGAACGATATCATAACAGAACGTTCAGATAGAATCACGCATGACGCGACCTGATTGGTTTGTTTTGACTGTTGAAACGTGACTTATTGAACAAACATCTGCTCCTTTTACTTTATATTATTACATAAACTATTTCTTTAACATTTAACAGTGAAAGGCGCTTTGGTCGTTGTTGTGCTGTTTTGTTTTTGAGGGACGAGAGAGAGCGATCTGTTCAGTAACTGTACGGGACTTCTAGTGCGCGCGCTGCGTGTTTGCTGTTTATTGCAAACCATTGACCGTTTCGTCCACACAAATGTAGAATAAATGTCTTTGTCCAGAGCTCACGAGTCTCAGCAGGTTAATTGACCCGCTGACTGATTGATTAGCAGCTGGAATCTGAATCCAGATCAGAAAAGGGTTTTTCCCCTTTGGGGAGGTGCTCCTCTCCTCATCCAATAATTATGAAGCGCTCTTCACGTGCACCTCATGATTAAAACCTTTTCTGTATTATGATGAACCCTACACTGTTGTTTCGGAAATATAATAACAGTATCAAGGATAATATCTCTAACGATAATAATATGTTCATATTATTATTATTATTATTATTATTATTATTATTGCTTTTATCATTATTATTATTATGTTATTATATATCTGTTCAAACTAACAGAGGCAGAGCTGCACTATGTTTGATATTACTGTTAAAAGGCGAAGCCTCTCTTCATGACATGTGTAGTGCAGTAGTTAGTTTATGGATATGCTGAGTTAAACTTTGATTATTGCTCAATGTAATCCAGAAATATTTCGTGTCTTGAGGAATCCTGACAGTTTAAATGTTTCCCTCTCAGCTAGTGGAGACTTCACTCGAGTTCTTCCACAATACGGCCCCCGTCAAGTCTTCAGATTCTTCCATGAAGGTAATCCCCCGAGGGACATCCCTTCCGATGAGGAAGACCAAGGTGAGGTTGAGGTTGTGTTTGTGGGTGACGGTCAGGTCGAGCTTGACCTTACAGGTGAAGGTAGGGTGGTTCCCTGGATCGTCTCTGACAACGAGGAGGAGGATGAAGAGGAGGATGAAGAGGAAGAGGACCCTCTCACCCGACGGTTCCCACCTCTGACTTTCTGGCAGGAGCTGCGAGGAGTGCTGTATCCTTCTCCCTTTCCCGCTGGCCATCCTCCCACCCCCCCTTTTGGTGAAGAAGCTCCGCCCCCAGTCCCCCAGAGGTCAGACGAGTCCACCAAGAGGGCCAGGGAAGAGGACTGCACGGAGCAGGTAAGTCTGAAGAGGCAGCGGATCGGTGAGGACCATCACGAGGACCCAGCGCCCTCCACTTCAGGCCTCGGATCCTCCAACAAGAGGACCAGAGAAGAGGACTGCACGGAGCAGGTAAGTCTGAAGAGGCAGAGGATTGGTGAGGACGACCACGAGGACGCAGCGCCCTCCACGTCAGGCCTCGGATCCTCCACTAAGAGGACCAGAGACGAGGACGACTGGGAGTCAGCACCCTCCACGTCAGGCCTCAGCCCCTCCTCCAAGAAGAGCAGGGATGAGGACTGCAGATGGTCTCCACCCTCCACTTCAGGCCACGGATCTTCTACATTCAGAAGATACTGGCAGTGGGACGAGGACAGCGACTCGGATTAAGACCGACAGCCTGTTTGCTGCAGGATTGTAAAACCGTTATGTCTGGCAGGACTGATAAAGCACCAGACAGCCTTCCCTCGCGTCTGGCGGGGTTGGCGATAGGTTGCATCCTGCAGCAGAGCTTTTAAATATCTCTTCTTTTTTTTATGGATTTTCCTTTTAAGTAATAGTTGTAATGGTAGATGCAGAAACCAGAGGTAGGTTATTAGTGAATGGTTGTTATTCTGTTGTGTATTTTTCTTTATAAAGTCTAGATGTCTTTACCTAGCAAAGGTAAGTCAATACTTAATACCAGCAATAACACAAGTCCCCTGAAAGTTATCAGTTATTCAAAGATTGTTCATTTGACACCCTCTACCTATTTTTATAGTTAGGTGAAGGTGGCTGAACAAGACAGATTTGTGGTAAAAATTACTAATGTTTGGAAAAGTCTACAAGTTTCTTTTACTCAGGTATCGATGGCCGTGACACCAAGAAGCAACACCCAGGATCTCCTTGACGACGGAGAAAATGAGAAGGATGGAGGACCAGAGGACCAGATGGAGAGCGGCGGTCGCCTTTCTTTCAGTGGGCTGAGTAAGTAATCCCTCACTAAGACTACAGAAGTATCATTAATAAGATTCCATCATGGAGGCCAGATTCAACACAACAATGTTGTGTAGTTGAGTTCAAGAGTATTCATCTCTTGTGTTTGTGTCTCACAGGGCAGGACTCCTCTGTGCTTTTGTCTCACTCCTGGGGCCGCTGAGGGTGGACGTCAACCAACCCGTCATCCCAAGAGGACCGAGACCCACAGCAGACCCCTGAACCAGTCTCAGCACCCCAGAGAGTCCCAGACTCAGTGAGCTCGATCAGGACCCCCCCTTGCCCGTCTACCCAAACCCCCGACACCACCTGCCCCACCCGCCAGCCGAGAGGACGAGGAGTGTTCCGTCTCCACCGGCACAAAGGACGTAGTTTGTCTCCGTCTTCTTCTTCTGTGCTGGTGGGTTCGGGAAGCTCCTCCCACACACAGGAAACAGCTCTTTGCATTTGCTCACAAATCCAGAAGGAGACGGATGCTTCAGGCTGAATGAGACATAATTATTCTAAAAGCTTTAAAGTTTTTAATTTGTCACATAGAATACAGTATGTTCATGTAAACTGTGTGTACAGTATTTATACTGTTTATCTCCTGAAGAGTTTAATGAAATAAATGTACAGCAAACTTCCTAAATATGTCTTTTTATTATTAAAAACTACTGGGTCAGCGAACACCAGGTTACGATCTTCATATTGGGTTATAAATCAAAACCTTAATGGTTGATACTTTTATACAGTACAATGTTATTTTTTATATTTGTTGGGTTATTGATCCATAATAATTATCGTTATTTTGACTAATATTTCTGTTGTTTTTAACCAAAAAGGGTTGTTATTCTCATAACTGGTAAACAATCAAAAAATTATATTCTTGTTGAACTTTTTTTAGTTGTTTTGGCAAAAGAAGTTCAAGGTTTACCTTTTAAAATTGCCACAAAATGATTTTGTTGTGCAACAAATCCAAAACGGCAACAAGTCAACATGTGTCATGTCAGTTGGCAACAATCAGTAACAAATACCAACATATACTGTAGCTTCACTCTAAATAATACAACTAAAGCAATGCATCATATTCATATCTACAAGAGTCTCAATGACATAAATAGAAAAGAGGGAAGTATCGCACTAACAGACCCAGGCAGTACATTAAGTGATGCTTTTACTACCAGACTCCTAACTGGAGAACATTGTAACAAAATAAATGAACAGACAAACAATGAACGGACGTCCTCTGGGATCTGAGGACAGGAGACTCTGAGCCCGGCCTCTCGTCCCCCACCTCCTGCAGGAGACTCTGAGCCCGGCCTCTCGTCCCCCACCTCCTGCAGGAGACTCTGAGCCCGGCCTCTCGTCCCCCACCTCCTGCAGGAGCCTGAGCCCGGCCTCTCGTCCCCCACCTCCTGCAGGAGGCTGAGCCCGGCCTCTCGTCCACCACCTCCTGCAGGAGGCTGAGCCCGGCCTCTCGTCCCCCACCTCCTGCAGGAGACTCTGAGCCCGGCCTCTCGTCCCCCACCTCCTGCAGGAGACTGAGCCCGGCCTCTCGTCCACCACCTCCTGCAGGAGACCGCTGCTCCAGAGAAAGTCTGGGAGTCGTCCTCGTCTCCCAGCAGCAGGACGAAGGGCTCAGCCTTCTGGGCTCTTTGTAGATAACGTGGCATGTTTGTTCCAACCTGTAGAATGAATCAAACGTAGACTTTAATCGTCCAGTTCATCTTTATTCTACAGTGCATGTATCAGGGGACTCTTGCTATTAAGACTGACAGGTGCAGGTTGAACGTGCACAACGCTCGTCCTGGTCTGTGGAGTTGGACCGCCGGTCTTTCTGTAAGGACAACTCCCGTCTCACACCTAAAACAAAAAATAAAACACAGCATGACGACTACAATGATGTATATTTCACATGAACACTGATTCTGCTGTTTTTGCGTTCGAGGCTTTTGACTAGAAACACAACCCTGTTTCACAACTGTTACGGCCTACGTAGTGTGCCTAGGGGTACACAGGGCATAACATACGGGTATCAGAAGACCTTGGCAAAGGTGGAACAAAAAAAGGAAACAATAAGGCAGTTGAAATACTTAGAGCGAGCAATAAATAGCATTTATTGACAACTTACTGATTAACAAAGGTAAACCAACTAAAATGGAAGCAAAGGTCGTCAAGGTCTCTAAGGCCAAAGTAATAAACAAAACCCCCACACTAAACTAGAAAAGAAGGTCAACTGGCCTATCAAAGCCAAGACAAAAGACAATACTGAACTCCACAAAACAGGAGAAAACAGAAACAACAACAAAAATGCCAGCGAACCCCTACACAGCTTCCACCATGACACCACAGGTCTGACCGCTCGCAGCTCAGAGAGGTTAAAGCTGGATCAGGGAGTTGATATCCAGCTCCTCTGATTGCTTGATGCCTCTCAGGTGTCGGTGCTCCAGGAGCAGCTACGTGGGCGTGGCCGACCTGAAACAGAGACGGCCCTCTTCCAAGAAGAGGTCAGAGTTAGGGTCAGGGGGCGTAACAACAAATCATCAGAGCTGAAAATGTGACGTCTCGTTTCTAAATGTGTCAGGTGACCATGAACCACGGAAACGTTCCACATTGTCGTCACATGACTGACTCTTGAGCTACAATAGTGAGAAGCATGAAGAGATCCGATCGTGAGCGATCAATCGTCAAACAGCAGAAACAGTTAATGACTATGGAGCAAAGCTAAAAGGGACGGATCACATCCTGTAGTTCCTCTTGGATGGATTGATTGATTGATTGATTGATTGATACGTAAACAGCTAATACTTTAGTTATTATCTCTCTATTAAAGTAATGTGCGTGTTGAACAGGTCACAAAGGTCGTTCTTGTCTGACTGTGGGCCTCTGTTTTCATCACATTACACATTTTACGGCTGATTACATCACTTAACAAAGGGAACCACTTGTCTGCGGTCTTTTTTCTACGCTCCATCTACTTCTTTCTCCACATTGCTCTTCAAAAGGTCATGTCCTTCTTACCTGCTGTTGTCTTGTCCAGCGTCCGAGACATGAAAGAGCCTTCTTGTTCATTTGCTCCGGTTATTAAGCCCACGAAACGGACAAAAATGTACATCAAAGGATGTACCGTTGGGTATGGTGGCAACGCAAGAAGAAAGCTCTACTGCTCCTTCCAAGCTAGTCTCATAAGGTCTCCATTTGATAAATGCTCTTTCTAAAATGTACTGACATCATGTTTACTAGTTTATCTCCTTATTTCTATAACAGTAAAATAAAAGCTTCAGCTGCAGCCCGGCTACAAGGCAAGTAGAAGAAGGAGAAACGAATCAGCTCAAACTTATCCAGAATCTAATTTATTGGAATATGAATACCTGTATGATATTTTATATAATCACAATGAATACAGTTTTCTCACATTTCATTTCATAGGCTTTCTAGACATAAAAAAATGGATAACAGTATGCATGGCGTATTCATTTAATTTCCCAAAACTTAACTGTTCCAGTGTTTGAGATCTGAACAAAATAAAACAAAATGAAATAAATGTCGGAAAACACGTTCTTAAAACAGCAAATGAACAATGTGATCAGAACTACACAGATCCAAGCTGAGAGCCCTGAGGGACGCCAGATAACAGCTGTGAGGGGAAGAGAGTGACCCGTGCACGGCCTCTCAGAAAGTCTCCTGCAGCTCTCGATTCAAATCAAGTGAACTCAAGCCTGCGTGTTTATCTACTTCTAACAACATCAGG
This sequence comes from Ophiodon elongatus, assembly GCA_016806645.1. NCBI lineage: Eukaryota > Metazoa > Chordata > Actinopteri > Perciformes > Hexagrammidae > Ophiodon > Ophiodon elongatus. Next base: position 477,670 of record JACSYO010001725.1, read on the forward strand.
TGTAATAGGAGGATATCATGTAAAACTATACACAGCAGCTACAGTAGTGTTAATCTTGGCTGAGGTTACTGAAGTATTCGACGCATGTTTAAATCTGGTAATCCCCGGGTAGTGAGCAATAAGTGAAACTCCTCTACCCGGTTCACACACTTCACAATAATCACATATTTCCACTACTGTTGTAACAATACAGATGGCTTTACGTATACACAATGCTTATTGCTTTCAAAAAAGTATTTGTAAAAGAAACTCAATGGAAACTATCAATACCCCCTTATTTAACGCCAGTCACACACACATGTTGCCCACCCATTACCCCAAACAAACAAACAAACAAAAAAACAAACAAACAAAAATCACACAAACATCCAAGAACCTGAATCTGTTATAAAAAACCACTGAGCCAAAGTTATCAACACACACTCATGCAAATGCCAAAAAATATGATTTCAGATAGGAGTAAAACAGAAGTTGCATACAAAACACAACAATATAAGTGGAGGCCTTCATTGATGCAGTAAAACAGACTCAGTGCTCGTGTGAAAATCAGTGCATAATATTTAAAACTGCTACCGTCACAAATTTAGGTGAAACATGCATTTTTACTGAACGCCCGCCGACTATTGCAACATTTCCCCAGGTCTTTGGCTTTTTTTTTTTTTTTACGGAGACCAACATGATGACGACGAGGACGTACGGTGAGAGTAAAAAGAAGACCTGGAAAGGCACTTAAAACTACTTGGATATTGTTATATTTCCCCACACATGGCAAGCTTTGTTTACATACAGGTTTATCTACGCGATTGCCAAGTATTAAAGACAATGACAACCATGCTACGCCAGTATTATTATGCACTGAATCCTCTTCTACATAAGTATCCCGTCGAAGAATTCCATAAAAACCCTCTAAACAGTACCGTAGCGTTACAGCCAAACCATCGTGAATAAATCAAGTGTTGCGTCACGTGTCGACCAGCCGTTGTGTTAGTGATAAAGATGTGCATTTATAAAGCCTGAAGTTCTGACACATTTAAGACCTAACTATGACACATCACAAATGATATTGCACAGTTAACGTGTTCATGTGAGTGCAGAACAGCTAAACGGACCGATTCATAAAAAGGAACGGTGACATATTTTCGGAGTTATTTGCTTTTCTTGCCGAGAGTTGAGTGATTAACTCGATGCCACTTTCTGGAACGAGAGCATCGACCTTCTCATATTACTCTCGCGGCAAGAAAGCGAATAAGGGTACGAATCCCCAAAATGTCGGTAATTTAAGCTCTATTAATATATATTTGATAGCATGTGACACTCAAACCCCTTCAATAAGGATTTCACTCCAGGTTAATGATCAGGTCTTGATATTAATTGGCCGTGGAATGTTTGTTATACTCAGAGAAACAACTTGATGACACAGCAGGTTTGTCCACTCTTAAACTATAACCGATGGCGTGGAGAAGTGTTACTGTCTGCCCGCTATCACACGTCTTCATAGCCGGCTGTTCACGTGTCGTAAAAGTGTCTCATATCAGTATTCGCGTCGTATGAACTTTGATCTGTGGCCATGCTTGATAAAACATCTCTTCATAGATAAAAAAAAACAATCATAGAACAATGCAAGAAAACATTCAGGAATCATCAAATGAACAGGAATGCGGATCACTTCAGAAGAAATCCCCACGCTGGAGGATCACCAACCAGAAAAACATTAAAAAAAGATTTAAAAAATACACTGCGCATGCATGACAAATAAAACTGACTTAGTTAGAGTTAAAGAAACAAGGCACAAACCTTATACAAAAAAACTGCCTTCCCAATAGACACACTGGTTCTGCCTGTAGCTGATTAAAGGTCAGTAGTAAAGGCTCTTTGTCAAAGTAACCTGAGAGGGGTCCCTTTCGCCAGCTGCTTTCGGGGAAAGACTTCATCCTTCTGATGCAATTAGCCATTAAAAGTGGTTTCCAAATGCTTAAAGTAGCAGTCACAGTGAGTAAAAAAAGCTACATTTTCCCGTCACTCCCACAGGTGTTTCTTGACCCTGTTTACTGCCAGTCTGGGCCTTGTGGAGAAAAGGCAACAAAAAATAAAAAATAGTTTCCGGAGACCAAGACTGCTGCCCAGCTCTCAGCGCACAAAAGAGGACGGTGAAGGCGAGCAGATGGGTTCCAAAGTGTGCATCGAGTGTTTCATCCCCCCCCCCCCTTTCCTGTCGATGCAGGGCAGGAGCCGCTGGAGGGCTACCGGCCTACCGGCCTACACGTGGGTGCGGAAGTGGTGGCTGGCTTGGATCGGCTGTCTGCTTCGGAGCGGGATGAGCCACAGGAGTTTCCAGCGAGTGCCGCAAACTTCAGCTAGCGCCCACTGCCAAGATTTCTTTGAGCCGTATCTGAGAAGAAGAAGAAAAAAAAACTATTATTTGTGCTCAATTATTATTAAATACAGTTTTTTGTAGGGACAAAACAAATAAAGAACATCTTCAGTGAAGTTTACAGGTGGTGGTACATGTATTTTGTTCCCTTTAGAAGGAGCCATGTGAACCCTTTTCCACTGTTTCCAGTCCTAATGCTAAGCTAAGCTTAGCTTCACACTGAACGGACCGACATGGGAGGGGTGTCGATCTTCTGAGCTAACTCTCGGCTGTAAAGCGAATGAGTGGGGACATTAGGACATTAGGACATTAGGACATTAGGACACGAGGACATTATGACATTATGACATTAGGACAAACAGAGTGAAACAGACTCACATTTCATTTGAGAACTGAGCCATTTTCTCGATGGTGGTAGTATCCTGTAGGGGGGGGGGGGGGCAGAGGAGAATGTAAAATAAGATGATCATTTCAGTTATTGCCCCTTTACACAGCTCCATCCATTGAAAACTGTTTTTCTGTCAGCAACAGATCAAGTATAGACGTTTTCTACCGTTACAGCTCTGTCCAAATTCTCGATGAAAGCTTCAAAAGGCTTTGGCTCGGAACAAAATCACATCATCGGAGGTATTAAGACTGCAATAATATCTCGTGGTTAACTGCCGTCACTGACAGGATGTACAGACACGCTCACGCAGCCCGACCCCCGGACTTTCTCTCTTGTTTCTTTCCTATTGATCTCTCCATTACTTCCATTGATTGTTTCATTTGTGGCTACTATGTCGTTTGGTTCCGTCTGTAGCTGAGTGTGTTGCTGCCGCCGCCTCTTTTGCTCCAAAAGACAGAATTAGCTTTCAATAAGACAGAGAAACAAGCTAAATGATACGGCAAATAAGCACCACCGCGCTTGTCTTATGGATCCGACCGAGCTGGGGAATATTTGCTGCAGTCTGTTAAGAGAAGACATAATCCGAGTGACCTAATTACAGCGGCAAATGTCCTTTCTTCTAGTCCACTACTCACAGAGAGGATGCCGGTGAGCTGAGTGTAGAACAAGCTGGTCATGCCACCGAACATGAGCAGACCCATGAGCGCCGAGACTCGCAGCAGAGCCAGTTCATGGCGCGTCGTAAACCTCTCCTGGCAGAAGAAAGCAGAATGGCAACACTTAGGTGTAAAATCCTCAGATTTTTGTAATCAGAATCTCTGATATAAAACATATATTTGTGTTCATGCTGTTACAGGATCCTCGCATTGGCACTTTATGACAACTAATAAATACAGTGCATACTGCTGCAAACGTTGCTACACATTCATAACTGAAAGGCAATCTGTCTTTTTTTTATTGTCAACGAAGGGTATGATTTACTTATATTCCCGTTGAATGTACCTGGTCTTGTCCTGTAAGCGGCTGAAAGTAATAGTACTGGCAGAAGTCCAGCGCCAGGGTGAACAGACTGAGGACCTGAGTGTAGAAACAGAGCTGCAGGAAGAGCCAGTGGTTGTCTTCTCCCACACAGTTATTGATCCTGAAAGGAAATAAAACAGGATTTAAGATATTACCTTCAATCGGTTTTGGGGCTATTTTCATAAAAAAAAAAAATAAAAAAATTATATTCGCAGCAAAAGCCTTTACACGTCGCTCTTTTTTTTCTATTATACTTGTCAACATTGTTTTCAATAGGTGTCTGATATGTCTGGTAAGTGTGTGTGCGTCCTTACCAAGGACAGTGGTGGTCCATCCTGCGCACACAATGGCCACAACGACTGCAGTGGTGGGACCTTTTGGGCCTCATGAGGTTGCACTTATTGCACAACTCCCAGTGCTCTCGCTCTGTGACACAAACACTGCTGGTTATCACAGGTAGCGTTGGCCTTGGTAGCAGACATCGTGACACAGTAAAAACATGTTTAAACCAATTTTTCTGCGGTCCGAAGACCGACTTAGAGGTATTATTTCCCACGACCACAGCGATATTCCTAACTGCAATAAACGTGCTCCAATTATGTAATATGAGGAACAAAATGAAAATGCCATCAGTTTACTTCATTTGCACCGCTATAAAGATGCATTGGGTAAACAGTCACGTGTGCACAATCTGACACTATGGATTCTGGATCCATACCAGCGTGAGGTATGTGGGGGTCCACAGGAAGACGGCCGGGATCTGCCGTGGAAGCTCTGAAGAGGGCCGCTATGCAGAGCGTCGATGCGATGTAATAACCTGAGGGAATAAACGGGGGTTCAATTCTAGCTAAAACGCCTACTCATTATGTGTCAACGAAGGGAGGCCCCTACGGTGGCATCAAGGACACTCACAGACTACGATCGCCCAGGGGATGTGGCCCTCGTTGTAGTGTGGAAGGAGAACCAGTTTAGGAATGAAGAAAGTGTTGTAGAGCCAGATCCCAAACACCACGCTGATGCACAGCCAGCCCATGGGGTCCACCACGAAGTGCAGTCGAAGCTTCATGGCTGCTGGCGCTCCGGGGGATGAGGGGGGGAACCTACACACACACACACACACACACACACACACACACACACACACACACACACACACACAGATGCACATGGGAGATTTGATGGCAGGAAAACAGATCTCCAGATAACAAGACAGGAAGTGGCCGACCAGACCTGCTTGTTCACCAAGAGTTGAAAAACTTGACCTACACTGTTTTACTGTGATTGTTGTAATTGTTCTTTAGGTAAACCCTTTTGTTTGACATCTTGATCAGTGTTACAATTAGTTTGCATAATTAGTATTCATTATTATGATCGTTCTGAGGAGGGCACGTCGGGTCACGTTTTCTGTACTTGGCCATGAGATGAGCCACAGGCCTACTACTGCTACTACTGTGCTATAAAATCAGTCCTGTGTCTATAAACAAGCCCAACCTACCTTACAACACCTTACAATTATTATTATGTATTTTTTTTCACATTAGCATCATCTGCTAATCTAATCCAGTCTCAAATGAGCACAAACGGCCCTTGTAAACCTGCTATTGTGCACTAAAAAGCTCGTTATTGCAACACCTCGCCTGCTCCATCATTCATACTGCTGATACCACTGACAGACGCGATGGGCTTGGCTCCGCAGCCCTCACTGTGTGAGCTCACGTCAGCGGGCCGACGGGATTTAACTAACTCACCCGCATTCGTGTGTAAATGATGTAATTCAACGTGCTAAACCCGACGCGAGAATAAAACGATACATACTTCTTTTTTTTTCGGTCGCTGTCCTTCTCAGCGCACGTATCAGTGTGGCTACTTCCTTATCCGAGCCTCTGTGGGCTGGACAGGAGCAGTGGTTTGCTACCTGCATTAAAAATAAAAAAAATATACATTTCCGGTTTACTTGTGTTTAGAAAATAAAACTTTTTTTTTATGGGACTGAATTCTAGCGATACATAACACACATATTTTAGTAACTCTCTGAAAGGGGCTTATTTGTAATTTCCATTTTTAGTTTTTTAAGAGGATTTCAACTTATTTTTATTTTATTTGTATTTGTACTTATTTACTTACTTAATTCCCTCAATATAAAGACACGCTATTAAGGAAAACAACGCTTTAAAGGATTACACAGTGCACAGAAAATAAATCAGTAACAAGTATCATAATCTATCTATCTATTCATGATTCATGTAATGGTCGGTTAACAGACTATTGACTTTTAACGTTCACATATAGGCTAATCTTGTTTTGATATCATGGCAATTGCTGTCCAAACTCTCTCGGGAAGACATTGTACTCCTTTGGTGGGAGATAAGGAGATGATGAATGCGGGGACTGATTTCAGTGTCCACCCCTTTGGGCTTTTATTTTAACAACAACATTCTAGTTTCCTTTTGTGTCCTGGCGTCTGCGGTAGCTTGACTCAGCCCTCGTGGACAGGTGGGCGGTGGACTCAGTTGGAGCGCAGTGCACCATCGGCAACAGGGGAAACAGTCTGCTGCCCCCCTCTGGTGAAATACGAGTAGTACATTTGGTCTGCTTCGTTCACTTCTATGATTTAAATTTGTTTTAAAATATTATGTCGACGTTAATGCTTTAAACATACCACCACTCATTGTATTATAATTATAATTATGTATTTTATTTTATTTTAGTTAAAATATATTAAAAAAAATTTAATGGCGAGTTCTCTGACGTGACGTAATTCAACTTCCGCTAGCATTAGCGGCCGGTGTTTGTTGACAGCAACACCGCTTAACATAACTCTACTGTGGTAGTTTTACCGTGTCGTCGGGGCAAAATGGCATCATCCAACTCATACAAACTCAGGTGCTCTATCCCGGGCCACGAGATGGACGTCAGGGGACTCGCATCAGCGGTTTTTCCAGACGGAGCCTTCGTGTCTGTGTCCAGAGACAGAACCGGAAGAGTCTGGGTCCCAAACTCAAGGTAGCTAGCATTAGCCTGCTACTGACTAACTCATTGTGACTGTTGGCTCGGATTTATTAGTTTGTACGTCACGTTAACTCTGTTGTCTGAAAGGGTGCCCCGACCAAGACTAGTTGCAAGTTAACTAACGACCCCAGTGAAGTTATTTAACAGGAATACATTCGTGTTCGTGTGGTTAGCTAAGTTAGCTAGCAAGCCGTTTGCTAACGTTTACTGAAATTAGCTTTGTCATTCATTCAGCTGCTCCTCTCAGTGTTGACAGCATGTTGAACGTTCACAGCGCGGATGACGCAGCACTCGCCGAAAGTTAACCAGATTTAGATTGGCGTTATGAATTGTGTCTGTCACTTAATCCACTGGCCTTACTTGAAAGTATTAGCCACTCAATTGTCAACCACTTGTTCCCACAAAAGTAACCCCGCTCATGTAAAATATGCCTGTGCTCTCTTTCCCCTTCCCTCGACAGCCCAGACAAAGGTTTCACAGAGATGCACAGTTTGTCCGGCCACTCCAATTTTGTATCCTGTGTATGTATCATTGGGCCGAGTGAAACATATCCTCGCGGACTCATTGCCACAGGTGGAAATGACAATAACATATGTGTTTTCACACTGGACCAATCACAGCCTCTATTCACTCTCACGGGTCACAAAAGTACAGGTGAGTTGGTTGCGCCTAACTGTGTACTCTCAGGATCATTATGTTCTAATAAGCATCTGATTTGCTGCACTTTGATGTTATTTGTGATTGTGCTGAGCATCTCTAATGTTCAATCTCCACAGTTTGCACTCTGTCTTCTGGGAAGTTTGGGACACTTTTGAGCGGCTCATGGGACACCACAGCCAAAGTCTGGCTCAATGAGAAGTGCATGATGACCTTGCAGGTACACTGAAGCTTCTGTGATATAACTCTGTAAATCTCTTTTTTCCTCTTCTATTTCATATATGCAACTGTAATAAGCAAAAAACTATTATAGGGTGTTGTAACAGAGCAAAATCTATGCGTATTAATTTTACTACAGGGCCACTCAGCAGCAGTGTGGGCAGTGGTCATCTTACCCGATCAAGGCCTTATGTTGTCTGGATCAGCAGATAAGACCATAAAGCTTTGGAAAGCTGGCCGCTGTGAGAAGACGTATGAAGGTGAGAGTTTGCAGGGGGTTGACATACGTGAACAAATTCTTTTTTGTCTTTTGTTTTTGTTTTTTGTTTTTAGATCTGTGTGCAGAAAAAAGTTTTTGAACGAGTGCCCGAGCTGAACTGTTTGAAAATGTACCTCTTATGCACATCTGTTCTGCGTAAGCAGTTCAGCCTCAATTCCTTTAACTTTTTTTCCTGCCTCTAGCCAACAAAACAACATTTCAAATAAAAAATATTTCACCATTCTTTGGTGATAATTAAACAGGAATTTGGCTAAGCATGTTAATCTATTCCAACATAATCATTCAAAACATTTGACTGGGGATCCAGGGGCTTCATGTTCAAAATCCATGATTACAACGCAACGTGTCTTTCTTTCTCTCTAGGTCATGAGGACTGTGTGAGGGGGCTAGCAGTGATCAGCAACACAGAGTTCTTCTCTTGTAGCAATGACGCAAGTATCAGAAGGTGGCTGGTGACAGGCGAATGTGTACAGGTCTACTACAGCCACACCAACTACATTTACAGCTTAGCTATCTTCCCCGACAGTCAAGGTTTGTTTTATTTATATTTATAGTGAAATGCCTTTTTGAAAGAGCTGAATGTGAGACTTGTATTGTGCACATAACAAACTGCAGGTCTTTGCTCATTTATTGAACCAGCATCCATTTGTTGTCCTGCTGTGAGCTGCTGGCTGGCTGCCCCTGACCTCATACTGGTCTTTTCCCCTTAGATTTCATAAGCACGGGAGAGGACCGGACTCTGAGGATATGGCGACAGGGAGAGTGCACTCAGACCATCCGTCTGCCGGCCCAGTCTGTCTGGTGCTGCTGTATTCTACCAAATGGTGATATAGCCGTTGGGGCCAGGTAAGAACTGGCATGCTGTGCGGTCAGTCCAGAGTCCATGCACGTGTCCCCGAACAAATATTTAAACGCCTTTTCCTTCTACTGTTCACTGCTTTCATATCTGACATCACTTCTGCATCCACACAACATGGGGGACATTCCTCAGATGAACAGACACAGTAATTCGTCTTGCTGCTCACCAAGATGCTGCTTGTCTGCCCACAGTGATGGCCTTATCCGCGTGTTTACGCCAGACGAGGACCGCATGGCGAGCATAGAAGACCTGCAGGCTTTTGAGGATGAACTCTCAAAGACCACCATTGACCCCAAGACAGGCGACCTCGGAGACATCAAAATAGAGGACCTCCCAGGAAGGGAACACCTTAATGAGCCTGGTTAGAAAATAGACTGACATTTAATTTATTATGTTGTATATAACTGCTGTATCTGGTGTTTCTGGTTCACACCTTACACATCCAATTCTGTCTGACAGTGAAAAAAGTGGCAATGCTATCCCTCCATCAAGAATTGTTTGCTTACTTCCTCAAGGGAATCGTGACGGACAGACACGTCTGATTAAAGATGGACAGAAGGTGGAGGCATATCAGTGGAGCGTCAGTGATAGCCGCTGGATGAAAATCGGAGATGTGGTCGGAGGCTCAAACCAACAGACCTCCAAGAGCGTGATGTATGAAGGAAAGGTAAGGCCGTAAGCTTATTGACGAGGCAAACTGTGCATGCAGGCATGAGAACCGCCACCAATGACTTCTGGTCTCCCCTTAAGGAATACGACTACGTCTTCACCATTGACGTGAATGAGGGAGGGCCGTCCATGAAGCTGCCTTACAACCTGTCGGAGGACCCTTGGCTGACAGCGCACAACTTTTTGGAGAAGAATGACCTCAGCCCCATGTTCCTCGACCAGGTTGCAAAATTTATTATAGAGAACACCAAAGGACTTGAGGTGGGACCGGCCCCGCCCGCTGGTGGTGACCCATTCACTGGTGAGGCCAAATGAGAGATACTTGGGCTTGTTTGCCTGCCTTTCAGAAGCAGCCAATGTCTTCTATACGATGCATGTTTTATATTTTGATCACATCAATCAAAGGTTATTCGACTGAATTTATATTTTCCTTTACGGTGTTTTGTTTCTTCATCTGATAGGAGGGGCTCGGTACATCCCCGGGGCTTCTGATGAGAGGCCAGCTTTTGGAGCTGATCCCTTCACAGGTACAGTTGGTTCACTGAAAGATTTTTCCCAATCTGAATGTCACCAGAGATGTTATTTCACCACAGTTTTTTTTTTTTCTCTCCACACAGGCTCCGGTCGCTACATCCCAGGGTCGGGTTCGAACCCAAGCGCTCTTGCGGGTGGGTCCGATCCCTTCACAGGTTAGTCACACACTGAAGGGATTGATTTGTGACAGCTGTTGAGTGGTAGACCCACAGACACATTTTCTCCTGGTACAAGCCAGTTGTGGTTTGTTTTTTATCCTTTTAATGTTCAGCGTTTCTCTCATTGGTTCACTCTGCTCCCTACTCTTCAGGGGGAGGTGCCTACTCCTCAGCAGCCCTCAGACAGACGGCAACCAACATCTACTTCCCCAAGACCGATGGTGTGACCTTTGATCAAGCCAATTCCTCGCAGATCATTGGTGAGCATTTCGAGTATAGGTGTGATTATGTGTCAGTTGAGAATGACTGACTGGTGAATGCAGGATAACCAACGCTTCACCCGGCTTTGTCTTAAACAAGGTGCTGGAAGTGTCAAAAAGCTCAACCTGAGGGAATAGATATCCGCACACTTAAATCTATGCAGAGAACACTTTATTTTTAGCTTTCGGTCTAAAGGACCTTCATTCTTCATGCTCAGATAAACCAAACACTCCGATGAAGGTCCTTTTAGACTGAAAGCTAAAAATAAAGTCTTCTCTGTATAGATTTAAGTGTACGGATATCTATTCCCTCAGTGGAGAATGCCGAAATATTTCTAAGAACTTTATTAATGGATTTTGAGTGTCTTTGGCACATGAACTGTTTCCAAAGACCCTGGAAATGTTTTTCTCTATCAGCTTCTTACTATGTGATGGGATCATATGGGAACATGGTTATTTCTGACGGTTGGAACAGTTTAGATTATGTCACATTACGAACTTCAGTGTTTATCTATTTATTTTCTGTGCTCTTCTCACTGGTTTGAAATGGGTGTGGCTCAGTTTAGAAAATGTGATTATGAAATATTTGAATCAAACTCTGATGATCAGTTGGTGTGTAGTTTGGGCGCTGTCAGTCTCTCTTTACCCTCAAGGGAATAAGGCTTTCATGCCGAAATCTTGGTAAATTATCTAATTATCAAATATCTTTTGCATCCAGTGTGCGACAATTCTTCCTTCACACTTGTGTTCTCACCGTGGCCAGCGCCGCTGTTCCCCCTGTCTCACACTGTTAACGACACCCGATAAAACCACACCACCGCAGTCCTGATGAAGCACAATAACCATGCCTTTAAACTCTTATTAAATTATATCTCAAGATGGATTTTTTTAAAACCTTTTTATGTTGCTTTTCTTTTTATATTACAACTATTTTCTGAAAGCTTAATACCAAAATGACATGATATCAAATTGTTCTTTAAAGGTAAACATTTTCAGTACATTTCTTGTCATGAGGAGGTTGTTTTCCCTGGTTCATTTAAGTTTCCTTTCTGTGTCGGGGTTACTGATTTCTTCTTTCCTCGCCAGCCAAGATAAAGGAGCTGAACGGAGATGCACCTCAGGAGCACAGACTTTCCGATGAAATTCTGGAAAGCCTTGAGAGGCTGCTTGTATCTGTCTCTGAGCCCAACTCTTCCAAGTCTCCCCCAACCATCCAAGAGATCAACCTGCTGTGGAAGGCTTCTCACTGGCCTGAAGGTACAAAAATTATATTCCAACCCAACTTATGGTCGTTTCATATTTGTGGATTGATGGATTTTCTTTGGGCGGGGGGGGATACTCAGTTGTGCCTGAATGTGACATATGATGGGGAGCCAAATCTGAACGACTTGTATGAATCACATGTTTTCTGATCTATGCAGCCCACAAAAAACTGACTGGTTTGTCTTATTTCACAGTTTGTGGGTTGGTGGACACTAGACACCCACATGTATGTGCACAAGCACTGATAAAGTGAGATTTTCATCATATGACCCCTTTTTAAAGGGCTAGTGTGTAGTATTTTGGGGGATCTATCGGCAGGAAGGGGTATGATATTCATAACTATGTTTTCATTGTGTATATTTATCACCTGAAACTAGGAATTGTTGTGTTTTTGTTAGCTTAGAATGAACCCTTCATAACTACATAGGGAGCGGGTCCTCTTCACGAAATCCGTTGCATTGCACTACCACGTTTCTACAGTAACTTAGACCGACAAACCAAATACTGGCTTTAGCCAGTGCCTTTCACATTTTTTACATTACACGAAACGCTCGTGAATCTGCACCACACCGCTAGATGCCATCGAATCCTACACACTGTCCCTTTAAGGTTCTTCAGGTTATTACTGTTCACTAACCAAACTGCCCCTTTTACTTCCCCTGGACTTTAGACATTGTGTTTCCGGTCCTGGACATTATGAGGCTGGCAGTGCGCCATCCGCAGGTTAACGAGAGCCTCTGTGGAGAGTCCGAGGGAGTCCAGCTGTGCAACCACTTGCTGAGCCTGATGAGGCCCGAGGGGCGTCCTGCCAACCAGATGCTGGCGCTGCGGACTCTGTGCAACTGCTTCGGAGGCAGGCACGGCCGAGCCCTCCTCCTGGCCCAGCGTGAAACGGTGCTATCGCGTGCTGCCGACCTGGCCAACGTCTGCAATAAGAACATCCACATTGCCCTGGCCACTCTTGTGCTTAACTACGCTGGCTGCCTGCACAGCCAACCCGATCTTGAGGCCAAGGCCCAGTGCCTGTCTGTGGCCAGTAGAGCTCTGGAGACGGTACAAGACAAGGAGGCCGTGTTTAGGCTGCTGGTGGCCTTGGGAACCACTGTGGCCTCAGACCAGACAGCCCGGGACCTGGCTCGCTCCCTGGGCGTCAACTCTCAGATTTCCAAGTACTCATCCGTGTCTGATCCATCAAAGGTGGCCGAGTGTTGCCAGCTGGTTTTAAAAGAACTACAATGATGTGAATGATTAGAGGAAAAAAAGGTCACTTATTTCTTACTATCACTCTGTTCTGCTTAATCAGTTGTGGTGGAGACTTAAATACTTGTATGTTCTGCAATAAAAAAGGACAAATTAAATCTCTGCATATGCTTAGCCTGTGTTTTTATTACTGCACCACCTTTCTGACGCCTCGTGACTAAATTGTTGGGTAAATGTGGGGCGAATGCATGTAATAATGGCTTATAAATGTGTGATTATTAACAATACCATGTGTAAAGTTAAATCTATTTGTAACACGTTTTATATGATTTCCTACTGTCATTTTACATTTTGACTTGGAGAAATAATAACTCAATAAAGTATTATTACAGGACAAGTGAAATGAAAATCCTAACTGGGGGAAAACAGGAACGTGGATATTGTGATGACTAAATAGCCTCACAGGTTAACGTTTCCTATTTCTCATTGAATTAACTGCTAACCTACAGACTACCTATTCGGGAAGGAGCTCTATTTACAATGCTACGATGTTCGTTCAGTGGTTCATTAACTATTAAAAAGAGTCTGAAGCCTTTAATGTGGTCCACTTTGTGTACAGTAGAACCAGTTCCCCTCGTCCAAAGTCAAATAAAATGAGATACCTTTACATTTAGTAACAGGAGGTTGAGTGTCACGAGGTTTCCCCTCATAATGTGATATTATTTATAATTTATAAAAATAAATATATAGCGTGAACAGAAACTGCTTTTGCGTTGGCTCGCGCTCTCCGGAAGTATTTGTTAACATCCGGGTCGTTGTTATAAAAAAATTGGCGGTTTGTGTTGCTTGACGTTCCGTTTTCTTATTCCCGACCGAACTTTGTGAAATGTAGCTAGTTCAACACGTGTGAAAATCGAGTGAAACGTATCTGGACCTGCTCTCGAGACGCTCGTGCCTTTTTCCTCGTCAGTGTGTGTTAATGCGGGAACAGTTTGTTAAATGTTAGTTATGTTTTCAAACTCAAAACAAGTTCGAGAGCTAGCACAAGTTAGCCGACAGTGAACTCTGTGGCTAGCAGCTAAAGCTAGCTAGCTGGCTTTAAACCCGCTTGCGTTGCTTCTTCCATCTCGGAATAATGGCGAACCCGGTGTGGTTGCAGAAAAAGAATGGAAAATATCTGTGGTTTTCTCTCCTTGGTCTCGGACTTCATCCAGACACTGCGGTGTCGTTCATCGCCGGCAAATCCAGCAATGTTAAACACATTAACCTGGGACCGTGAGTCTAGGCACTTATATTGTGGATTCCGTTCGCATATGAATACATTGTAATATTACCAGGTAATGTTTGCTAACTTAACTTATTGTACGGCCTGTAGGAATATGTTCGACAAACCAAACAAGGATGCCTTCTACATAGTCGCCCATTTCCTGTTGGAGAGACTCAACCCGACACGTTTTAATGAGGCATACAGGTAAATGTAGCAATTATCTAGTTCCACTCATATATGGAATTGCCTGTTGTCATTGTAAAAAAAAAATATGAAATGTTTGTTTTGGGTTAGGCACTGCTGGCCTGTTTTGAGCCACAAAGCGGATGCTGAGTTCCGCAAAGTTACCTGCGTTTGGCTGCGAGAAATAATGGTGAGGATTTGAGTGTTATACTGTTCATTTTATAATCTGCCCAGTGTTTATAGACTATATATATCCCATTTATGTCCTCACAAAATGGGAAATTATGTCCATCTTGTTTTCCTTTGTTTAATCCCTTCCCGGCTTTTCCTTTCTCCCCAACATAAAAGGGACATAACTAGACATGTGTCTACTGCAGTAGAAGTAAACATTAGACTTCTTGTCTCACCAGAAGTTATGTGGATCAAGTTTTTTTTGCATCACTGGTCAAATGTCTAAAATATATTTGACACATGATTTGTTGTTTAGCATACTACGTAATTTAGTGACAATCCTCTATTTGTAACTGTGTGTAGGATGAAACTGCAAATGCAGGATCCAAAGTGGTAGCGTCCTTGTTCCTCTCACCTGGTGGCTCCAAGTTTATCAGTTTGATGCTTCACTTGGCCAATCATGTCATGCTGCAAGAAATGAAGACCTTCACCACAGGTAGGTCTAGTTAGAAAATCAATTTTGTTTAATACCAGCAGCTCGATTTCACAATCTGACTTCAATCCGAAAGTGTAGTGACGGGTCAATGGCCAGGCGTTGTTTCACTTTTTATCTATCTATCTATCTATCTATCTATCTATCTATCTATCTATCTATCTATCTATCTCACATAATCTTGAATGTTTTCATTGTCAGATGACAGCTGGGTTCCTGAGGCTGCAGCAATGCCTGCTTCCTCCCTGGACATGGCAGAGAAGAGGCTCAAACTGGTCCATACCAGGTTTTTGAAAGTGGCAGTAGCTCAAGATCGTTTTCTTCACGACTACCAGAGACGAGCACAGTGAGTCCTTGGTGGTCCATATTGGCAGCTGGACAGATGTTATTTCATGTAGATAGAAGCCTTATACTTTACTACTACAGTAAATATTCTGAACATACCACTTGTCAGCTAAGGTTATGAAATCCAATTTCTCTGACTTGCTCAAGTCTGGCATAAAAAAGGGGGGTAATACAAATAATAGAAAATCAATTTCAGTTGTGTATAAAACAAAATTGAATGGAATCCAGATAAAGGGATTCTGTGATCATGACATCTATAGTTAGCATACTTTATCATCAACAAAACTATTTCATACGGCATGTTTAATGTATTAGCTGTATGATTTGTTGTTTTCAATATGTGGACATATTATTTCTATTGCTTATTCTTTTCTTGTTGTGTGGTTTACCTTGCTGAATCTTATTTTCTATCACTGTGATGACCCAATTTCCTTTCAGATGTATTTCTGTTGGCATCTTTGGTCATTGCTCTTGATGTTGCATCTTTTATTGGTGATTTGTGTCACCTGTTTCTTGTGAACTAATTGGTAAACCTGTGGTTAACGAGGCCGGTTGGCAGCTGCTGGAGGTGTTCGCAATCAGTGTCCTTGTTTCAGATATTTTGACTCGCCATAGCTGGAAAATGAAAGCTGAAACAAATTTAGTTAACGGCCGCTCCTTCACAATGAAGTTCTCAAATAAGCCGAGCCAGTGAGCCAGCTCACCCATATTATCAACTACGCCTGTGCTTTTTCTGCTATCACATGCCAAGTGTCTGCTGTGAAAAGGGCCTCTTGAAATGTGCACAGACAGCAACGTTGTGTTGAAGAGTCCAGGAGTTTGTGTTTTAAACATGAATTTGCCATGGAAGAGTTTATTTTGCACATGGAAGTTGGTTTCTACTGCAACTACTGGTCAGTTGTTTCTTTTCTTTTTTAAGCTGTTTTTTTGTTTCCCCACTTCTTTTTTTTTTTTGAAGGCTCTTGGTGAAGTCAATGAGGGACTTAAGAGCAGAGGGTGCCAAGTATGATGAGCTACTCAAGTATGTAGGACTTTTCTTTTTCCTTTCCCCTCAGTACTTATGACTGAGTCCAGTAGTTCAATCTGTCTTTCTACTTTAAGGCGTCACAGCAGCGATTCGACACTGGAGGGAGTTTCTCTAGCAGAGAAGACCAAACTGGTATGTAATGTTTGTAAAACTTCCTGCAAAACCTAAACGTGTTTGCTTATATTTCCTAGAGCTTACGTAAGTACTTGGTTGTCTTAAGGTGCGCTCCTTGTGGGCCGATGTTGATGGAATGCTGTCGGCTACCAAAGAGGAGCAGCATGTAGTGGAAAGTGTATTGAAGGGGGATGTCGATCAATACGTCCTGGACGGGACGGATCAAGTCCTCAAAATTCCTCGCATTCTGCTGGAGAGAATTGAACAGCTCCCACATCAGGTAGGAATGAAGATATGGCTCAGTTCCCTCTGTTACTGGGGCCTCTGTTCATGTCTATACACAGCACAAAGGATTGTTTTACTTTTCTTTGGTTTCAGTTTCACTTGTCATTTCACTGCAGCCTCAGGCCTTTAGGCCTCATGGATTTGTTTGGATATAGAATACTATTTCTTGGTAACAAATCTTGAATTTTGCAGTGAGTGTGCAAAACAACTTGGAACAAATTTAGGTAAAAATGGTTGTCATGAGTTACATTGTGTGTATTCAATCTATTTATAAAGCTGGAGTAATCGGAGTACTGCATACGTGGACTCACTCAAATGTCACTAAAGGAGATGCCAAACCCATTTTCAGTCCAAGCATTGATTTGCAGCACGTGAATTCACTAATCGTCACATTGACGAGTCTCACCGTAGCTTTGGTTTGCATCTGCGTGTTTTCCAGTTGAGTTCAGGGAATGTGTACGAGGCTGGCCAGCTGAACCTCCTGTGTGTGTTGGAGCTGATGAACCACGCGCTGCAGCTCCTGAGGGAGGAGCAGTGTCGGGTCTCTCATGCCCCAAAGCTTCAGCTCAGTCCTCTGCATCTGCAGGAGAAATGTCAGCAGATGGCCCGCGCGCTGCAGAACCTTCACCTCATCAGGTATAAATTGACCCACACTCTATCGATAGTACGCACTTTCCACAAACTGATGTGCTGACACTTTGCTTGATTGTATAGGCATTGATAGTAATTGCTGTCGTTTTAGTAGAGAATTACAATTTTTGTTTTTCTTAATGTGCGTCTTAATTTTTAGGTCGCTGAGGTTGATATCTGTTTCTATAAATCAGTCAACGTTGTGGTATGGAAACTTTGATGGTGGTTGGAACATTTGTAATCATGGGGAAGGATTATTATAAATAGCATTTGCTTGTTAACTGAGTTGGATGTGTTGAGAGCCAGTGTATTAACATTTTTCTTTTTCCAAGACAGAGGATTTCCAAGGAAGAAATTCCTGAGGTCAGGAGTAGCATCAGAGAGTTGGAGGCTGCGTGGGACAGGAAGTGGATGGATACTCTGAAAGACACACCCCTAGTGTCTTTTCTGAATGATGATCCTGTGAGTGGTCCTTTTTGGATTTTTGAAATTGTCTATGTACTTAATAAGGCAATCATAAAAAATATTGCAACTCAGAGGCCATTTCACTATAATTTTATGTAATATTTAATTGGCTTTTTTTAGGCTCTCGGCTTCCTCTCACCAATGGCTCCACTGTCTTTTGAACCGGCGGCTGACTCTAGCTACAGAAGTAGCGTCTTCTCCCAATACCCTGCAACGCTTCTTGGTAAGCAACATTTTATTATTCGGCATGTATTAGTTTAGTTCTGTCACATCATTTTGTTTCTAATCATGTTTCTTAAAATTTTTAGAAAAGCCTGCAGAAAGTAAGTCACCAGAGGGCATCCCCCCAAGTTATACTAACCTTAAGAGGTAATGTAAGCTTATGTCAGCATTTCACAATGTAGCATTTGAAGTGTTTTGTTGTCTTGGCTTCTGATGGGAGGCAGATACCTGGGCAGTCCCGAGCAGTGCTCTGTCCGCCACTAGTCCTCCCTACAGCATCCTTGCTCTCTGATGACCGCGGCGAATTAAGAGAAATCGTCACGGACAGATACGGAGCAGACACGTTTTATTTCTGCATGACTTTTATTATATAAATGAGTTTAAAAAAGAATACATGGCATAATTGAGCTTAAATACAACTTTTAGAGCAGAGGGGGCATGTTACTGTAAGTACCAACCTCATTATGAAATGTTGACATCTAGAAGCATGTGCAGTAGACTTGGTTGTGTCGTTGTATAGACCTTAGGTAAAAAATTTAAAGAAACTTATTACACAAGAAATAATGCATCTTCATCTAATTGGGATTCATCAAACCTGGGTTTAATTACTAGTTTACTTGTATACATTGTAAGCTACTAAAATAAGAGCCTGGCTTTGAAGATACTCTTCCAGTCATCAGTCGAATTGAAGACAGTGGGCAATGTTGACTCAGAGATTATCACTGAGCCAAGACCACATAGTGATATTGGTGAGAGATGTGCTCCCTATTGTTTTCACTGTCCCGGAGCTTCACTGCATTGTGAGGAAAATATAATAGGGAAAATTACACTTTACTGCGCGGACAGTGCGTCGCAGTGTGCAAACTGTTATTGAGTAACAAATCAAGCTTTTTGTCTTTTGAAACAGCCCTGGAGAGAGTAAATCACCGGAGGGCATCCCCCAAAGTTATACCAACCGTAACAGGTAATGTAAGCGTTTCACAATGTAGCATTTGAAGTGTTTTGTTGTCTTGGCTTCTGATGGGAGACAGATACCTGGGCAGTCCCGAGCAGTGCTCTGTCCGCCACTAGTCCTCCCTACAGCATCCTCCCTACAGCATCCTTGCTCTCTGATGACCGCGGCGAATTAAGAGAAATCGCCACGGACAGATACGGAGCAGACACGTTTTATTTCTGCATGACTTTTATTATATAAATGAGTTTAAAGAATACATGGCTTAAATACAGCTTTTACAGTACCAACCTCATTATGAAATGTTGACTACTAGAAGCATGTACAGTAGACTTGGTAGTGTCGTTGTATAAACCGTAAGTTTAAAAAATAACTTATGACACAACACAAGAAATAATGCAGCTTAATCTAATTGGGATTCATCAAACCTGGGTTTAATTTTGTATTTTTGTATACATTGTAAGCTACTAAAATAAGAGCCTAACTTTGAAGTTACTCTTCCAGTCATGAGTTGAATTTAAGACGGTGGGCAATGTGCCGACTTGGCTCAGAGATTAGCACTGAGCCAGGGCCACATGGTGAGCTGTTGTTGGCGAGAGATGTGCTCCCTATTGTTTTCACTCCCCCCTAAGCTTCACTGCATTGTGAGGAAAATATAATGGGGGAAGTTACACTTCACTGCGCGGACAGTGCGTCACAGTGTGCAAACTGTTATTGAGTAACAAATCAAGCTTTTTGTCTTTTGAAACAGCCCTGCAACAGCTGTGAGGCGTGAAAGTCCTGTTGTCCCGACTTGTGTGTCATCACAAGCGAACAGCTCTCTCGACTGGCTTTTCGACACGCCTTCCTCCCCTCCTTTGAAGGCTCCACCAGTACGACCACCTCAGGCTAGTATTGTATTTAGATAATCTCTGTTTTGAGTTGAACTAAGATTTGTGTTAAACCATATTTAACAAAGCTGTGCTCTGTTTTAGGCCAGTGTGAGGAAGATGGCCTGTTTTCACCAGAAGGTGGCTCCAATGAGGACCAACACTCAAGATAGGAGCACCAAAATATTAGACATGGAATGTGATAACCTTGCTGATCAGGTAGAGTGCCTTTCAAACTAATGGAACTTTTAACGGCTTTCATACAGGAGCTTAGAATTGTAAATGCTGTCCTTGTCTAGTTATATCATTGAGAAGAAATAACAGTTCATTTAATACATTTCTTTTTAAGCTGTATTGCGCGTGTGCGTGTGCACGTGTGTGTGTTTTAGTTTGCAGATGCTGTAACTACAACCAGTCCCACAGAAGGCCGAGTCACAGGTCTGGACTTGGATGGCCTTCTAGGCACTCTTCATGGAGATCCCTTCTCTACAATAAAGCAGCTGCGACGTACACCTGAGAGCTTGAGTAAGTAATACACTGTAGCATTTGCCCTCAGCCTTAATTCTGTGCAAATGGGTGAGCCTATATAGACTGGCATGACGGAAGAATGTCATCTCATAAAACTGGAACGATAAGAACATTTGGCGTTCCATCAGTTTCAGTTGGTAAAATTAAAGTTATTTTTCTTTTTTTTCTTCCTCCTAAGTTTTGGATGTGAAGACCTCTTGGCGCAAGGCAGTTGAGGAAGACGAAGCTGAGAAAATCGGGCGACTATCAAAGTTCAACAACAGCGCAAAGGGGTTGCTCTCTCCCCTCGATGAGCAGCGAGTTTCCCTCAAATCCACTCTGTTGTGGGACACCTTCGACACGGAGGTCCTCAACGGCCCGAGTGGCACAGGCTGCAGTGCGGCCCTGTACAGCCTCGACAACGAAACACTCCCCGAAATGCCGAGCTGCGACAGTCTGCTGAGCCTTGACGATGAAGCGCTGGACACGGCGAGTGAGGACGACGATGAGCTCCTGATCCCCTCCTTGAAGACCGAGACTCCGCTGCCGCTGACCACACGTCATCACCTGACTCAGATCCAGCAGGAGTGCGGTAACGGCTCCTTTATGGAGAGCAGGAAGAGGGCGCCCGAGTGTCTTAACCAGACACCGCGTGATTGGACAGAAGATGGGGACTGGCTAATGGCGCCTGCAAAGTCGGTGGAAGCCGCAGACCAGGTCTTCTCACTGGACCTAGACACACTGGCGACGCCTTCACCCCCGAAGAAGGAGTACAGCCTCCCAAAACTCATCACATTCTCCCCGATAGACGACATGAAGTGTTAACTCCATTCATATTAAAACCACTTTTCAGCCTCACTGTCTACTAATTGTAATGTAATATTTGTTCATAGCTGTAAAATAACCTTTTCCAGACTAAATTTATTTTTCATGCTTGTTTTTATTTGTAATTTTATTTAAAATGCCAAGATATGAACTGCCTTAATAAAATTGTAGAATATGGCTCATTTCCTTTTTTTTATGCTTGTGGGGAGACCAACATAGAACTGCTGAAACTTTTTCATTTCGAGGATCTGGTTGTAAGTTAAATGTTGGTTCACAGTAAAGTGTTCATGAAAAGGTAATCCGCCTGACAGCAAAAACTTTCAACTGCACAATAAAATGTGCCTTTGTTGGAAGAAGATCGATTTGAGGATCTGTTAAGTACATGTGATGTGTGTCCATACACGATTCAAATGAACTGGTAGAACTACAGTATATATGTGGAACCAACTATATCGAGATATAGTGAAGGCCTAGCTGCTGCACTGTGCTTGTTACACTTTACACACATTCAGTCTCGTTACAAGTGTTTTGTCTAAAAAGTGTTAGGCTATTGCTTACCAGAGGGGAAATTCACATTACAGCAGAACAAGGAAGTCACAACTTTTACAAATTAAAACAAGACCTTAAGGACATGACATTGAAAGACACATACACTGCAATACTTTGACTATAAATATATGATTTGAGCATTGTGCAAATAGCTGTGCGTGGCTTAACTAGGTAGAATTGCTGCTTGTTATAAGCCGTACTCATGTTTTAATAGGCTATCAACGTATGGTGTATGTAATATCAGTACACGCATAGTTATGTATAATAGGTCATATATATATGTATATATGTATATATATGTATATATATATACATATACATATATATGTATATACATGTGTATGTATGTGTATGTATATATGTATGTATGTATATGTATATATGTATGTATATATGTATGTATGTATGTATATATATATGTATATATATATATGTATATATATATACATGTATATATGTATATATATACATGTATATATATATATATATATACATATATATATACATACATATATACATACATATATACATACACATGTATATACATATATATATGTATATGTATATATATATGTATATGTATATATATATATGTATATGTATATATATATATATATGTATATATATATATATATGTATATGTATATATATATATATATATATATATATATATATATATGTATATATATATATATATGTATGTATATGTATATATATATATATATACATACATATATATATATATATATATATATATATATATATATATATATATATATATGTATATATATATATATGTATATATATATATATATATATATATATATATGTATATGTATATATATATGTATATATATATATGTATATATATATATGTATATATGTATATATATATATATGTATATATGTATATATATGAACGAACGAACAAGCAGCATGTGTATAATACATGTAGAAATACTATGCAATGTATTATAAATGTAAACTATCACATACACTAAATGTAATATGTTATATTTTATAATTGGCTTAAGAAAAGTGCCTCTACTACCAGTAATAATAATATTATAATGAACAGTTTATATTTATTAACAATTTCCTTTAGTTCAAAATAAAACGGCTGTGACACTACTAATTGCCAATATGAATGACTTTATTCTGAAAACTTCCCCCCGCACGTTTACTTTGAAAAGGCCCACCGGAAGAGGCAAGTTTCGTGTCGGCCAGCTTGCCGGCGCTCCCCGAGGCCAGCCCGTGTCAGTAGCAGCCGGGACTGAGCCGTAGCCTCTCCTCTTCTCTGGGCGGTTCCAGCCTGAAAGAGACGTTTATGAAGAAAGCCCACTAACAAAACTATCAGCGCAGCCTCAAACATGGCGCCCGCCTCCGCCGACAACTTCAGATGAAAGTGTGGCGAAGAAGTGGCCAGCAAAGTTTCAAAAGGAGTATTTCGACGTGCCTTTTCTTTTGTTTTTGTTGTGTTTTGTTTTCCGCCCGCCGTCCCGTTTTGACCCGTTTGTAGAAATAGAAACACGGACTCTATCAAGCGGGTACGAACAGCAAGTTGCCTACATGTCAACATTGTCTCTCGCTGCAGCGTAAACAGCTGGTAAGTGCTCCTATTTACTAAATGTACAGATAGTGGAGACTTAGCAGAGTTTTCCTTTTTTGTCGTGAGAATAGGACGTAGAAGTTTAACTATTTAAGGCGACTTAAACTGTGTGTAACTAACGTCCCCCCTCCCCACCCCCCGCTGAAAATAGCCTCCCTGCGTGTTGTCTCTCTCTGCACCTCGTCGCGTGCTCTCCAACCGCAGAGAGAGACGCGGCCACGTATCGTGGAGGCTGATCACAGGAGGACATTTCTTTTGTTGCATCCGCGGTGATGTGTATTTCTTGCTTGAAAGTTGACCCCAGAAGGATTAGGATTGGGGGTTCGGATGCAACAGTTGGGAATATAATACCCTCCTCCTCCTCCTCCTCCTCCTCCTCTCTCCTCCCGGGCCCTACTTGACGCCAGATAATCCGACTCAGCTCTCCTGGAGCCTCGTCTAACCGCCTCGCAGGTGTCTGCTCTCAACCGACATTTTCCCTGCCTGAGATAATTTACAAAACAAATGGGAGCTTTTTGTTTTGCAGTTGAAGACCGATCAGAACCGGAACCAAGACGAGGAACCTTGTTTGGTTACAGTGGCATGCGGCTTTGATCTTTGAGCTCTCTCTGAATGTGCCATGTCTGCATCCGGGTGACCCCTATATACCTATAGGACACAGAGTTGTGTCAGGTGCCTCCGTTGGTGCTGTGGATGTGTGTTGGGTTGTCATTGACTGCCTTGCCGAGGTGCTCACATATCTACGCCTCAGCATTTCACTGTTTGCCAGCGGCAGCAGTCTGAAACCCTTAAGGGCAGCAGAGTTCTCCCCGGCTCCAGCTTCCCATCACCGTTTTCGGTGATTCATGGCATGCATGTGATGTTCCTGTTGCAAGAGGCCTCTGGCACAAGTCCCAGCGAGGCCTAGAATGGCACTTCCTCTTGTACTCATCATGTATACATACATATTTTTATTTTGCCACCTGAGATGGCTGCAGGGATGTACGTTTATGACAGAATAATCCAGGCTCGTGGAGGAAGTAAATGGTGGGAACTGTGCTCTTGCAGTATATGCACCAGCACTGAGCGGCTGACACACGTGGAAAGGCAGCCGAAAGAAGAAAAAAAAGAAATGCCTTTCTTGACCTTGGCTTGGCCCGACAGCGGTTGGAAAAGGGGAGTGGAGTGAATGTTGCCTCCTACTAACTGCTGCTGCTGCTGCTGCTGCAGGCGGCAGGTATAAAGTAGGTCATGGCTTCGCTGTGGCTTTGTGTACGTTGAACTTGCACTTTGTCACCACGGCTGGGTGTCCAAAAGGCTCTGTCAGGTGACAAGGGGAAAGGAAGTAGATTGGCAAAGCGAGCAGCGGGCTGTTGAAGGACTCGCTGGTTGCCTAGGCAAAAGTCAAATAGGAGTTTGATGGCTGTGTGAGGAAAAACCCAGCAACTCGGTGAGAGCAACGAATGAGACCGTTTCTGACACGTCTGCTGTGATGCATCAGGGCAGATCTTTTCAGTAAAGTCAGTCGACTAACATCTCAACTGATTTCATGTCCTACCCCTCAAATTTGTAATCCAACATGTCAGCCAACACTTCCACTGACATCATAATTCAGTTTACATGCACTTGAACTGGCACTTATTTCGAGCAGGACTTTCACTATAACTGGCCTTTGGCTGACGTTGCAACTTATTTTTGGGAGTTTTTTTTTTTTTAGCACTTTCACTTCACTAACTGATACTTCAACTTTACTCCACACTCTAATATATCACATTGACTGACAGTTCAAACCCTTTTACTCACAGGTCTTTTACCTTTTGAACAATAAGAAAACAAACATTTTCAGCTCTTCCAATTCCCACAACTTTGACTGATCATACGCTGCAACTGCTTTCAATGCTTCCACTTCGACCGCCGCTTTAACTGACATAGTGTTTCACTCCCACTTCAGCTGACACCTCCAGGTCAATTCATCACCTGCACTTTGTGTGACGCGTCAACTCCTTTCAGAGCTCCAAGTTCCAACACCTCAACTTCTACAACTATTTCAAATGTTCTCACTGTGAATTGTGACATACGGGAAATGTAGTCTTTTGTAGTCCGTCATTATTTGCTGTATATATATTTATTATTCCTGGTGCAAAGGACGTCTTCCTCCATAAAGAGGCTCGAGGTCATCGTTGGCGACACCACAGCCCCGGTCTTCTTTCTCCCCATTGCTATTAAAACATGCTTTTAATGGGTGTTTCTACTTCATTAGCCAGAATTAACTGCAGACTTTACCCCGAGATTGCTGACGATGCAGGTTCTGGGCTTGCCGAGCCACTACCTGAAACACCTCTGGGTGTTCCGTTAAGCTGCCCCCCCCCCGTTTGCACCGTCTTAAGACATATTAACTCCAGATCGTCGGTCTCTGGTCACCCATTTCCTTCCTTCCTCTGACCCTTGTACTTTGGTGTGACGTGCCAGTTAGTGTCCCGGTCGTCTCCTTTCAATGGGCCCGGGTCCGAGCTGTTCTCGCCCCCGCTGGTTAGCGAGGGCACTGGGTTTGCCCTCGCTCCCTTCTCCTTAGAGCGGAAAGAATGCTCTCTGTCCGCCGGGCCGTCACGCTCCAGGAGGGATTCGGTCTTGTGACGTTTCCGCTGAGGCTACGGGCCTCGCTGCCTCTCATCGTCTAACCTGCCCTGGTTGATTTCAGTCGTCGTCTTTTGTACCAAACTTTAAATGAACCCTCTTGCCGTGCTGTGGCAACCGTGACCTACCTGCTGCCGTTGGCTGTGCAGGCAACCGTTGTTTCCCATCAAACACCTAAAGTGTGTCACTTTCTCTTGAAAGCACACCTGCCTCTTGAATCACGTGTTCGGGTCTTTGTGACTACAGACTACAGAGCCACAGTGATCAAGGAGAAATGGGGGGGGGATTTTCAGTTAACTTGTTGCTAAGGGGCTTGCTTTGATGTTATCTTGACAAAACATTAAACAAAATCCGGCTCCGTTGCATTGACAACGATTTACAGAGATAAACGACTAAAAGGGGAACAGTGTGGTCCTTCTGCGATGGGCTTCAGTGGCTGTTCAGTTGGTTACCGAAGGACAATTTTGTGAATTACTATCAAGAAAAAAATACCAAACATGTGCTTGTTACAGCTTCTAAAATGGGAAATAAATCAATACAAATTGACTACTTTTGTGTTTTTTTTTTTTTTTTATTACTATCTACATATCTGGCTTGGCAATGTCTTTATAGATTAACCAATATAAGACAATATTTTCATTGAAAAAATAAAATAAACAAGGAATAATATACAACAGCTGCAACAAATTAATTTATTATTATTCCTCTTTTTTTTTTCTTTTTTTTTTTTTTCAAGAAAATGTGAACATGTTTTAGTGAAGGTACAGTTGAAAATAAAAGGACAGTATTTCAGTAACATGCTCAGTTCAAGCAGACCAGCCCATGCCCAAAGGAAGAAAGTCAACTGGAAGAAAGAACAAACCTGATCTGTTATCTGTGTGATTTGGCAGTCGGATGCCTATTCTGAGAAGCACGTTGACGGCTATCGCGAGTCCCTAAATGAAACTGTGTTTTTACGCATTGCCTCGGTGGAACAGGGTTCACCGCGGGCCTTTCTTTTTGTTCTGCGCGCGGGGCCGCCCACAGCTAGAGAGAGAGCTTGTTAGCATACGGATGTGATAGTACCAGACTATCACACGTGCTTATCTGCAGCCAAAAAAACAGATAGGCTGTGAATGCTCCACCTCTCACACACTCTGAACAGCAAATATTGAACAGTTAAATAAAGCCTTTTTATCATGTGCACTTGAGCATGTTTTTGTCAGCATTCAGACTCATTTTCTGTCTGGTAAACGGAAGGCCGGTGTGGCTCGTTCCCCCCCATGTCAGGGTGCAGGTCTCATCAGACCAGCAGGGTGGCGTATTTACAGACCAGTTTAGCAGGCCGACTATGTGCACGCATACTGTCGCCTGCCTCGCGCCGTACGAGTACAATCAGACGGCAACGCAACTGGCTTCAACTTGAGCCCGTCTCCCCTCTCACACCCTCTCGCCTGCTCCACCTCGGACAGCAAAGCGCAGCGAATGGAGTTTTCTTTTTTTGTCACCTCATTGGCACCTCGTACACAGGCCTGGCCTTTTGCCGCCAACAGCACGTTGCGATGACAGGTGGCAGGGAGGACCACTTTGCTCCGCGGAGCCTCCGAAAGCCCAGAGGTACAGAGTGGCACTTGGGGCCAACACCGGCTCTGAGAGGGAAATATGTGGAAAGCGGTTACAGCTGAAATAAGTGAGCTCTCCCGTTGCGGATTTTTTGCTTTTGACTCTCCGTTGCCATCGCTGGCCTTTCAAACAGAAAGAGTTTAAGGAGTTACGTACACACACACACACACACACACACACACACACACACACACACACACACACACACACACACACACACACACACACACACACACACTTGTCACAATAGAGGGGTTGGTGGGAAGGATTGGCCTCTCCTACTATTTATAACCAAGGGTTGGTTCACTCCCTAGTATAATTACTGCATTCTGTACACTCTCTGTAAACACTGCGTTTTCTTCTCATTTGCAGTGTCCAAGGTTCAGTACATGTCCATTGTTTGTGTGTGTGTGTGTGTGTGTGTGTCATGCTCAGCTGCTGTTTCACTCAAGCTGTGAGTGGATCTGCATGGCGTAGCTCCTGCTGAAATGACTGAGACAGACACAGCACTGTTTGTTGTCCAGCATCTCTCACACACACACACACACACACACACACACACACACACACACACACACACACACACACACACACACACACACACACACACACAGAGAGAGAGCGAGGCAGGCTCTTTCACCCCTGGGGAACAAGCCTCCAGGCTCTTTTGTGTGAAAGGGATGAGATCATTTGTGGGGCAGACCATGGGGGATGGAGTAAGGGGTTCCACTCCGTGTCCTTAAATAGAGAATTCTCTGTTTCCACGTCTGTCTCTGTCCCGTCATCTCTCCGTCCCGTGTCTTTTGAATTTGGAACCTCTGAAATGAAGGGGCTGGCCAGGTGAATACCATTAACGCCATAACGCCAAGTGCTAAAAGTAAACACAACAGGTTTGGCACACGCATGCAGAGCAAGACCTCCCGGGTTTTATTTATGGCAGTCGAAAGGAGTTTTCCTCTGCCCTCGGGGGTTGTTGGGCTGCATAGCCAGCCTTTTGGCACGGTCGCAAGCAAGTTGAGACCAGTGCCGCCATCAGAACAAGACTTTCCAGTGCAGGAAAATCAGGGGCCTCGAGGAATGATCCGCTCTGGATTATAAAACTTTTTTTATTCATACAAACAACCTTTTAAAACATAAAACAGCTACAAACTCAGAGATAGTGGTACTCGTGTTACTTTCTCGCTTGGTCTCGCTCATCTGAAATGTTAATATGTTCCTCTGTATTACCACTTCCTGATTTCAATGAGAGCAGGCTGTTGTACTGGAGGCAGCCATCCATTGCATCTCCTTATATTCCGGTACACCTTCCAAAATTGTGTTGCCGTCCTGGAAAAACGGGATCGGCCTCCCTCCCCTTGCAATGCTGACCACAGAGCAGCTCGATAGATCAGATAAAAAAAAATAACAAACTTGCACTTCTGTTTCCCACAACTGGTCACAATGGCTAACAAGAGCATTGCAGTTGATGATGTCACTGCCGACCCATCTGGCCTAAAAAATAATCTAAAAAAAAATAAATAATAATCACTGCATGAACTGAATACTTTTCATTTACAAAATCATTCTCCCAAGCTGCCCAAAGGTAATGTCTGATTCACCGGCTCTTAAGTCTTCTTAAGAACAGCCCCTGTTGTGATGATGTACTATAGCACTATGTATTCGCCAGTGAGTTCATGGTTTGAACTGCTTTTTTTTTATTTGTCTGACATACGTAATCAATGTTTTTCTTTCCGATATGTAAGTTTTCATGACCACCATTCAAGTAATCTGTCATGCTAGTTAGCCAGTTGTAGCACCTGTGTTGCTCTCAACATGGTAAGATATTGAGAGCAGACGGGTGAGTAGTGGACTCATCACATCAGTAAGGCCTGGGTGGTAAAATCTGTTCTGCTGTTTTTGCTCGGCTTTCACTCTCTTTATTCACAGGCTCATGGCCCTTAGTCATGCCATAAGCTGTTTATTTTCAGAGTACGTTGTGTGGATACTCAGATATGCTGTCATTTGGCATGTCAGTTATAGTAAACATTCTCTGGAATAATGATTTATTTTGTTATGAAAAGTTTTTTTTTCACACAACTTGAAAATCAAAGTGGATTTATGGACATTTTCCCGCAATGGACATCGTGTGGGTGTGTCGTGTCTGGGTGTGTGTGTCTGGGTGTGTGTGTGTGTGTGTGTCTGGGTGTGTGTGTGTGTGTGTGTGTGTCTGGGTGTGTGTGTGTGTGTGTGTGTGTGTGTGTGTCTGGGTGTGTGTCTGGGTGTGTGTGTCTGGTTTGAGCCAGAAGTGGATAAAGTCCACCTTTTTAAAATCATGAAATAAATATCAAGTTATGTTGTTACACTGATGTACAAATTAAATACAAATCCAGTAGAACCATTAAATAGTCCTGCTCATTATGTGCCAAACCTAGCTTGAGCTAATTCTAGTGACGGATAAACACACAGTATGTTTAGAGTAAACATTTAAAGCCAAAGTGTGCTGGAGTAAATGGGAATGTTCAGTGAAGAATTCCTAGCTACAAGATACAAGGCAGTCAGAACCCAGTTTCCGAGTACGTGTCCTCTTCAGCGTCGTAGTATTTTTGTTGTGGGTCGGAGATGGACCCCCTCGCTCCCTACAAAGTACAACCCAGACAAAGAGCATGACACTCGATCGCCGGGGCTCCGGAGTAACAGAGAAACAGGTTTTCACATGGGAAGGGAGGGGCAGAGCACAACCTTTTTAAGAGGCACAGGCTCGAGTTTCAACACGAGACTCAATACTGTGAAAATGTAATGCACCAATTCGCCTGCCTGTTTGACTCGGTCCTTTTTCACCATTTGACCCGAGAAGCCTCACCATGTGTTATGTGCCTTGAGGTTGCTGGATGTTTTCCACCCCTGCATGCTGTCACAAGTGAAGAGCAAGAAGGGCGGAAAAAAAACTCTTTCATGTTATGTTCACTTCTGTTTACAATAGCTTTTAAAGCTTTTAGTCTAATCCGCCGTCGACGCCATCGCCATTTATGGCCACTATCGTGTTTTATTTGCTCGCCAGACATTGTTGCGCAGACTAAAACAAGCCCCTCCCTGCCATGTTAGGTCTGAGACGGATTTTATTTCGCCGTCTTCTGAGGCTGACGACAGCGAAACATGTCCGCTATACTAAATGTACCCTTGAAAGACTTGGGAGATCAATATCCTCAGCCAGAGTAACACTAGTTGCCACTCAGGGTCTCGCAGCCGGGCATTGTTTGGGGTTTGGTTGCCATGGCAGCGTCACTACCGTGGGCCACAAAGAGATATTTGTATGGATGTGGTTGGGTGTGTTGGGCAGAAGGGACCGTCACAAAGGTGTTCCAGCCTTTAGATCGTGTCGACAGTTGTGTGTGCACACCTAACACAATTACTTGTTTCGGTATTGCTGGTGGTAATTTGTGACAATGTTGTTTTTATTGTCCTCAGGGCATTTTGGTTCACCGGCAAGGTGATCATTCATAGGGCAGCATTCAAAGCCCAATCGGGACCAAAAGCGGTCTGCTGGTTGCCCAGGATAGTGTTTATTTTTCTCTCTTTTTTTTTTTCTCCTTCTGTTAACATTACTTTGTTCCCTGCTGTGACACTTTGTGGTGATCTGTGCCCATGCTGTTGGGAAGCTGTATGACTCGCAGCCTTGATGTTGTTCTACCAACATTACCATTTCAGAGCAGATTAATTGTGGAGGCTAATGTTTGTGACGAAGGTTAAAATGTGCAATTTACTGTGAGACGTAAGTGAGACGCGGCACCCACATCCAACCCCTTACTGCTGACCTGAGACCTGCTAAATGCTGGCGATACGATACGCATCACGATACAGGGGTTACGATTAAATACGTTTGCTATATAGCTCCACAGATGGTACTTGGAGATGCACTCAAAATAGCAAAAAAAGTCATTTTAAAAACTATATGCAAAGCTAGTGACTACCTGGCGGGGAGCAGGGAACAGCATTTAGCAGCTAGAGCCACATATTTCCCTCAGGGCTAGGTGGAGACCAAAAACGGAGCTAAGAGGAGAGTGAATATTGGTGTTGTGTTCGTCATGTGGGAAGGCGCGTGACTCCCAAGTTAAAGCTAACGTTGCAACACGTCTGTCTGCTGGGTGTGTAAACAACCAATTATTTACCAACCACTTTGCCGCATCAACTTTGGGTTACCGCTTGTTTTTTCGCCACACCCCCCCCATGGCAAAACGGAGACGGTTCTTAGCTTGTTTGCTACTGGGCCAACTCATGTGTGTGTGTGTGTGACTTTACCATTCGAATCAGACTGAAATCTACAGTATTCCTCTGAGAAAATGTTATCGGTGCACGACAGGTGTCAGAAACAGGTGCACTGCACTGCCTGACCTGTTCTGGAAGATGGAACTCCCTTCTGGTTAGATGCCATATACTCACACAGATTAATGCTGTCGGTGGGGTTTGTGGGCTTCTCTATTTGCACTAATGCAGCAAGACGATATTCAATGATTGGACATCTGCACTTAACAACCACCGTTAAAATATCATAAAGACCTCGAAATGCAATGAGTCATTTATTGATTTCCCCCCCCCCCTCCCCCCACACACACATTAAGACCATCAGAGTACATTTACTGGCCAGCCTTTGGTTAGAACATATTTAACAGGGTTGGTTTTGTCACAAAGCAAATAGTCTGAAAACAGCATTTTGCTTTTGAATGGGGTTTTGACTGGTGAGATGTAACCATGGATACAGTGCAGTAAAAGCTCTTCAGAATATTAAGTCTTAAAACAGATCTATGTCTCCAGATTGCTGTTGTGCATCGTCCATAAAATAAGAGCTTGATCCAGCATGCTTTTTAAAGGAGTGGGACAAACGTTATTTATTGTTTAGCGGGGGGAAAAAAGACCACATCTGGAATCATTTGGGTTTTTACGAATCTTACTTGCAAGAACAAATAAGTTTCCGCGACATTCCTCAGAGTGAGTAAATGTGCTACTTTGGAAGGAGAATACTAAAATAGCAAAAAAAAAAAACCGCAATGCTGATCCTGATTGATGCTTCTCATCCTTACCTGTGAGAACCATCTGAGCTTTTCCACCCTGCTTTTCTCCAACAGCCGGCCCTCTGAGTGAGCCTGCTAATTCATTGATGCACTTTTATTGCCGTGTTTGTGTTTGTGCAAGGTTGAAGTCGTCCAGTCTCTGCTTGGATATGACACATGAATTTACACTCTCTGCCCTCCTGATTTCCCCACATTGTTTTCAAAAGGAAAATGAAAAAATGGGCCATATTCTGGGCAAATATCCAGCTACAATTTTTCAAAGCCACCTGGACTGTAAGGCTGGCGGTGGACTTGAAACAAATCAATTTCGCAATGTTCACTCGGGCCACATGCCAAGTTTCTAACTAAAAAGCTAATTCATCATTCAGCCAGATAAGGGTCTAAATACGGGTTAAGAATCAAACAATTTCTTTCGCACACACAATGCCATTGTTGTCCAAGACCGCGTGCTGTGTAGTCGATGGGAATCTGAAAAGCAGGCTCGAAGTCTCGAAAATAGTTTGGTTTTTGTGTGGAAAGTGTGTGTAACGTGTGTCAGCTGTTTGCCGTCGTGCTGTGGCTGAACCGTTTCCCTCCCAGGCAGGTCAGCCTGCACTCCTTCCACAGCCCAGGCCAGCGGATGTCCTGCACGGCGTTGCAGACGCCAGCGAGCACTCCCGTCTCCCAACCACACCGCTAGAAACGGCTCCGCACGCATTCTTCTAGATTCTCCCTGCCCTTTTCTAAACAACGTCGTTGCCTTTTCAAGACGCCTGTGCTGCCATCATAATGGCTGGTTGAAAAAGTCCAAAATAGAAATGAAGGGAGAGAACTACAATTGACTATTAATCTGCGTCATGAAATCCTGGGCTGTCTGTGCTCGCTGTTGCCGTACAAAGAGGCGTCTTTCCCCCCCCCTCCCCCCTCTCCTTCCCTCCCCCTTCCCCCCTGCCCTCTCCCGCCACAGCTGACTCACCACTGGAAAAATTGAACTTCCTGTGTTGGCCCCTAACAGCCCTTTGAAGAAGATGTTGACGTGTCAGCTTTAGGTTTCTCTTTCTCAGACAACCAGTTGCTCTCTGTTGTTTTTTTTTAAACCAGGCTTGGTGAGTGAAGGGCTTCTTTTTATTGGCACAGTAAGTTGGTAAAAGTGCCCTCTAATTTCTTGTGAATGCGAAATAGAAGCTGGGCATCTACATGTCCTTAACGTCAATTTGATAACCGAGTCATCAACTGTTTGCTGTCGTGACACAAACCTTAACTACAAAACAAGAAACGCCAACTACATTTGTAAAGCTACTTGCATGCATTCCTTAAAACAAAAATGAGAAAAGACCCACAATTCAAGTGTTTTATAGACTTTGGTGTCTGCTTGATTAATGCCCACGGTGGCATTTCTGAGCATTCCGCCCGGCCCGGCTGCTCTCCCATGGCTCTCTGTAGCAACCGGAGCTTTAACTCTCTCAACATCACCGGAGCGGTGCGGTGATATACAATGACAGGAGTGTTTGTGCACGTCAACAAATCCAGTCCCGTCTCTACTCCTTGTGTTTCCCCCCAGTTTGTTTGCTCCGTTGTGGCGCAGCGGTCGTAAAGGATCCTTTCATCGCCTTTGCCACAGTATTACTTAACATTCTGTGTATGCTCGCCCGCGTAATCCATCCCGCTGTCCCACGGTGAGATAGAAGAGCTGTCTCTGACATGCACGTGGACGCGCTCGTTCTCCTTAGCTATGGCCGGGATACAGTATTTGTGACGAGCGGTAGACTGAGACTTGCATGAGGTTTTGCTAGTGTGTAAATGTCATTCTAAATCAATCTCCTATCTCCATTTTCTTCCTTACAGGTACTCCCAGCCATGATCGAGGACAAGGGTCACCGCGTGACCGACTACTTTGTGGTGGCCGGGCTGACGGACAAATCCACCCCCCTGGAGCAGGACCTGTCGGAGACCAAGTCCAGCGGGCCCAAAGCGCCCATCACCGACTTGGCCGTCATCAACAGGTCGGCGGGAGAAACGGTCCCCGAGGGCTTCACGTGCATCGACAGCACCTACAGCGGCCAGCCAGCCAACCTCAATCATGGCAGTCTTAAGAGCCCCGAGCTGTTCCTGTGCTACAAGAGGGGTCGGGGGAAGTCTCCTCTCATCGACGTTGGGTGAGTCGGCAGTTTCTGTTCATGTCAGGGTTCGTAATCTGGAATGCTCACATGCCTGCCAGAGGCTCATTATAACTGGCTTCCCTTGTCAGTTGCTCAAGCTGAAGCCTGAAGGTTCCACTGAAGCTCTTCATAGGAGTAAAACAAATCAGTTAACAGTTTAGAGTCATTCATTTGGACAGCAGAAGTTTTTAGATTGACAAAAGGTACATTATAGTCTGTTAATTACATAACACTGGGTTTAGCATTACCAGTGCAGTGCTCGTTCAGAACGCGTATCCGCTTGCTTGGCTCCCGGTATGGCTGTCTGCAGCGTTCTCGACAAGCCCCAGGAAGAGCACCGGGCTTTGAAACCAATTTTTGTAGTGTCCAAACTGTGGAATTTCAACTTCCTGTTCTGTTACTTGAGAAAAAGAAAGCGAGAGAGAGATGTTGCGCAAGCGAGTGGTAAAAGAGAATCAGTGTATTCTCCAATTTTTTAGCACAAATAAGTAAACATAAAAAACTAAACAGATGATTTACTGTACTGATACAGTCGCTCTAAGTAAAATGTTTCTCCTCTGTATTTCATTTATTACATTCAATGTGCATCAGTCAACAGCCCCACATTTCAGCAGTAAATGGCATTGCATTGAGAAAACCACCAGCAGCCCTTGTCCCATGTCATGATGCATTTGGTACGCCAGCGGATTTGCCTAATCTTCGCAGGTCTTAAGACTTTCATGGACACGCAGACAAAAATGGGCTCAAGGAACCTTTTTAGTTCCTTCTAAAAAGTAGTACCGAGACTAAAATTACCAGGAACTTCCTGGTAGAAATGCGGCTTTATATCAGGAAAGAGGCATCTGTAAATCATTAGTACATTAGTTTTGAGGTAAATTGACTTCCAAGAACGACGATTGAAATAGATCTTATGTAAATCATTATGTCCTAAAAGTTCACTTGAAGCTGAAAGAGTTATTTTCCTCGGCACAATGAACTGCTGTTCATGTTAGCGAGGCAAGAATGAGCAGTTTGGAGGCGGGGTTAAAGAAAACGCCAGGGCGCTTGCTGGACGAGAATGCACGGGGGCCCCGCCTCCAACGCAACCGCTCGTTGCTTGTTGACTTCAAGGGAAGCGAAGAAGAGTTTGGTTGCACCTGCCAAGTGTGAAGTGGATTCTATAAAGGCCTAGTTTTTCAGTCGCTCCTCGTCCTACCTTTTTATAAGGCTTATGGTGATGTATTATAATGTGTTTCATCATGGAAAATGGTGTCTCATATTTGTCCCCCCCCAGTGTTTTGTCATGTTTCCAGTCAACTTTAATGGCATGACGAAGCGTTTCGTCAGGACGAAGGAAGTAGGTGTGTTGACTACACCATTCACTCTGGCCCCGTTGCATCATGGCGCTCTCTCCCTCAGCCTCACCCCTTGGCTCCTATCCAGAGATACACTTGTCCTGCTTCCTTCTACTGTATTATAAAAGGGAACTCCGTCGTGTTTCACTTCATCCAATCCAGCGAGCCTGAAGCTACAACTGCTCTTCACTTATTCACAGGGGAGCCAAATGCGTTCCCACATTTCATCACGGGTGTCTGTTAAGCACACTTTAATGAGAACAATGATGCAACAGCCTGAGGCTTTTTCAGTTCTCCTCACACACACACGCACCTTTAGTCTTTGTCCAAAGCCTTTTTGTGCCTCTCGCTAATAAGCTGAAGTTTCCAGTCAAAAGAGACGGCACTCTGCTCACTCTCTGAAAGAATCCCCGGCAAAGTCAGGTCCTCGTTAACGCTGGTGGTGTTGCTGTATAACGATCGCAACGCATTATAATCTCGTTGTTGCGTCATTAATTTGGTTGATTTCATGTGTCGACGATGTGTTTCCCTTCTGCTAAATGTGGCTTTAAACTACAGAACTACGTAACACCCCCTCGCAAAACCCTGCAGCCGAGCAGAAACAGAAGATCTATATGTCAAGTCATGTTTCCTTTTTAAGAGGGTTGCGCAATCCTGCTGAGCACGCCAACGGACGTATAGGGCGGATGAACTGGAAGCATGCTTTATAGTTTGCCTTTCCCATTGGTTGAAGCACCAAATCCATCGTGCGGTTTAATGAGACTGAACAACAGATATCACAGGTCTGCTTTCTGTGTCCCTGCAAACAGAGATACTCTGAAGAGACCATAAGAAAACTGCGTTGTAGTCTTGGGTTGAGCTACGACACAGAAGGCCAGTAAATATATTGTTGGTCCTTTCCTTTCATGTGATTCCTGTCCCCACCTGCTCGTCTTCATCCACCGAAAGAATAAGTGGAAAAACAGGCAACCTGTAAATCATTCATTCTTCCGTCTGCCACTTCGGCTGTCAGTGAAGCCAGCGGAGCAGAGCCCAAAGCGTCACGACTCACTGTGCCCATTAGGATGCCGGTTTTTGTTGCCTAAATGAGAATTTTGCTGGCAACTGTCCTCTTTGGCCTCTTTGGGTTTGTCCTGTATTCTTTTCAGAATAAGTGGAGTGTTTCGGGACTATTAGATCTGCGATGGCGGCCCTGTAGCCTGCACAAGATTAAAAAAAACTAAGTTTTTTTGGGGGGGGGGGGTTGAGGTTGAAAGAGGTCAGCAATCACAGCTTTTGGCCTCCCACGTGGTATTGTCCAGATGGAATGGGAGTGCATGGAGCATGCTGCCATAGAAGCCCTCCAGTCATGCAAAAAGAAAAAAAATCTAACACAGTGGGGAACTGATTGCTTTCCTGACTGCAACGTTTAGCTGCGCGATGCTCCGCAACAGGAGTGAAAAAGCAAGCTTGTGATGCACAAAACATTTTGGCAGCAGCCCATATTCTCCCATTCAAAGCGCGTGTTTTGCTATAAGCTCGATGCAAGAATCTTGATGGGAATGTTTCCCTCGCTGTCTGGGACTTGAGTGAGTCAGTTGGGAAATATGTCTGAATCACATCGCCCATTGAAGACGGGCTTCTCACCGAGGCCTCAAAGGGAAACCGGAGCTTTGAGAAGAAAGTCGGTGGCGCTGACCACACGCACTGATCCTCGCTGTGAAACGGGAGGACCGGATCATCCTCGCCACCAGAACAACCACATTTCAGCCTCTTGCTTATTGACTCCCAGGAATGCACTTCTTTCCTATAAGTCAGTCTGAATGTGGATTTATATGTTTGCAGGAAATGTTGCACATCTTTTTTTTTTGTTGTCAGATTTGTACATTGATTAGAGTTTGATAAAACCTTTAGTTACATAACCTGCATTCAGTTAGAAATCCCGATCTGGTCCACGGCTGATGGTAAACAAAAACTAGACATAGACTGTTATTTTCCTTGGTAATTCTGCTTCAGAGGATCCTCTGTAAGTCTTTGTTTCAAACCGTTGACACCGTCACCATTTGGGTAAAACCACATCAGCAGAACACATCCATTATTTAAGTTGTTGGGTGTTCGCTTTTCTTGTGCAACACACTGAAATTACGAAATTTGTCAATTTTACAGTATTCTTTCTTTCTTTCTTTCTTTCTTTCTTTCTGTCTGTTTCAAACGACCAATTTGTTGTTGCCATTTCGGACATGAACGTCCTTTTATGTTTTTGCAGTGTAAACTGTGATGTGTTAGTTTTGTGTCTTTTTGCAAAAACAATTTAAGAAATTACAGCCATGCCTGACAAAAAAACCAACTGATTACTCTCTTTGAGCCACTTAATTATCTCTGATAGCTTTGTAATATGTGTGAGCATGAGTCATTGTAGTGCCCGCTCTTGCTCTGCTGTCTGCCATCTTCATTTTCACACCATTTTTTATTTTATTTTTTATCACTTTTACACTCCCCAAAAGACAGCTTTACCGACTTGCGTCTTTATTTCTGTCTGCTGTCCCTTTTTTGTACATGATCTCATCTTCACTAAAGAAATAAACGTTAAAAAAAGAAAAGCACAATGCGTTTGCTTTCTTTACTCACCGTTTGCTGTGTTTTATCAGTGTGCTGTACGATGGTAAGGAGCGTCTGATCCAGGGCTGCGAGATCATCCAGGCCACGCCGTACGGCCGCTGCGCCAACGTCAACAACAGCTCCGCCACCTCGCAGCGCATCTTCATCACCTTGCGCCGAGCGCCGCCCGTCCAGCCTCAGAACTCCCTCGCCGTGACGGACATCTGCGTCATCGTCACGAGTAAAGGGGAGATACCGCCACATACCTTTTGCAAAGTAGACAAGAACCTCAACTGTGGCATGGTGAGTCAGATTTTTTTATTTTTTTTTTATTCCGAAGCATGAGTGCACTTGTGCATCATCAGTCGTTGGGGAACAGTTTTGTAACATTTTCTGTTTTAAACCTTTCAGTGGGGCTCCAATGTGTTCCTGTGTTACAAGAAATCAGTATCTGCGTCCAATTCCCTGAGTTACAAAGCTGGTGAGTAAAAGCCTCTGACGGTTTGCCATGTTAGAAGTTCACAGGTGTCTGCAGTTACCTGGATTTTATTGTTATTGCACTTTAGAGAATACAGAATAGAGAAGCAATGAAAATTCTGACTTTCAAAGTCAAAACTCACTCCCTCATTATTATTTATTTTTAAGTTTTTCGAACATATTCCCGATATACTCCCTATATTATAACAATTGGTGTTTAAAGATGTGACGTGTTGATCTGAAAAAAAAGCAGTGTGGTTGTAAATGATGCCGCTTTGTGGTTATCAGCCTTCGTTACGCCTTTGTCTCAAAGCTCAGGCGAGCGGAACCTTCAGTGTATCTGTGATTGTTGCACAAGATAGTTATTGCTTATTGCAGCTGGCATTTCTAAATTGTTGTGTGACATTTTCACTCACTGAATGCTTCCTTAACAGCTTGGCCTTTGGAACCGCTCACTGTGTTAACACGCGTATGATCAGTGTTCCAATGACTGCGTGTACTCACACACACCCACTGCAGACGCACACGCTGGCTTTATCTTTTTGTCCGGCCTTTTTCCTGTGAGGCGGCTGTGTATTCATCTCAGACAAACAGCACTTCCTGCCACGCCCAGTGTTTGTGTGCCTGCGGGCCTGTTTGTGTATGCGCGTGTTCACATAAGAATGTTCGTCTTGTTGGACCGACATGTCACCAAACAACAATTTACACTGTGAGGCAGAACAGTTATTTCCTGAAAATGAAACCAGACCATCGTATTTGGCACTTTACATCGGACCTGAAAAACAGGGTTTTTCTCAGAGCCTCTTTTGACTAACCCCGGCAGAGAGATAAAGCCCTAATCATTTGCTTTTCCCCTCGTTCTCCAGGTCTCATCTTTCGTTACCCAGAAGAGAACTACGAGTCTTTTCCTCTGTCAGAATCTGTCCCTCTGTTTTGTTTGCCTATGGGCGCCAAGATCGAGTGTTGGGCACCAAACACGCGTGATCCTCTCCCCGTCTTCTCCACATTTGTGTTAACCAGCTCTTCTGGTGAAAAGGTGAGAGGCAGCAACCAAAAGCAAGCTGTAATTAATGAAAAGAAAGTAACAAGGGCTTCAACTGAAAAGCCTTTTTTTTTTTTTTTTTATTGTTGATGAGTTTTCTATCGTGGT
This sequence comes from Ophiodon elongatus, assembly GCA_016806645.1. Taxonomy (NCBI): domain Eukaryota; kingdom Metazoa; phylum Chordata; class Actinopteri; order Perciformes; family Hexagrammidae; genus Ophiodon; species Ophiodon elongatus. Next base: position 518,006 of record JACSYO010001725.1, read on the forward strand.
TAAACTGGCCAGGAAGCCAAAATGCTACAACGTCACTTGAGGGATTCCTCTGTGCCTCTGGTTCCAGGTGTATGGATCAGCCATCCAGTTCTACGAGCCACATCCGGTGGATCAGTTGAGCGAGAAGCAGAAGATCCAGCTGGGCCTGCTCACCACCGTGGAGAAGAAGGTGATCCCCAACCGGCCCGTGAACAGCAATAAATGCATCTGCCTGCTCTCCCGCTGGCCCTTCTTCGAGTCCTTCCGCAAGTTCCTGATGTTCCTCTACAAGCTCTCCGTCTCCGGCCCTCACCCGCTGCCCATTGAAAAGTAAAAATCTCTTGACATGTACATCGTTTGTCGGGGACATTGATGCAATATACACGTCTCAAAGCTCACCTTTTGATAGGCTGAGTGTGTTTGCTGCATATGTTTTGATGATCGTTTGAAGACCACATTTTGTGTATTTCTCTCAACAGGCACATCTCGCACTTCATGCACAATGTGTCATTTCCTTCCCCTCAGAGGCCAAGAATATTGGTCCAGGTGACATGTTGTTTCTATCTCTTTACATTTTTTTTTTTATAATTGCGATAATCTTGTCAGTTAAATATATACTTTACCATGTGTACAATTTAGTTCGTTTTTTTTACAATTCCGTACATTAACATTATATATTCTTTCCTCTCAGCTCTCGGCACATGACACCTTGATCCTCTCTCAGCCTGTGTGTACACCCTTGCCGCTCAGGTACAATGCTTCACATATTCTTTCACAATAAATAATGTGTTCAGTTACTTTGCTGAAGTCCTTTTTTTTAATTTATTTTTAATTTTTTTAAACATCGGGTGAGACTTTCAATTCATTCTTTTATATTTTGACAATTTTGTTTCCATTTCAAGCTGAAATGGGAAAAAGATGACAGCATATGTAAACACAGGAGAACTGCATTGGGAAATGGAAACAGTGGATCAAGTAGACTTTTGGCAACACTGATCAAATGAAACTTTATGGCCAAATTGTCTTAACAACATTAGAAACTACTGGACATCCTTAGAAATGATTCAAATTGAATCACAGAGGACTTAGACTATAAGCATCACAGAGCAAGTATGGCTTGCAAGTTTGTTGGATTGCATTATATTTTAAGATGAGTGTAAGGTGATTCAAAAAGACTAATAACCAAAACTGTTGAAAGTTTAAGAAAGCACTCAACCTATTTTGGGATCTTCATTATCTACCATTGTTTTAGTTTTTTTAATTGCCTTGTTTTTTCCCTACTTATCTAATATCTCTCTAGTTACAAACTCGAACCCCTTGTTTCCCGCTCCCTTCATCCCGTGCGTCTCCTCTCCCCGTTGCGGTCTGTTTTTCCCGCTCTCTGCACTCACTGCCCCACTCACTCGTCTCCCGTGTGCTCTCCCTCCCCGTCAGCGGGGCGGACTACGGCACTCTGCTGATGAATCTGGGCTCGGAGAACTGCGCCACGCTGCTGCACTTTGTCCTGCTGGAGAGCAAGATCCTGCTGCACTCCCTCCGGCCCGCCGTGCTCACCGGAGTGGCCGAGGCCGTGGTGGCTGTGAGTATGACCCCGACACGCAAGCCACACCCAAACATGTTCCGTGGTACGAGCGGCGAGTTTGAGTTTTCCCCACCAGCATCCGCCGTTTTGTGAGCTGGTGAAGCTGGAGATATTAAAACGGCAATTCAAAAATAATCACATGAAGTCCAATATTATCCCCCTTTCTCTTCCTTATTGAACAGCCAGACCTTCACTTTTCTGATCACATTAGAAATGTACTGTATCTACAGATGTGTTTCCCTGAGAATGAAGTTGAATACATTGTATCTCTATTGTGCATTAAGTCATCTAAAATAGTAGCCAAGACCCAACTACTTTGAAGAGTTTCTATACTCAAGAAAATACAACTTTATAACCCCTTTAATGTATGATTATCATTACATCACTCTTGTTGGGATTAAGCAGCTATCAAATATAACCAAATCATCTGCATACTAAAAGCATTAATCATGGGTTAACCAGAAACGCAGTCGGTTTCATAACCTCATCTGACCTGCATAGTGTGACTAAAAATACAAAATCGTGAAATCATATATATACAAAGCATTCCAGAAAGCACAATAACATGGTGGAACTGTGCAGGACTACCATTATCACGACTTGCTTTATTTGATGTCGGTAACGAGCAGTCTGGTAGAATACTTTGGAGTACAGCTTTTACACACCTTTTTAAAGATGTCAAATAGCAGCATGATCAGTTTTACATGCATTGTCATTTTCTTCCATTTCCTCTGACATCTAATCAGAAGTCACGATTCCCCCGGCGTTCATTAACAAAAGTGATTGTTTACTATTCAGACATTTACACGGAGTCACAGCATTGCCTCCATTTCGTCTGTGACACTTACGACATGGTTGCACAATCGATATGATACAGGGGATTTGCAGTTATTTATTTCAAAAATCATTATTACTATTACTTTGAAACTTTTTGATAGTCATCAAAGTGAATAAGAGGTGATAACACCTTATTTTGAGAACATTTAAGTGGTATTTAGATGCCCTTTCTACCGTTATGGTTATACAGTCATACCTATCACTATCACTCTATCATTATATCTCAAAGTCAACGCTCAACATAGGTCAACATCAACAATTGCATCATACTGAATATTCCAAAGATAATTCCACTCCTCCACCTATTTGACATTTGAACTTGATTGTTGATTGTCCACTTTCATGACCACAGCTGAACTTTGCCAACCATGTCTCTTTGAAAGCACAGGATGTCCTAATCCTCTAAAGTCCCCCCAAATGCATTTGACATGTCGCAATGTTTCTGCCCCCAGAGGGTTTCATGTAAAACTCTTAATTATTGTCCGCCTGGTTGTAGTAAATGTGCTTCCCTCTCTCGTCTCCCCTCAGATGATCTTCCCCTTTCAGTGGCAGTGTCCCTACATCCCCCTGTGCCCGCTTTCGCTAGCAGGCGTCCTCAATGCCCCCTGTCCGTTTATAGTGGGCGTGGACTCCCGCTACTTCGACCTTTACGACCCCCCGCCTGATGTTGTCTGTGTGGATCTGGACACCAACACTATCTATCTGTATGCTGTGCTTTGATCCTAAACCCAATGTCGCTGCCTGCTTTTTTTTTCTTTTTTTTTTTTTTACTGTATATTTACAGCCCTCATAAAGTGGAGCTATCTCAAATATTGCAGCAACACATTTGTTAAACCAAGAGCACAGTGCAAATTACTGTTGTGCAGTTATCCTGTTACTTCCAGCTAACTGCCTCTGTGGTATTGTGTGTTACAGTTCAGACGAAAAGAGACACAGCAACTGGAAGAACCTGCCAAAGAAGCCCTGCAAGAGTCTCGTTAACACACTGAGCAACTTGCACCACCAGCTGGCCACTGGTACAAACAGCATCTTACCTCCGCTTGGAGCAAAACACCTCACAGAACTACCTGTTTCTCCAAAGATGAATTTACAGGGAATGGACAAAATATCAAGAACAACTCAATATATAAATTAGTTAAATACAAGCACAAATTATAAATTCTATAATGACCATAGAGCTGAATCTTCATCACTGTCTAAAAAAAAATACTTTTTCTATTGCATTATATATTCATCTTCTATGCCCATGTTATTCTGTCCACCCCCTGTAGTTATATATGCAGCCCCAAAATGTAAATAAAGGTTCAGACAAGTCAAAAATATATCTAAATATATTCAGTTATATTTTTGTAATAATTATAAAATAATTCAAATTGAATGGGGAAAAAAAGTTATATAGCTTATTAAGTGCTTCACGAAAAAGAAAAGGTAAAAACAGTAAGGTAAAAGGACAGCTTAGAACTGCCTGTTAAAATGTAATAACTTACAACATAAAACAATAAAACATAGGCGCATCAACAGGTCAAGATAAGTTAAGCTAATCTACATTTGTAGAAGTCAGTTTTTATATTAGATTTGATATCAAGCTTTATACTTTTCCTTTAACCTTCAGTCAGTGCGTGAAGGAAATAGGGAATAATTAAATAACTCTGTGTGCCAAGACCAAAAAATAAGAACAATTTAGACAATAAAATGAGATAGTGAAAGATAAATGGAGTAAAATAAAGTAATTAAATGTATTTTATCAAATGATAAAAAGTACTGAAAATAATGTTTTTTTTCTTTTACACTCTATTTTAATCATTTAGTTAACAATGCATTCAGTTATATATTTAATATAATAACCTTTTTACTACATATAGTCATACTTATATCCATAGTTATATATGTCAATCATAGTTTAATAATACTGCCATGTCAAGCGCCTCCTCAAAAAACACTATCATAATTCCCTTCAATTGTTTAAATTGACCTTGTAATTTGTTGTTTGTTTTTAGTTACAGTACCTCAAACAGCACTGGAAAACTCCGCAGTGGACATGACCCCGATAGAGGCGGACTTCACCTGGCACAAGAAGAAGACTTCCCTGGAGATGGAAATCCAGGAGGCCTTCCTTCGCTTCATGGCCTCCATCCTGAAGGGCTACCGCTACTACCTCAAACCCATCACCCAGGCGCCCTCCGAAAAGGCCACGGCCGCAGACTCCCTCTATGACCTGCAAGGTAAGCGAGTGATTGACAGCTCGCTTTTCAAATATGTGGAAGGAGGGAAAAATTAAGGTGTGACTAAAAGAATATTGTGGATGATGTGTAAAACCATAGAAATCAATATGTGGGTAATGGCTCATGCGCAGCCTAAAACTATAGAATTTGGATGCGTTGATAATAAGACTTCACTAATGTCTGTTGCTGGGAAATTGGGTCTCACTTCCATTCACCTTCACTGTCGGAGATCGATTTTAGCTGCAGATGGAGTGAAGGAAACCGCTTGTAACGCAGCATATTTTAACACTTTTGTCTGAACAGCTACACTTCAGTTTTTGAAGAGGGATAAAAGTACATGTTAAAGTGAATTCAAGAATGACTGACTGGGGAAAGGTGACTTTTTTTAACGTAGCTTTCCGTTGAATTTAAGAAGTGATGCCACAATCTGTCCTTGCCTTCCTGCAGGGTTTCTCAAAAGCAGAGACCGAACCCACCAGAAGTTCTACTCCCAGCTCACCAAGACCCAGATATTCATCCGCTTCATTGAGGAGTGCACCTTTGTCAGTGACAAGGACACCGGCCTGGCCTTTTTTGACGACTGTGTCGAGAAGGTGATTACCAGACCAGCGTCATGCCGGTCTCCGATGTGTACACTGGTTTTATGTTGTTTTGTTTTTCCTCTTCCACCGGAGGTTTCCTTCCACGAACGTGCCTTTGTTTTTTTGTTTCATCGGCAAAATAACATTCGTCCACTGGGAGTGTAAGGAAGCCAAAATTTCCTCTGATTCATTCTGGTCCCTTTGCTCTCTTTCCTCTACTTGCAGCTTTTTCCCTCTGATAAAATCACCGACAAGGGCACCAAGGTAATACTGTGTTTACACCGTAATCAGATTTCCCCACGCCTTGTTATTGTTATGTTTGTGACTAACATTAAAAGGTAATTAAAATAACCTTCCCCCCTACCCCCCCTACGATAAATGTTCTCATCCAGAGGCATGGACATTTCCTCCTTTTCTTCTCCCCTTGAATCCTAACCTACAATCAAATCAGTGCGTTTCACTGCCTAATTAGAAAAGCGTAATTTAGATTGTGTTACGCTTGTAGTTGTGTACTTCCTGCCGAGTGTGCTTTTTGTAAAAGTCACGGTTGTCGGTATCGCTAAGGCTCTGGATGCGTTCCTTGCCGCAGGTCGAAGGAGAGTCGTCTGAGGACACCAGACTGTTGGAGCTGGACGAGTCCCAGAAGAGCGAACACACTGTTTTTGTCATGCCCGCTGAGCCTGCAGTTGGCGATGGAACTGAACCTTCCCCTAGATACACGTAAGTCTCGTACCCTGAATATAGTGAAGCTTTATTGGACAGAGAAAGATTGATACCAAAGCACGTGTTGTTTTTGTCTCATCCCCCAGCTATAAAAGTTTCCCCAGGCTGCATATGGAGCTCTTCGACCGTCCTAGGGAGTTCCGTCCAGCGCTCAGCAGCAGAGCAGCGGGGGCCAGTCTGTCCAGCACCCCGGCACTGCTGTCTAAGAGGACGAAGCAGGTGTGTACATGCTCAGCAGAGGACAGTATACCTGCCTACAAGGACCAGGCGTTTTAGGAAACTTATCACACTCTTTATCCTCCGTCGTCATCGACTCTCAAACCACGAACGCTTAAAACTGTCCACCTTGTCCCAACAGGAGATCAAGCTAGCGTACAAGATGGCGAAGCGTTTCCACTCCGACCCTCCGCTGTGGGCCCGCTGCCTGTTCAGTCACTGCTACAGCCTGTGGTTCATCTGCCTGCCGGCAGCCGTGCGACTCTCCAAGTCTAAAAGCCGCGCCATGCAGCAGGCGTACAACGTCCTCCTGAAGATGAGGACCACCGAGGTGGAGGTGCTGGATGAGGTACAGTCAGATATATTATTCAAGTTTTTTCATAATTCTTCATGTCTAAACATCTTTGTCTCTTGGTAAAATGCTTTTATTATTATTTGTGGCTTTTTTTTTTCCCTTCATGTTTTCATCTGTGTGGTTATCAGGTGTGTTACAGAGTGGTGATGCAGCTCTGTGGCGTGTGGGGTCTTCCTGTCTTGGCCGTGCGAGTCCTGGTCGAGATGAAGAAAGCTGGAGTGCAGCCGAACGCCATCACATATGGATACTACAACAAGGTCACATACAGCGCTTTACATTGCTAAAATACACCTCTCTTGTAGCTCAAATGAATTTGAAGACTTTCTGTCTCCCGACGCATGTCCTCATCCTTCTGTCTGCTCCCTCTGCAGGCCGTCTTGGAGAGCCCATGGCCGAGCAGAAACCGCAGTGGCCTCTTTATGTGGACCAAGCTCCGTAATGTGCTTCGGGGAGTGGCCCAGTTCAAGAACGCTCTAGACCGAACACCTTCCAAGAAGGAGCCCACCACAGGTGGGAATGGAATATACGTTATGATGGGGCTGGATAATTGGAGATGCCGTTTCTGTTTCCTTGTTTCTCACCCTTTTTTTCTTTTATCTTTAGCCGCATCAATAGGGGGGTCAGCAGTGACTGATGCTGACCGCTTGAGTCATGGAAGTGCTGACAGCTCAAGTGAGGTCAACGGTGAGGAACACAACCTATTTCCCCACAGCCACAGCATGGAAGACACGGCAGACAACCACTGTGGCACAGGTACTGATCCACTGAAGTTTGCATGTGTGAGGCTTTAAAACTTTTAAAACTTAATTTTCTTTTGAGGCTCTGACCATTGCTGAGCTCCAGAGTTGCTGCGACACCATTGGCCACATCAGTTACTGCATGGTTTGTGTGATTTGTGTGGTCCCCAGGACGGCAGTCTGACCAAGGCTACGGCTCCAAGGATGAGTTACACCAGGAGCTAACGGAGGCTTCACTTTCAGCGGTCCTTTCCACGGAGGAGAGAAACATTTCCAGAGCCCAGCATAACGGTAAGAAAAGCTCCTTTCGTTCCAGTGCTTCTGCATTAAAATGTGTGTGTGAAACAGAAACCCCATTTCCTCCTTGTACATTGATATTGTTCTATTGACAATGTACGTTTCTAACCAGGAGGTGACGTTGCTGGCTCGGTGGACAGTGCTGTAGCAGTAGCAGAGCCCCCCAGTCCTGTTGATGTCCCCTCGCCTGTCCCCAGTATTGTGAAGCTGTCCACGGGAAGCTTTGAAAGTGGCAGGGAAACAGGTGAGGAGAAAGAGGAGGTCTTTTAAGTTTAATTAAGAATTATTTTTTTTTTACTGTTTTAGATTGCAGTCAGAAATTTGGATGGCAATTTTGTCATTTCTATGACTTTATATGACAAATACGTTGTTTTTTTTCTCCATTTAAATTGTGTTTTCTCATTGCATTCCCATATTGAAAAGGACAACCCTCACTATATCTGTACGCATTCTGCAGGTGCAGGGAAGCTGTTCAGGAGACACAGTAAGACCGATAACGTGTCTCTCCCTGAAGACGATGCCTCGCTGCCGTCAGGGGATGGAGCTAAACAGCCTCAACAGCAGCGGCAGAAGTCCTTCGGTGAGCGCAGCTGCAGCTTCAGCGCTGAAACGCGTGCTGGGATGCTCCTCGAGAAAGGCGTGGACCACATGGCCAGTCGGATGGGTGCCGATGCCCGGATCCTGGCTGCAGCGCTCTGTGCAGGCCAAAGTCCACCCCCTAGTAGTGTGTCCAAAGCACTTTTTAAAGACCTGGAGGAAGAGCCTGAAGACGATCCGGGCTTGACATTAGGGAAGCTGCCAGAGGAAGAGGGAGCAGCAGCAGGAGGAGGAGCAGCAGAAGAGAAGGGCGAGGATGAAGAGGTGGACGGGACTGAGTTAAAAATGGTGGAACGAGAGAGGAAGCACACTGAAACGAGCGAGGAGGACCCTGGGTTGCGAGGGCCGACCCTGGAGAGGGCGGACGTGGAGGTAGGCGCCGACCCACTTTCCCTACTGGTGACCGAGAGCGACGAGTCGGCCTCCGTCAGCAGCCAGGAGCCGCCGCGCTCCGTACCTGCTGTGGTGTCCCGCAACCTGGCCGAAGAGATCGAAATGTACATGAGCCTGAGGAGCCCCCTGAGCGTGAAGTCCTCCAGCATGGAGCTCCAGCAGGCCCAGGGAGACTCCGCCGACCCCCCGCAGGCCAAGCAGCCTCTAGAGCGCAGGTCTAGCCTCCCCGTGCCTCCTGTCAAAACTCCAACCGGCTCCCCGGGCGACACACCCAAACGCAGCCCCACCACTGTTACTCGCTCCAAGACATTCGCGGCAAAGACGAAGACCCCCGGCAGCGCAGCGGGTAGCCCGGGTCCTAGGTCGTCCTCGCTGACGGCGCTGGTCAAGTCCTCCCAGGGAGGGTCGTTGGGCTCGGTCATCAACTCCATTTCAGGCATCAAGATGGACAACCTCTTGTCGGGACCTAAGATAGATGTGCTTAGGTCGAGCATGAAACAGGCGGCAAATGTGGCCAGCAAAGTGTGGGGAGCCGTTGCTTCAGCCTACTCCTACTCCGATGACGAGGTGAGTGTTGTTAAAGGACGTTATTCCCTTTTCTCCGAATTTTGTCAGCACTGCTGATGATTTTCGAGCACTCCTCTTAATCCCAGCCAACTTTACTCTGCAGGAAGAACAAGCTCAGGGCGGCGGCGGCTTCCCGTCCCATCTGGATGAGCACATGCTGGCTGCACATGAAGATGAGAGCCCCGAGAGAGGAGCCATCCCAGGGCTCGTGGCCAACGGTCTCAACCAGAGCTGCACCAGCCTGGGCAGCAGCAGTGGCAGCAGTGACACGGGCCGAGGGACCCACCAGACACGTAAGCCCTCATTCTGTAGTGCAGGTATATGAGGGGAGGGGAGGGGAGGGGAGGGGAAGAAAAGGGGCCCGATGAGGTTCGCTGGCCAGTGAAATTCTTTTTTTTATATATTCTTTTGTCTCTGTTCGCAGATCCAACTCCTGGACGAGCAGGCAGGGGTCCAGACTCTGAGCAAGGCTCCTCACATCACGCGTCCTCCTCGAGCATTTACCAGAACTGTGCACTGGAGGTCAGTAGACTCCACTGTTCTGTCCTACTTTCTCCACCAATACGTACATGGCAGTAACTAACAGGCTGGACATGTTTCCTTGCCAACAGGTGCTGATGTCCAGCTGCTCCGAGTGCCGCTCCTGTGAAGCCCTGGTGTACGATGAGGAGATAATGGCAGGCTGGACAGCCGATGACTCCAACCTGAATACCAACTGTCCCTTCTGTTGCACGGCCTTTCTTCCCTTGTTGCACGTCGAGTTTCATGACTTGCGAACCATGACCGGGTAAGAATCTGTTGTCGTCGAATTAAATGTTGTCAATTCTCAAGTTATAAAACTGAGAGAGTAACATAAAAACTTGCTGACGAATGTTCCCTCTCAGGTTCTACATCAATCCCAGTGCCTCAGGAGACAGTATCCACAGCACCAGTACCCAGCCCACAGCCAGCAGCTCAGCTGACATTAAGACACCAGACCTGATCACTTTCCCTGAAGAGGAACCGAGGGAGACTCCAGACAGCCTGCCTGGTGCACATAAGAGGTATACACCAAACGAAAGCACCTCAAGTTGGACACCGGCTGTGAAAAGCCACGGCCAGGATGATGATGATGATGATGATGATGATGATGATGATGATGTTGCAACCATATTGTACTCGAGCTAAATACTTTGTTGTGGCAGAACCTGAGTCCTCTTTGCCTGTTGTGTTTCTAGTCTGATTCCGGAGCCGGTGCAGTCGGACCCCTTAGGTCTCCTGGAGCACCAGGCAGCAGGGAAGCAGCGGAGCAGCAGTGGGACGTCACTGACGCGCAGCAACAGCGTCGGTGGCCCGCTGCAGAGCCTGGACTACTCCCAGAGACCGGGACACGGCGTCTCCACCATCAGCCTGCCCTGCAGCCTGCAAGCGGTGTCGGTCAGTCCTCCTCACTGTCACAAGCTGATAACCCCAGTGTGATAGATAGATATTGCCAAAACCGCCATAGCTGCAGTGCAGTGAAAATAATTATTGTGTGTTTGTGTTTGTCAGGATGGCATGGGGACCAAAAGGCCGAACCCCAAACCTGTGTCCGTACCGTACCTCAGCCCCTTGGTGCTGCGCAAGGAGCTGGAGACCCTGTTGGAGAACGAGGGAGATCAGGTAAAAGTTCTCACATATACACACACATGATCCTGTAGTCTGTTTTTTAGCAAACGTTTGCCACACAGCTGCTGAGCTACTCTGCCATTTCCAACCAGGTGATCTACACCCACAAGTTCCTCAGCCAGCACCCCATCATCTTCTGGAACCTGGTTTGGTATTTCCGTCGCCTGGACCTTCCCACTCACCTACCTGGCCTCATCCTTACCTCTGAACACTGCAACAATGGAGTACAGGTAAGAGACTTACCGGCTCATCTATCATTGTTTGTCATTTACTCTTGAGTCGTCAAACTCATCCGGTCCTAAACAAGTTACTCAACACTGTTGAGACGTTTACTTTGTGGTCTCTTTGGCCGTGATGTAGCTGAAGGTTTTTATCTTTGCAGCTGCCCCTGACGTCTCTGTCCCAGGACACGAAGCAGGTCTATGTCCAGCTCCTGTGGGACAACATCAATCTACACCAGGAACACGGAGAGCCCCTCTACCTGCGCTGGAGGACCTTGTGTGAGTGTGCTCTTGGACACACATCGGGCCGAAGTGTCCACCCTCCCGTATTAGTCATCGTTGTAGAGGTTGACATCCAAAATGTTACACTTTTAATGCCACTATGCGAAGATTCGTTATGTGCTGGCTTTAGGTTTTTTTTATGTATTATTTGTAGAAACTATCTACACCACTAGGTGGAGACAAAGACAAGTATTTGCAATGTCACAAGGGACGTTTGTGGGTGTATTAGTCGCAAATGGAGCTAAATATTAATGTTTAACATGGGGTATGCTGGGTATGGGCTTAATATTAGCTGAAATCTTGGCAAGAAATTTGCATGATGAAGTTATTCTACCTCCTTGGATATAATGTCGCTGTTGGCCAGAAGACTTGAGGCTCCCTCAATGAAAAGGATAGAGTAGCAGTCTTTCTGATGGCACATGTGTTGTTTTCCAGTGGAGAAGAAGGCGACGCTGGCTCCGACTGACCACCAGGAGATTCGTACCCTCCTCAACACGATCGTTCGGAACATCCAGACCAACGACGTCTACGGGCCAATCAACCTGTTGATCCGAGAGATCAAACGGCGCCCAGAGGGCGCCAAGAGGCAAAGGTCCGTCTTTGTCCTCCTCCTTAGAAATGTGTCCAATTGAGCTTTTCTTGAAGCACTTTTGACTTATTTTTGTTGGTTCAAGATTTTGTTTAATCTTGCTAATGTTAATGAAAACACCTTGGGTCTCATTTCCATGTCCCTTTATTTCTCGCAGGAGTATCTATAGAGAAATAATGTTCCTCTCACTGGTGGCGTTGGGGAAGGAGAACATCGACGTGGGTAAGTTAAATCAACCAGTGACATCACACCACCATCTGAAGGTTGTTCTCATATTGTATTCGTCATGTTGATGCCTTTCAATGACTGCGAGTAGAGTCGCATCAGCATTTTTTATATTTGCGAAACTCTACCAACTATCCTTAAAAAGTAAAGAGATGCATTTAAATTGAAATCAGCGAGAGTCTTATGTCTCCTCTCTTTTCTGACTCTGTGAATCCCCCCCCCCTCCACTGCCTACCTGCAGAGGCCTTTGACAGGGAGTATCGCCTGGCTTACGACGAACTGAGCGCCGAGCAGCTCAAGTCCTTGCACCACATCGATCGACCGCCCAGCCCCAGCGTCCAGTGGTGCCTGAAATGCTTTGGGACCCCCTTCATCTGACCGCACACACCCGCGGCAAAGAGTAAAATCTGACCGGTCGAGTGCGCCAGCGGGCGGGAAAGGATGGGTGGCGGGCCGGGGTGTGAGCGCAAAATGATTTTGTATTTAAACGCCTCCAATCGCCCAAACATGGTACTTCCTCTTCCCCTTGTCTTGGAAGATGCCCATCGTCTGCTTTTTCTTTTTTCTTTTTCTTTTTTTTTTTTTTAACAACCCTGTGATGCTTTTCAGAGGCTTTTTCCAAGCAGCTACTTTACAGGAGGGACTGTTTCTGTAAATGCCTTGGAGAGCTGCAGTGAATTTTTTTGGGACTAGTTGAGGTGTGCTTCTTTACAGCTGGTGTATAGAATGATAAATCACTGTACAGAATATATCGACTGCCCCTGTTGTGTGTGTGTGTGTGTGTGTGTGTGTGTGTGTGTGTGTGTGTTTGTTTGTGTGTGTGTAATCGTGCAGTAAGTTCCCTGTCTTGTAGCCTTTTGCCCACGTTGCCTAAATCTGTCCCAACTGTGTCCCCATTAGATCAGTCCAAGTTGTTTGAGACTGTGTACGTCCCCTGACTGTTCGCTTGTGCACTTTCTGAAAAAAATATCAAGAAATAACAGTAACTCAAGTCCACCTGTCTTTTTGTACATAATGTTTACTTAGGGGGGGGTCTGAAAACAGGGTTTGCCTCGATGCCTTGACTGTTTGTGTAATCCGAGTCTTAATGAATGTTCAAGTTTGTCTCAATGAAAATGTACAGGTTCAGAGCTCTCTGTGTAAATATGCATCGGAAGCACACACGTAAACGGGAGAGGACAATCACTAATTATTGATCACTAACTAAAACCGATTCTCGCAACATTCCAGATGCCTTGCAATCCAAACAGGTCTTAACAAAGTATTATTGATCTCTGCAGCAACAGATTAAAACCAGCCGATTTCGAGGAAGAGATTATAAAAAGAACGCGTCGATGGGACACTACCGATAGCCACACTTTAAAACGAAGACACATGTCTCTTGGCGGGAGAGCTGGCTCGGGGGTGGGGCTCGGTGACCGAGCGTTCAATCCAACTTGTGTTTTTAATATCTGCATCTTTTAACAATAATATACTTCACTCGTTCAGCTAATATGCCTTGTTGTAATGTTGAATTAGAACTGTAACTCGCATGTACTGGGGCTACTCCTTAATCCAGCATAGAATGAACCAGTTTATCTTTTTTTTTTTAATTGGGTAATAATATTTGCAGACAAGATTGCTTTTATGGTTTACACACTAGCTTTCGGATGTTAGTGGTAGGAGTCAGAGCTTCCTCAGTATGGCTGACACTGTTAAGAAAGGATACATTTTTCCAACACGACATTCCACTAAATGCGGAAAGCGCATGGAGGAGAGAGCAGAGTGCTACGATGAGCTGCTGGGAAGTGGGTGCAGATAGTCCTATTGTAGACTTGGGAGACTGACTTTGTACAGAAGCGATGATATTGTGAAATATTCAATTTGCACTGTATCAATTAAAACCTTACCTGAACTAAGGTTGAGGGTGAGAAGAGATGAGACCACATGGAAAGAAGAAAAAAAAATTAACATACAGTAGTTTCTGCTCCAAAATAAAAATTCTCACTTATTTATTTTTGTATCATTGACATTTGGATTGCAGACAGTGTAACTTAGCATTTTTGTGACTAACAACCTTCCCTTCGCCTTTTAATCCGTCTTAAGGGATCCCATCCTGTACTGATGTTGTAAATCTGACCTCCATATGGCAGAGGATGTACAGAAGAGACTGTTAACAATAGATTAAGCGACCTCTTACCGTCCTGTGGAAAGGAATTGAATGTCTACACTTATGTGCGCTGCAATAAACGAGTTTATGAACTGATTGAAAACCAAATGTGTCCATTTTCTTTTTTTTGCCTCTATTCCGATAAGGATTTGTATTGTTCAGTGTCACATGTGAGAAGCTCCCGTGAGTCATGTTATTTCGCCTGTATTGAAACCTTTGACGGCTGATTTGAGTTTCAGTACTTCCGTGAAGCCTTTGATGTCCTTAGTCCTTTTTGGATTTTGTGGTCCGCATCAAATTCCCTCCCAAGTCAATTTTCGCTGACTACCTCCATATCCTCCCAACTCCTCCTTTCCTTGATGACATCCTTCATCTTGTCCTCCATCACTGGTTCGCACACCCAGGATTTCTATCACCGTCACTGCACGTCGACAGTCGAGGGTCATCTCTCAAAGCTAGAAATTCAACTCGATATTTCTCAGAATACCCCAGCATGCTAGAGTTCTTAAGAAATGCAGGGAACCTTTATTTTGATGTTCCCTATAAGGCCAGCTTTTGTCTCCTGTCTTTTTGGACAATGTAAGCCGTACCACCCCCCCACCCACCCCAAAAACAAAGCCAACTGGCCTGTGACAACCGGATGCCTCTACTTTTACCCTTGTTTTGTGGTGTCTGTTTTGTGTTGCATTTGAGAGGCTGGTATGGTGAACTAATTCTGAGGCCAAAAATGCATATGTAGTGTTAAAAAAAAGCAGGGCCCCATCCTCACAGTGGGGACAAAAAAAGAGTTGAATTAGCTATTGTAGTATATTTTGCTCTGTAATGCATGAAGATAGCATACGTGAAGGGGCCTGTGACTTTGGAATGTCGGATCCATTGATGTTGTTACACATGGGATACTCGTTAGGTACCCCCTCTGGGGAATGCTCCTTGACCTGGAGGATGGAGGAGTAGCTATGCCTATGTCCGAAACATGTCTTTCATTGGGGGCCCTGTTTATGACGTCATTTTATCCTCAAGTCTGGGGCGTAAACAACATCCATATATAAGTGATCGGGAGAGCCCCGACGGTTAGAGTTCTGTTCGGCTTTGAGACTCTCCGGGTGTTCATGTCGCCCGTCTTGACATATGTTGCTTGTTTGTAATAAACTTCATTATACCAGCAAGAACAGTGTCCGCGGAGATTCCTTCATCATCACTCCAACATCACTGTCGCTTGAAATATACAACACTATCTGGGAAGTGGTCATTTATTTTCCTAAATAATGGATTTTTTTACCCCTATGAATAATGGACTTTACACATGCAATGCAACTAATCCTCATTACGGTGTCAAAATGCTTCTTAAACAGGAATATTCCAGGGTCACACAAATGGTCCCTTTGCCTATAGAAAACTAAGCGTATCCTTCCGCCACGTAGCTCACGAGTGATTCCGGTACGCGGATGAATATCTTAATTGGACGTTGCGCCGCCAGGTGTGTGTGTGTGTGTGTGTGTGTGTGTGTGCGCGCGCGCGTGTGTGCGCGTGCGCGTGCGCGCGTGTGTGTCATAGGGAACCGGCCCCCGGAGCAGCTCCGTACACGCGCTGAACTTCTGAGAGATGCCGGCGAGGCAGACGAGAAACGCGAGCAAAGAACAGCCGAGCCGCGGGATGAGACAGAGCCGGCTAGCTCTCTTCGTTCAGCAGTTTGAGAAAGAAGGTTTGGCAGCGACTGTGTGTCCAACGTCAGCTTTTTACATCCTCTAGTCGTCCCCCCAAACCGTGGTCCTAAACATGGCGATATTTTTGTTTGTTGTCCTCCCCCTCACAGCACAGGAGCGCATGAACGAGCTCGAGGCCAGAATGGAGAACATGTTGGCCACAGTGGACAAGGTGTTCAAGGTGGAGCTGATGAAGATGCCTCTCTCTCTTCAAAAAACGCGCATAGGGGATTTAATAAGCGGTGAGCTGTCAAGTCAATTGTATTTATACATCAGAATTTGATATATAAGAAACTACTTGTCATTCCTGTCGTGTTTATTTCCTCACCCCGTCTGTTCTATTAGAGGAGCAGATCTCAGCAAGTGAGGTGTCCATTGCCATGAGGGTGAGTTGAGTCCGTTGTTAAGTCGCGCCTGCTGCCATCCAGAGGTGCCTTTTTTTTTATTTTTGTTTTATATAAATATAACCATCATGATTATTACCTGTTGCAGAAGGAGTCCCTTGAGATGCAGCAGCCCCTCAGGAGGACGCACAGTAAAAGAAGTATAACTACTTTCTTCAAACCTAGTAGTAGTAATTTACATTGACTTTGAAAAGCGGAGTTTAAAATGCTGCCTTGTAATTCAACTTTTGTCATAACAGGAATCTTCTGTTCTTTTTTTTTTTCTTTCTTTTTTAAACAGTAAAATCAACAGATTCTTCACCGGGTCAGTCCACCCCAGTCCAGAGGGCCTCATCCAAGACCTCTAAGGTAAGTAATGTAGCGGCTAATGTTCACAGGCATCAGGGAGATGGACTGGTTTTAACTTGTGCTTTGGGTTACACAACTTTATAAACAAATCAATAGCTTCTACAATTGTATCTTTTCTTCTATATTCTAGGGAGGAAAGGGGACGAAAAGGACGAGAACATTAGTCGGTAGTAACAGCACTGGAAATCTCGGGTGAATATTGGAGGTGAAGGTGTGGTCGTATTTGCATGTGGTAAATGAGTATGGAATATGGAAGATTGCACTTTATTTCCCACAGGGGCTCCTCGGTCACGGCCAAAAGAACTCGGAGCTGCTTGACCAAGGCCAACCCGAAACTCAGGTCCATGACTGCCCTCGGTGGAGCGAAACATGTCGTACAGCCGCATGTGAAGCGCTTCTCTACAACATGTCTTCTATAGAATTGCACTTTAACTAAAAAGATTGGTGACTCGTGTGCCGTCCCCAGGTCTGTCGTCTCTGCTGGTGATCTGTCCTGTTCCATGACGGGCTCTGCTGCACACATCACTGTTACCACAGCACAGGGACAGGTACTAGTGGTCACTCGGTACCAGCTTTTGAAGGAAGCAATGCTGTTTGATCATTTCATTTAAAGCAATGGAATTCCACAAGCTTTGTAAGATACATTTCACACACACACGTGTATGTGTTGTTCTTCTCTTCCTTCCCAGACTGTTTGCTTCTCTGAAGAGACAAAGGACAAGATCAACTTGGACGTGCTGGATGACGTGGCGTGGTGCCAGATTCAGAAGCTTACGGTAAGATGCGTTCCTTTTTTTTAAGTGACTCATCAGAACAAGGGACTTGACACTTACTTTTTTTTTTTTTGAAGTATATTGTTAAGCATTTGATATGTACCATTTTATTTTTTGGTTTTCAGAGTCTGATGGACTACCTGGCAAAGCGAGGTCGCTGCCAGCGATGACTAAGGATCCCCTGAACAGGCTTTCCTCTAATTTAATTACATTTTAAACGTATTACTTAATTAAATAAATTTATAATTTTTTTTTTAAAATGTTATAATAAAGCTTATTTGAATGATACCATTGAGTTTAATTTTTGTCTGTAAATAAAAGCGTGCTTATCACAAGTTTGCAAAAATGTATATACTTTAATTCCAGTACAGTTTATGTAGCAAGCACAGGACTACAGGTTTTGCTAGATTGGCTAGCATATAAAAATTAGATGTCAGCAAGACATAAACAGTCTAAAATAGCGTGGTGTTTGCCATGGAACAATGGCAGAGTCAAACCTTTGCCTACAGGAGGAATACATTACTCGGAACATAAAGTGGTAATGGATTGCTCTTGCTGCTGGGAGTGAAGCGTCTCCATCTCCACTTCCATGGGCTCCTCTTGATGTGACTGGGTGGAGGGAGAGCTGGAGGACCACGCCGGTGTGCTGCTGGTGGCAGGAGCCGGAGCCGGAGCGTGAGTCGGCTCCGGGGCCATCCGGGGATAGAAGGGCCCGACCAGCCAGTTGAGCGGCGTGTTATTGACCAGATAGTCCATGACGTTGTCCAGGGAATCTTTGATTTTGCCCAGCTGGACTTTGCTGCTGGTCAGCAGGCTGTCTGGCAGGTCTCTCAGCGTGTTGGCCTTCCGGAAACCGACGTAGATCTGTGTGGCAGAGCGGCTGAGGGAGAGCGCCTCCTGCTGGATGTGGTTGGGGAGGCCCTGCAGGCTGGAGACGAGGACCAGACAGGTGGTCTGGAGCTGCTGGGTGAGGGAGTGCGCCAGGGTCAAGGTGCGGTGCTCGATAGCCTGAGAGGAGGGGATGAAACGGTTATAAATAACCTGACACTTATTAATGTGTGCTGTTATCTCATTGCATATTTGTGTTGGCCGCCTCCCTACCTGTGCCTCGTGACCAGTCTGCTGGTTTGGACCATTGGACCCCCACGCCACCAGGGAGGACAGCTTGTCATTTACCATCTGGTTGGCCCCGTTAATATTCTTTCTGCCATATTCAATCTAGAAAGATGAACGTTTAAATGTTTATTTTCTGTAAATAAGCGGTTAAAGAAATTTACTTTAGGGCAGAATGTTGACCAATATTAAGTTTCCTGGTGTTGCTAGTGCTTGTATGTTCAGGACAAGACTGGTCTATGCAGTCTTATTTGTAAAGTAAATTAAAGTTATGTTTTATTGTGACTAATATTCTTCATGGATCAGGAGACCCACCAGGTCAACAGTGGAGTTGAGCTCAGAAATGAATTCCCCGCTTCGCTGCTTGCCGTCCTTGACTCTGGCCACGGCCCTGGTGTAGGCCCGCGTGCGGAGCTTGGTGGAGAGGGAACCCAGGCGGACGTAGTAGCTCGGCTCTTTCTTGTCAAAGCCTTTCACAGTTTTTGCCTCCAGCTCTGTCGCAAGGGAGGGAAACATGAAATGACTCATTAAAAACGAGGAGACACACACATCATATGATTACTTTGAGTCCCATGACTTAAGATGTGAAGGGTACAGGTGGAAGTGGAACTGCTTAGCGTTTTTACTTTTATGTGATACGAGAGTGTCTGCTACGAATTGCTGCAGAGTTTTGCATGTTTAAAGTATCTGCAGGGTTTAAATCCACGACAAATGAAGTCATTCAATCCTTTCAAACGGATCCATTTAAACTAAAATAGTTTACAGGATTGTTTGCTATTAACTTTTGCACACCACACTTCACGCTAAACAACAGCTCCTTCTTAAGGATGGAGGGGGGAAAACCAGCCACTGATGCAAATGTTGAATCTTAGAAAAAAATAATCACGCCAGTCCTGTTTCCCTGGTAACTGGACTTAATCCACGCTGAACAACATTCTTCAGCTGCCTGTTAACTGACCTTTGATGCAGCTTGTTGCAGAAAAACAAGCCTAATCTCACTAGCCTGCCCCTTTCTGTACTTTCAAGCCAAAACGGCAAGCTGTTTTTTTTTTTTTTTTTCAACCAATAATTGAAGCTAAATCATTGTTCTCGTTCACCCCACCAGTAAAATGGAGTCATGGGATTTGTGTGTTGCACAAGCTGAAGGTCTAATTGGTCATTTTGGGCCCCACTCACCCAGCTCGTCCTCCGTCAAAGGCAGGTACTGCTCCACCAGACTCTCCGAGGTGCTGAGGGCCGTGTCCACGCCGCTGCTCACCAGCCGGGCCACTCTGCTTTCCAGCACCGTGCTGACGCTCCCGCTGACCACGGCCCGGGTCTTGTCCATCCCGCCCTGCACGGCCCCCCGGGTCTTGCCCACGACGCTGGTCAGAGTGTCTGAGACCGTGTCCCTGGCACCGGACACCCTGCCTGTCACAACATCCTTAGCGGTGGTTACCACATCCTTGGCGCTGGAGACAATCTGGGCAGGGACAAAATCATGAGGGAATAAATTAAGTTCAAAGGTTAAAAAAAAAAAAACCAGCATTTGGTAAGAGACAGGGCGAAGGTCACGACTGAACCAGCAGGAAATTAACCCACATCAAATGTCTGCTACAGTGTTGGGCAATTTTGCTTGATTATAACTGCTCTAATCTTTGACCCCATGGAACTGCGCGTGCTATTGATTAATAATCCAGTACATACCTGCTCAGGTGGCTGGTGAAGCATCGGCAAGGTTTTCTCAATCTTGTCCAAACCTTTGCAGGCCAGGTCATTGGCAATGGCAACTGAAGGCAATGAAAAAAATAAAAAAGATGTTAATAAATGAAAAGAATCTGATAATACTATGGAGAAAAGTGAATAAATGTTCCTTTTTCTGTTGAGAGGTTTGTGGATCAAGTTTTGGTGCCTCAAACAGGATGATTGGGATTAAACAGAAAAATTGGGTGAAGGATCAAGATTAGTCAGACCAGCATTACGTTCTGAACTTCCTGTTTCCAACTCTGTGTGACTCAGCTGGTCAGCACATAATTCCCCTCCCAGTTTCAGTTGATTTAATTCTATTTTGACATCCGAATATACTATGATTTCTTTTCTGGTGACTTTAGCAGGTTATCTCAAATTCACACGACAGGGTTCTCACTCTGAGGCTCCAGCTTGTCGATGATGGGCGAAGCGGTGGTGAGGGCCACATGGGTGATGGTCCGGACTCCTTGCTCCGCCACCTCGCACACGGTCCTGATGTAAGGGTGGGTGTCCTTGGTGGTGGAGTACACGCTGGACACCAGGCAGTAGGTGGAGCTCACCAGAGGAAAGCTGGTCACCCTCTCCACCACGTTCTGTCAGGAAATAACACATTCACACCTTAACTGTGCTGCTCTGGATTTCTGTTTCTATTGGAGTAATAATAGAGACAACTGGACAATTTCACATACTTTAAAAATGTATTAAATGGACCTTGAACGTTGCATTTAAATGGTAAGACGTAAACCACATTCTCTTATTCCTGACAGTGTGTCATTACTTTCTAGAGTCGTTTCTTGACTTTCAAAAGGTCAAAAGCATATGTTTCTCTCAACACATTTCAACAAATATTAACAAAAATAAGCAAAATAATCCTGTATTGGATTGGAGTCTTTGTGACAAACTCACCTGATTTGCAATAACTGCAGCTGCTGCCATTTCTGCTGGAAGAAGAAGAAATAAAAACCACCTGCAGAGAGAGAAGAACACATCATGTAACGCCTCTACTCAAAAGAACAAAATAAACACGAGGACGTCACAAAAAAATACAGGTATATTACTTCCGTATTACAGTAGTTATTATAGTGTAAAATAGGCCCCGTGGATTTGTTACAGAAGCAAATGGACTACAGCTGTGACGCCGCTTACAAAGTAACTTCAAAGAGACAAGTGGAGACTCACCGGTAGATACAAGCGTTTCCAAACTGTAAACGAGCTGACTGATACTGACTGACGCCGCCGCAGCTGTATTTATCTTCCGTTTATCATCGCGAGATGTTGCGCGCGGCACGGTGACGTACGCGACAGTAGCGTTACTAGGGCAAAGGTAAAACGGGTAAAAGTTTAGTCTGGGAATCCCCCCTCGGATCAGCAGTCACGCGGACACACACACACGCACACGCACACAACAGCAGTCTGGTTCCTAAGCATTTCACAAGCCAGATACTTTTTTTTGTATTCATTTTTTTTGAGTCAAATGAGGATAATTATCATTCTTTTTATCATGGTCAAGTAGGCTATAGGCCAGTATTTGAAACGCATACAGTAAGCACAGCTCTACGCATACAGTAAGCACAGCTCTAGGATTATTGATGAAAGTACATGACCTCCATGATCTCATGCACTCAGGAATACACATGGTAGACTATATTTATTCACTTTTCCTAAAGACCAATTAGTGGTCATTATTAACTGAGATATTGCAAACACATTTTTTTGGTTTTTAAACTGTATTTTGGCCGCTATGCAAAAAAGGGGCCCTGAGACAATGCTGAAGGTCCTTATCACTCCAGATGATATTGCGCGTTAGTGGTTCGTGTTATCAGACTAATTTGCAATGAATCAATTCATCACAGACGACTAACGCACCGTGAAGCTGAGGGTTCGGGATTCGTCCCTGTGACTCACGGGCCCCGGAGACATTTTGTCTGCTGTTCATTAAACTCCGCTTTGAGGACTCTGTGTGGCACAGGCTCAGATGGGCCTCATCATTTGGGACCCCATGTGGGCTGACTATCATTCCCATTTCATGACTCAAAGCCATGTGCTTTACATACCTTAGACAATCATCACGGTTTAAAAAAAGAAACCAAACGCATTGGATGGGACGATAGATGGTGATGGACAATCATAGATCGGAAATTGGATCATGTATTTTCAAAGTAAAAAAGCAGTGAGACTTGGACCATATTTTTCTGCCTTTGGGAAATTCACATCATACAGGAGTCAAGGGTGGCCACCAATTAGTCCTGTAGTTTGAAAATAGTCCAAAACAGTCAATGTATTAGATGTCATGCTATTTATGGGAAACATATATGATATTTTAAAATTAATGCAAGAAATGTGACCAACCTAACGCTTCGCTTAATACATTTCTGATGACTTCACTTAATAGCCTGAATAATACCATACATCAGTGGGTTACCCACCGATGAACAGCTCTGAGTTTGCCAGTAGCTCATCAGAGCCAGATGTGTGACCCTGTTCTGACTTCGAGAGCGCTTCACTATTTTTTTTTCTACGCACCAGTGTGCTCACTTCTGCGAAGAATTTCTGTGTTATTAAAAATGTAAATTAAGTGTGAAGGCAGTTTCTTTTATACAACACATTTGGAAGCCAGATGAGGAAACATGGTCTTAGATCAGATTCTCCAGTTGGCTGACACGTTGGATTCTGCAGATGAAACCGTCTGGGCCCATTTATCGGCCCTTGAATGACTCAAATAGACCCCATATGAAAATGTTGGCTGCAGTAAACCACAGACTCTAATTTTTAATAAGATTCTGTCTGAAATAATGTCCGCAGAAGAAGAGTTTAAGTTAGTTGGGATTTATAGTATAAATTACAGAAAATAGGCCTATCTTCACACACACACACACACACACACACACACACACACACACACACACACCACACACGCACGCACGCACACACACAGACAGATACCACATCGTAATGGACATTGATCTGCTCATATTTTATTGTCCACGTCATATTCTTTGAATCGCTTTGATCAGGCTTTATGTGATGTGTTGGCAAAGCAAAGTACAACCAGTTGATCAAGAACAATGACTCATTAGGATTGCATGATGCACTCTATAATACTCTATAATTATCTTTGAAATAGTGGAAATGATTGTGTTTTAAGGTCCAGTTTTAAGGGTTAGACATCAACAGTTGACGACATGGTAAATGTGTCCCTAAAAGAATAGATATTCGTAAAGGTTTTGAACAGCACAGTTAAATGAGACCAATGGAGTTTAGTTGAGGAGTATGTCAATGACCTCTACCTTGATTTACCACATTGCTTAAATACATTTCAAAATGACAAAGTCAGGGTAATTTTGGTTGAATGTCCTAACTTGACCTTTTGTAAATCAGTTAAAGTGAAAAGGGAAAAAACGTTACAGACCATTTTTATCTGAGAAGAGTGCCAATTAACTGAAGAAAATGAACATACTGATACTCCTTTTAAATTTGAACAGAAACTGAAATGTATTGCATCTGTAGTTCCTCGATCTTCGTGGATAAGAAGATATCAACCATTAGCAGAAGTCATTTTATTTGAGTTCAAAGACCTCGTTAATTTAAGTAGTTAATAATTAAAATATAGTACCTTAAATAACAATGTACATGTTATGACAGTATCACTGCTGGCTTTTATGAGCATACGTCCTAGTATTTGCAGATTCAGGCCACTAGATGGCAGCAGAGTAGACAAAGTTCACAGCCTGTCTTTCCGAGATTTTCCCTTCCATGCCACCCCTTGTTCTAGTTCATTTATTTGCCTGCTATTTCATATTGACAGTCATGCAAATATCAAGGAATTAAAGAAATAGTAGATACAGCTATTCATTTTTTTTATTATTTGGTAAAAAGGATTGGGCACAATTAGGAATGCATTGGTTTAATTAAAGTAATAAAGTGACATGCATCCAAGGGAACGTTGATATATAAGACAAGGGGGCCTTACAAGATCCTAAATGAGTTTAAGGAGATCGAAAGTTAGGTGAGAGATCAAATCCATCCTTTATAGACAAATTCAATAGACATGTGCACAGTTCCAAACAGAACACAGGCGGTAACGATGTGAGCCAAGTCTTGACTGCTTCTTTCATTCCACTATAGAGTCAAGATAAAAAGAGAGGTCAGTCATGGAGGCGCTCTCCTCCCCTGGGGTCCGCTGGTGTGCAGGTGGCAGCAGGGGTCTTGGCAGGACTGGAGAGGAGATCCTCACTCGGCATCCCTCTATTGTGCCCTCCGAGACAGGTAGGCCTGTGGGCAGCGTGCCAAGGCCCCCTGGCTGGGTAACGGATACCTGTGGGCTACTGGGAAAGTGTCACACCTCCGGATCAAACACAGTCGGAGGCGCTGCGAGAAGAAAAGAGCACAGACGAAAAGAGAAAGGCGGCGGGAGAGTGGCAGAGATGTGGCTTCAGAGCGGAGGAGAAAGAAAGTGACATGTCTTTGGTGCAGCGGTATGCTTTGGTTAACTCTACCCTCAAACGCTACTGCTGCCTTAAATACATCTGCTGAGCAACGGTTGCTAGTCTGCTGGACTATTCATCAAACCTGGAACAAGTCACTGTGGATTCACTAGATGCAATGGAATTATGAGTACCACTACATATAGATGCAAGTGCTCTAAATGAACTTCTTATGCTTCATATGCAGATTAAAGTAATTAAAACTACTTTTTTTGTATGGATTCGGGAGTCTGGCAAAAACAACGCGTGTCAATGACAAACAGCAGAAAACTTCTTTCATTTTCCTAATAAACCCTAAAACTCTTACGACTAAAAGTAAACACAGGAACTAGCAGCCTGGATGAGCTATTGTAGCTAACTGCACAGGGATCTAATTTCTGGACTATTTTCCTGCTAACCAAGCTAGCTCCTTTAGCTGCTAAATGCTCCGCTATGTTCACCAGCTAGCCGTTAACTTTGTAACTCTGTCATTGAGAGCTGTGCAAGTGGCAGACAATTGTTTAAATGTTTTTTTGTTTGTTGCTGTGGCCAAAAATTACGCTATGAGAAGGAACCAAAACTAAACAATTAGCCAAAAGTCGCTCTAAAGGTCCATAGCTGAAAGGAATGGCAGTTTGGTAATAATTCTCTGTGGGAGCATCACTACCAGTGACCCTTCTTGGCTAAAAGTAGAAATGTGATTTATTGTTAATAAATTCTTTTTTTTTTTTATTATAACAGCTTTAAGCAAAGCCAGACGGTCAAAATTGTTTGTGTCTTTGGTTGTTAGTTGGACCAATCAAAGATTATAAAATAGCTAAATCCTTAAAAAAATCATTCTTGTGTTTTGCAAAACCACAGATCCTAATTAATAGTCACTGATGTTTTTGTAGACACAGTCATAGTCCAGCTGTTTGCTCAAAGGCACCCATTATCTTTAGCATGTGTTGAGTTAGACAATGATTTTCTGTTCTGTTTAGAATCAAACCATTTTTCATTACATTTGCACAAAAGCAACAACATGCGACACAATGGCAACATTATTGTATATATTAACAGATTAACATGGAAAAAAACAACAACATTAAATTAATAGATCTAACCTTCGTCAAGAGATGTCTGGCGTCACTTTGATCAAGTAGGGGTGGACTAAATATTGGCTGTATTCTTATTGTCAGAGTGACTTTACACTATGCTAAATTTGGCGCTATTATTATTCCCAGCTTCAACCCAACCCCGGAGCTGGAGAGGTCGTGCATGCAGAAATTAATTACATCTTAATAAGATGATGCTTGTGCTCTTGAAATAACCATTACTTCAGCCTTCAATAAACAATGGATCTACGCAGACAATGTGTTCTTCAGCAGTGCAGTAAATGCAGACTTATGGCTACAATATAGACAAATATACAAGACCAGGGCCTTGTTAAGCAGGGCTCTCTGCACCTGTCGGATGTAATCCTCAGATAATGACTCCGGCTCATTACCTAAAACATCCAAGTTAACCGTCTACATTTCCCACTGCGAGGATCAAGACAAAAAAAAAAACAGGGTCAACGACTATACAAGGTTAAAAGTGTGAGAAAGGGGTCAGTACTTGAACATGAGATTCGCTGTGGGACCATGTTTTTTTTTTAGTAATGATTTTCTTGGGAAGGACAAAAAAAAGTTCTCGCGGGTCAATGAGCGCATGCTTTGAATGGGTCAGATGGGAGGTGAGGCAACGACCACGGAGGGCCATCCGTCGTGTGGGTCGTACACCGTCCTACATGACCCCGTCGTGTTTCTACAATATCCCGCCACAGGCAATTTTCACAGAGCCGTGTTGGGATTAGCGGGCCGGCTGTTTGTGCTGGCAAAGCGGCAGCCATTCACAGCTATATTTTCTGGGTGCTGTTGCTGACAACCAGACCAAGTCCTGGTAATTATGATATAATTGAGAGTAATCCAAAAGCAAATGTCCGAGCTCTGCTGTCCGAGCCAGTGTTTACAGAAAACAGCTGCTTAAATAGGCACTTAGAAGGATTTAGAATAACATTTTTTATGTCCCAGCGTGAGTGCGTCTCTGTCTGTGTGCAAGTGTGCATATATGCGTGGGTTGGCTATTTGGGCACCTACACAGACAATCTCTTTGTTTTGGAAGTGTTCGCGTCAGTCTTCGGGGGCAGACAGGAGCCAAGAACAACGTGGGAAATGGGCCCTTGCTTCATTTCTGCTTTCTCTCCGGGCTTCTCCTTTGCAATCTCTCTGTCAGACGGACATTCAGCTCGCCTCCAAAACAGTACCTGAGGCGTGCAGAAGTGTGGAGAAACCAAGGGAGAGCAGCTCGGACATGAGAGGAGTCGTAATGGGAACCGAGTAGCAGCTGACAGCCGGGCCAAGCTGTCTGTCATTTCCCTCTCCTTCTCTGCTTTCTTTTTTCTTTCACACACACATGCGTTGTCAACAGGGGGCATGCACCCAACCAGGCCTCTGCCCAGGTGGTCTGCGTGGGCAGCCAATGGTCTGCAGCCCAGCACAAGATGCTGAAATTTGAAGCAACCACACTGGCAGGAGCAGAATTCACTTTGAGGTCCGGGATTGCGGCGCTTAAGTGTTGCATGACCCCCGATGCTTGTTATCTCCACTCAGCAAATCATTTTTTTTATTTTCTTTTTTTCTTATTCCAGGAAATAAAGGAGATGAGTCATGAATTGTGATGTACTTACTCAATTTCAAGCACACATGTTTTTCGACATCCCCCAAAAGCCTTACGAAACACCTGTCTAATCGCAATGCGAACTAAAAAGCATTACCTAACCGATGAGGTTCACACAACAAAGGGAAAGGTTAGAGATTATGGGATGAGGGGACGATGCTGCCCTGCAAAGACAACACACAGTCACCACATATTTGGTCAAAATTGTGTTAAAACCTATTGTCTGTTTTCGTAGAACTGCTCTGCCTTTTATAGAGTAAGCTGTAAAAAAGACAAAGAAGGAAAATGTGAAAAACATGCTTGGGAACTTATTTTGCCCGATCCTCGTAGATTAAACTGATCCCAGGGGATGTTTAGTCCTCTTCACCCTAAATGACGCCGTTCAACTCTTCTGCCAGCTATCAGCCTGCAGCAGATTTACTGAAACAATAGACCGTCTCTGCTGCTCTGTCTCTCTTTTTGAACAGCCGCTTGATTATTTTATTCTGATTTTTTTGCTCAGCTGTAATATCCATGGAAAATCTAATGAGGATACATCAGATCTCAGGTCGACTTTGTTATTAGATGACAGGAAATCCTGGATTTGTGTGGTGCGATGCCTTAATCTTCTTATGGAGAACTCATTGCCAGTCATTCATGGCTAAATAGCGAAGGCGGATTCATGAATATTCATCCAGCAGCATTTTTGGTTTTAGCTGTAAGCTAGGATTTGTACGTAATTAGATACTTCCCTGGAGAGAGAAAGAAAGAAAAGATTATACCCTTGGGTTCTCGGACAAGCTGACTGATCGTTGGCAACAACGTGAAGAGTGTTGTGCCCACTGTCTACATATCTGACTGGTGGTTTGTGGCATGATGCCCTCAGACAGCACGCAGTGGAGATGACATGCCTGATGGAACGCGATGCCTGCAGCTGAAACCGATCTGCGCTGACAGACACACAGGTTACTGTACCCTTAGCAAAGCCTGGCATGCCCGGGACACTGTGGCCCAGCAATGGCGAGGGCTTTCGTTTCCTCCGGAGTCTCAAGCATGAGCAGACACACGTACAAACACACACACATGCAGATAGCGTGCCAAATTCCACAGAGTCGTAAAGGCAATCAGGGGCAGATGAGAAAGGTAACCAAGTGGCGGTAAACTGCATGCCAGGGGGGACTGGAAGCCATAACAAGGTGCCTCAAAGACATGAGGGGTTTGTGTGCTCTGCTAAAAGAAACAGTTTGACGTTTCAGGAATCATGCCTATTAGCTTTTCTTGCCGAAAGCAGACAAGAAGATCGGTAATACTCTCAAATCTGTGTCTTCAAAATGAAGCTGCAGCCAGCAGCTAGATAGTTTAGCTTAGCATAAAGACTGGAAGCGGGGGAAAAGAGTTTGCCTGGCTCTGTCAAAGGCAACAAACTCACCCATTAGCGCCTCTAAAGCTCACAAGTAAGCGTGATATATCCTGTTTGCCTGATTCGTGCAAAAAAAAACTGTAAAAACGACAAGTTTGTTTTTTTTTACTTGGGGGGTTGTATTACGGACAATTTCTTCTCCGAGTGCAGTGACTTCCTAGAATCGTGTCGAGAGGTTGCCATGAAGAGGTGTTGGCCTGTTAGAAGTGTTGATTGGTGAACTTTGGAGATGCTAGGATGTAGTTTAGTTCCCCTTAGACTGAACCAGGCCTACCGTTTCCTCCTGTTTCCAGTATTTATTCACCATTCACCTAGCTGTAGCTTCATATTTGACAGAAACACATGATTGGTGTCGATATTCTCATCTAACTCTTGGCTAGAGAGTGACTAATTGTACCTCCAAAGCAGTATGTCTTTAATCATGAAGTTTCCGTTGCTTGTAGGAGAGAAAAAACAACAACTAGCTGCCTCTTTAATGCAAAAACAAGCTAGCTGGTGTCCCGTGAAGGGCATTTTCTCTCACTGGTATCCGGCAAATTCCTGCCCTCTCTTTGAACACATGTGACAAGCAGCGCTTTGACTCTCAGGCCAAATATCGCTGATCAAACAGCGATGTTTGGTGTCAGCCGAAAGGGGGACAACTAGGTTACTCATATGGGGGGCACTGACCTGCTGCAAGTATGTTTAGCTAGGAAACCAACACATGTACTGTACATACTGTGGCCCTATTTTGCACTTGGAAAGTCATACCTACATGCGTGTGTGTTCATGCATATAAAGTGCAGAGTAAAAAAAACTGGCAGCTGCCTCTAATAAGGCCGAGAAGCGTAAAACAGTGTCATTGAGCATCTCGCGTCCAGCCCATCGCTGCATCCAAACAAAAGATGTCAGCTCAAAGACCGTCATTAGCTGCTGCATCGAACCCCTTATTTGTCTTCCCACACAGAAAAGTCCCAGTAAGATCTGTTGAGCAAACAACCAACAGATGCAATTTAAGCTCGTAGAGTCCCTAAAAATACATTTGTGCTCGGGGCAATGATTTTGCAACTCGCCGCTGACGGTAGCTTTGAGCGCGGTGATCCCGCTGAACATGTCCATCAATAAGAGCGTAACAGCATTTGAAACATGAGGACGTGGCTTAGCTATGCACCGCCAGTCGGGTTGAATGTGAACTATTCATGTCTCGAAGCATTATCTGCCCGTGCGCTCCTGCTTTGTGGGTGTCTGTTGTGCTCTTAGGGTGCCGGGGGTGGTCAAGGTTCAACCAGGGGGCTTCCCCCGGACTCTCTGCTCTTTCAAAGACACTGGACTTTTCACAGTGAGTGGCGTGAGCAGGTTGGCTTTGAATTTCAAAGAGCTATTAAAGACAATAATTTAACCCCAAGGTGGAAAGGAAATTATTTAAGCCCCCCCTCCCCACCCTCTTCAGGCTTCAGGTAAAGATTTATTTTCCTTCCTCGGGGAAAATAAACATTTACATTCCTGTGCTCGGCGTGTTAATAGAGATTAAGCTGAATTCAAGCCTGCGTGTCAGACAGCAATTCAGGTAGCTCATACCATACATACCTATACTATTTGTGTGGCTCTCAAAGGGCATCTCCATCAGCCCTTTGAGCTTGGCTGAGGGCAAATGACATTCTCAAGGAACATTGTTATTACGGTGGCCCTGGACAGCTTCAAAAGCGACAAGCAAGTCCTAATGCACGACCACTTTGGGCTGAGCTTCAAAGAACTTAATGTCTCTTACTTTAATGAAGGTATGGGATCAAAAGGAAGAGGAGTTACCGACCCCAGCCATCAATTACACTGGAATACAAAATTCCTTTCTCACTGAAGTGGAAAATGTTGTACTCCTTATTGAATCACCGGGAAATATAGTTTGTTTTAAATGTGATAGAATCACCACAAAGTAGGTTTTCCGTCACAGTCTGTTAGTACAAGTCATTTGTGTGTGCTCAGAAAAGTGAAACACATCAGGTCGGGCCTGCATTCAAAACGCAGCTCGACGGTGTGGGAGGCATTCACGTCCAAAGATACAATACAGACCTTCATTAAGTTGCACGAAAAAAAAAAATATGATCCTCACAGAAACAGAAGGGAGCCGCTCTTTTTTTTTACTGGAGCCGGAACGGAATGACATGGGTCTCATCAAGGTAAATCAGAAACAACAGCCGATTTCAATCACACGCCAGCAAAGGCCAAGAGTATGAACGTTTCATTCCAGCCAGTTGATCTCAGTTCATAAGCAGTCAGAGCTTGATTCAGATAAAACTCCTCTTGACCTTAAATGGCACATGGCTGGCAGCGCTGGGCGCCGAACTCGAAATACTAATGCATTTCATACTTGTGACTAAATCTAAAGCTGTGAAAAGTAGGCAAAATCCTCAACTGGTGCACGGCCGACAACACATGGTCCACGTTCCAACCGAAAGCCCACGTACCTGGAGTCCACGTGATGTCGGGAGCACGGCCTGAGCAAGAGAATTAGGCCCCTTTTTCATATTGCTTTACTGTCAGCATAATTCAAGTCTGCGAGTAATTAACAAAGCAACGTTTCAATCCAATGTTGAGCTCAATCTTTTTGATTGATCGAAATTTTGAGATAAGAGAGAAACCACAGGCGGCTTGAAATGAAAGAATGAAATCTACATTGACACGTTATTGGACTATTAGAGGGGCCATTAAAGGGAAAACTATTTATTGCCAGCTGTTCATAACAGGCAGCTGAAATGAAAGGAACTGTTCGACTTATTTGCTTTCTTTTGAGTTGTGTAAGAGGTCTGTATGGCAAATATGCAGGTGGATGGTAAGCTTATAGAATGAAGGCTGGAAGCGAGTGAAAACAACCAGCCTGGCTCTGTCTGAAGGTTATAAGTTACTTAGTTAGCGTGAGATGTTCTGGTAAGCCATTTCCCCCCTGTTTCCAGTCTTTGTGCTAAGCTAAGCTAACCAGCTGCATACTGTACAGATGTGAAAGTACCAGCATCCTTTTTTCCTCATCTGACGCTCACCAAGAAAACAACATAAGCATATTCCCCGAAATGTAAAACTATTTTAAAGTTTAAAACACTCGGTTCAATTCTGCTACATATTTGTCTTTTGACAGCTCAAGGCCAAACTTCCCGGTCTCTGTGGCTTCATGGGGAAGTCTCTGGGCAAAGCACAGTAAAAAAGTCCCAACTGTCGTGAAGCCCTCACGGAGCAAAGGAGTCTTTGGTGCACAATAAAATGACCATGGCACCCTGCCCTGACGCTGTTTATCCAAAAAAAAGCAAGAGTGGACGTGCAAACACCTGAACTCACATGGGCCTTAAAAATAGGATCAAAATATAATAAATAAAAACTTTTCAGTGTGTGCACGCTGTTGTTGAATAACCACCACTCGCATCCCTCGCGCGACCCGCGCACCGAGCAGCCTGTCGGCGTGTAACGGGACCGCGAGTGTGTTTCTTTAAGAATGTAAGGTGGGTGAGCCCCTTTTTTCTCCGGACGCGCGCCTGGTATGCAAACATAAATTTAGCAGCAACGTGTTTGCCGGGGGAACAAAATATCTGGAAGCGACCGTGAAGTGTCACGTCGTCTCCGGCAGTTCTTGGCTGACTTTATACCTTCATCCTCCCTCTCTCCCTCTCTCTCTCGCACGCTCTCTCTCTCTCATTTTCTCTCTCTCTCTCTCTCTCGCTCTCTCTCGCACGCGCTCGCTCTCTCTCTCTCTCTCTCTCTCTCTCTCTCTCTCTCTCTCCCCCTCTCTCTCTCTCTCTCTCTCTCTCTCTCTCTCTCTCTCTCTCTCTCTCTCTCTCTGTGAACTGGAGCCGGAGGCGCAGCGCGCAGAGGAGAGCGGACCTTTTTCCCCCTCCTTCCCTCCCTCCCTCCCTGAGTGACTTGGGCAGACTGGGACAGTCGGAGAGAGAGAGAGAGAGAGAGAGAGAGAGAGAGAGAGAGAGAGAGAGAGAGAGAGAGAGAGAGAGAGAGAGAGAGAGCGGGCAATCGCAACTGCGTCTCTCCAGTTAGAAATAAGGTTTCGGCTCACGGCGTCAGAGATGACGGGGGGCTGCTGGTGGACGACTGGGCTGCTTGTTCTCGCTGCTTGTGTGAAGGTAAGCTTTAATTCAGTCACTGTACACGTGAAAGGAAGGCGCCTCACTTCACTTTTGGATGGGTTTGTGAAGCTGATGCGCCTCAAAACCGCTGTTATTTTGGCTGCTTATCTTTATATTTATCTTTTTTATTTTATTTTTTTTAAAATTTTTACTCAACTACTGATTTCAATTTGACCTGTCTTCTGTCTCTAAAGGACACCTTACTATTGTAACCTAGGTGCTTTGGGTATGTGATTTTTATTACATCTAAACTGCCTATAATCTTTTACAGGATCGATTTAATACTACAGATATATACAGGACCCATTATGATTTCGTTTTTTTTGTTGTTGGGATGAATCAAAGTGTTCTGTGGTGATCCTCTTCCTCCAGTGATGCTGAAGCAGGTCCAATGCTGCTGCACAGTGGATGAGATGAGATGATGTGTGTGATGTTGAGCAGTAATCAACAGGGAGTCATGAAAATGAGAGTGAATACACTCAAATACTGCGTACTTAAAGTCTTGCGTAATTAATATACATATATATATATAGACCTAAAGCTTTAATAGACAGGGCATGGGGGTCATCTCTGAAAGGTCAAACGCTTATCAGTGGCCGCGTTGAACAAAACTGCTAAAATCAGCACCACCAGGTTGTCTCCTAAAAGCCCCCGTTCGTGAAGACAAAGTTGTGTAAAAGCTGACACATGCTGTGCACGACGACGCGGGCAAGAGCCGAGCAAGAGTGTTTTTAAGAGGAACACAAAGCAGTTGTTTGGCATTGCAGACAGACTCCGGGTCTCTCAACGGAGGGGTGGGATGCCACTGTGTCGGCGCGTGTAAATGACCACGACAGGTGCTCACGGCACTTCAAGGTGATTCTGGGCTTCAGACACCCTGGCTGCCATGTGGCCCCAGCTGAGCACGTCCGCGCTGTAATCAGCGAACCTCCAGTGACAGAGAAGCGCTCGAGGCTTTGCAACTCTTTCCAGGCCACTGTCCAGGGCTGGCTTGACTGTGTACGTTGCACTTTAATTAGGCCTGTTGGGACGAAAATCACGAATTGGCACATTGATGGGCTCACAAATGCGTATATGAAGCATCATTGTGAAGCTGCTTGATGTGAGAACCTTTGATTATCTAAAGAGTATATAAATGACCCGAGTCTTTTATCCTCCCATATTAACAGAATGTTTTCTTCAACGGAACTTACATTATGTATCATTTTGCTCATCATCTCCAAGAGGCTGTTCAGCGTTGACGCCCTCACTGACTTCTCTGTCACAACAAGTGACGTCAGTTCGATCGTTTCGCGTGTCTGTCACACATTCGAGACTGAATAATTAGGCAGTTGTTGTTTTTCTTTTGCTCAAGTGGGTCATGACAAGCTTTCCCATCTGTGCACGGATTGACTGCGCAGCATGCGTCAGCACCGGCCGTGTGTCTGTTCACACACACACACACACACACACACACACACACACACACACACACACACACACACACCCAGGGTGACCCATGGGCTTCGCTTTCGGAGACCGGGCCGCCAACAGTTGCTGCCTATATACCGCGGGCCCCCCCCTGCTGTGCGGGGGCCATTTCTTCTTCATCCTCACTCTTATAGGTCAGGGTCTCTGCGTTGCGATTTAACCAAAGAATGGGACTCTATATTTGTGTCTATGGCTGTTTGGAAGTTGTGCGACTTGTGTGTGGTGGGCCAAATGGCCTGTGGCTCCAACCCTAAATGGAATAGACCTTCCTTTGTGGGTGACATAATGACATACCTCGAGTGATTCTTGGAGGGTCTTGTTGCTCTCACTCTATTCCCTTGATTTGTGCAGCAAAGTGGAACCTTCCAGAAACAGTTTATTTTTTTCCCCTTCCTATTTGCTGGATGGGGATTTGAAGGTGCTTGTGTGCGCAGGAGGCTGTGCCCTTAAAAGACACTCATGCATCTCTCTGAGCACCAATGTTAGTGCCCGTAAATCAGGATTCTGGCACCTGCCCGGGCGACGGAGCAAAGCAAATCCTTTTAGTATGCTCTCGTTTTGTTTGATTTGGCACTTGTCTCTCCGTGCCTCTCACTGCTTTTGCCTGTTGTGCTAGTTTTTTGTTTTTTTCATAAAAGTTGTCGAAAGTGTTAAAACGTAATTTTCTTGACTTGACATTTTGTCAAATTTGGTCTCACATAATGCATCGGTCTTGCTTTTATTTTTCTTTCCCGGTTGTTATCGTTTCCAATACCCAAATCAGCTAACAAGTACCATGATGTCTTTTCCTAAAATGTTAAATAATTGAATCTCCGATGTGTGCAACTTAATTTTTGACATTAGTCGGTAATAAGATACCCTGTGGTAAACCTGTAATAAAACGTATTCTGTCCGTGCAAAGTTTCTAAACATTCTCCTGACCAAAGGCTTTAGGAAAACGCTCACTAGCTTAGCTCGTGTAAGCTAGTAAATGTAAACAAGGCTCACAGTAAAGGCCTATCGCGGCGTCACAACAGGAAGTAATCACAGGCGGGAAGCAGGGAAACATCAGCGGTAGCTTGGTGCTTACCAGAGGAATTAGACACTGTATTTAGTGTAGTGACCTCTGGCCAATCAGCTTAGTAAGGTCAGCGCTACACACGGGGACTTTGAAGGACAGAGATAACACCCAACTAAAAACAAACTGGGCGCGTGTGTGCCGTTTCATGTTTTTTCCCCCCAGCACAAATTCTGCTGAATATATTTGTTTAAGCCTTTAATAACCGTTTGCTGCAAATACAACACAGCAAACACTATCGTCTGCGACATTGACATCTCTATTGAACTGGACGAAATTGCTGTCCTTTTTTTTTTCTTTCTCGGAGGTATTGCAAAATGACATGTTTTATTGCTTTCGACACATAATGGATGTAAGTCCGCTGCCAGACTTCATCCCACCGTATGGCTGCCACACTCAGCTGGAATTTTGAAAGGAAACCAGCCACAAAAGCAACCGATTTTGATGTTTATTCAAGGAAATGGCTCCTCTCAGAGTCTTAATGCAGCGAGCGCAGTGTTTTTGAAGTCTTCCGGATGGGGAAGCTCCGGGGTCTAATGGCAGGATTAAGTGGGGTCACAGCGTGCAAATCTGTCCCAAGTGATCGTCCGTCAACAACAACATCTCTTGTTCTCCGAAAAACACGCTCCTCGCCTTGATTGCTTGATCGCAAAGACCACAAGCCATCCAATTAGATTTCATGACGGCCTTTGTTGTGGACGCAAGTGGAATGGGAAGTGAATTAATTCTGAGGGGGATTGGTCCCACTCGAGGAAGAAAAAGGAAAGGGCTTCAGAGAACATCTGGCCAGTGATGGATGGAGCAAGTTTTTTGGAGTGCGTTAACACACGCGAGTGTTTTCAGTTATGCTGCAAAAGCCTTCATACTCATCGCATCGTTCCCATCTGGGCTTAATCTGTGGAGGGAGACCGAGGGCTGCTTAGCGAGGAAGTGTATGTGCGCAACGTTACTCTCGATCCAGAAACGAAAATTCATTGGTGCTCATGTTTGCATAAATCGCCATTGGTGCCTGCTGCGAAAATGTTTCACTTTTCACGCAGCGCTCTTACGGTTCCTGGCACAGCGGCAGCGTTTCCTGTGCGTCCGACTCAGGTGAGCCGGGGACGCTGCTCTTCCAACGCTGGAAAATCCAGAGAGCAGGCATTCATCCCTCTCGAAGCCGGGCCAAAAGGAAGTAGCTTCGCTCCGCTCTCGGTGGGCCAGGGAAGAAAAAGTACTGCAGAACAGAACAAGACATGGCAGCTTCTATTGGCCGTTCAGTCCCAAAGAAAGAAAACAAACCAATGACTTGGCTTCGGTCTACCACTCATCAACAATTACTCTTTTTTTTGTTATTTACTTCATAGGAAACCATAAAGATACTTCAGTTCAAGGAATCCATTGTAGAAATACAAAATCCCCAATCCCCAATCTCCCAAATGGGGCATGACCTGACAAGAACGGTTAAAACTAGACCTGGCTAGCAGTCCCAGAGGATGAGCTCGTCTCTTGTGTTTTATTTTTAGAAAAGACTGTCTTCCCTTCTTTTGACAATCCAAACAAAACATGACGTAAGTGTTTTTGTCTTTGACTCCAACACCTGAGGTTTAGTCAAGTTAAGAGTTTGACATCCAGAGAAACATGTTTATTCCCTCTCTGCCGACGAGTTGGATGAGAAGATTGATCTTCATACTTAGTGTTTGCAGACACGAGAGTGGTGTCAATCTTCTCATCTAATTTTCAGTTATATCGCAAAATGAAGCGTTTCCCAAAATGTCAAAGTGTTTTAATAACATCAGGAGTTTATTAACAAACCAGGCCTTGTGAAAAATAAAAAAACGTGGAACGGAGAATATGGCTTTTGCCGTTTCCCCTCCGCAATCTTGTGGAACTTGAGAGTGTTGTTTGCCTTTTCAATCGCCTGATGCCAAGTTCTAATAACACGCTGGGACTTACTGCCCGAAGCGGCCTGTGCCAGCAAATGGCATAACTTGCTGGAGTCATGTTGAAGTGTTATTCCAGAGTGTATGCAAGAGGGCACGTTGTTCAGACTGCAGCATCAAAACGCATAATGAGTTTTCGTGGTTCCGTGTGGCTCTCTGGAGAAAAAGAACATGTCTGATTGTGCCACACACACACATACACACACACACACACACACACACACACACACACACACACACACACACACGCACACACACACACACACTGCAAAACTCTCTGATTTTATGTCAGGCTGCTGTCACGCATTGATAAAGAGCCGCCAGCAGATGGCAACATTACAGCAGAGGGTCTTTTTGTGTCCGGTTGGGCAGCGATGGCCTCTGCAGCTCCCACGGCCATCACAGAACGTCGGCGCTATTGTGATTTTGCAGGTGGCTGCCCTCCGTCCCCTCTCCGTTTCCTCTGGAGCCCCCTCGTGAATGCGTTTGTTCCTCATTCATTTATTTGTCATTGAAAGCAGGGCCTCTGGCATCCTGTTCCTCCGATGAAACATCTTGGGCGCGCCCACGTCCCCTCCGTCAGCGTGATTGAGCGCCGCTGTTTTATCTCGTTGTGTGTTCCTGGACACCAGCTCAGACCTCATTCGCAGCAGCCGGGGCCCTCCGCGCGTCATCTGGCCGGCACATTTCTCTCACACAGCTGAATCTCAAAAAAGAAGCGGCAAACCGTTTGCAGTCGAGCTGCTCTGCCTTGGCACCGGCACAATATGTGTCGAGTTCTGTTCTGTTCTGATCTGTTCTGTTCTGCCCCGGCCTTGACCTCGGATCCGTCCCAGGGTGGGATTGCAAGCGGGAGTGCCGGGGAGTGGCGCTAACGAGAGGGGAGAGGGAACACTCGGGGGTGGGTGGGGGCTCTTGTGACGCCTAATTAGAAGGGAGGGCAGGTAGGAGGTGTGTGTGTTGAAACAGTACTGGGGAGGATCACTTGAGATCGGACAGTGCAGAGGGGAGGAAAGAGGAAAAGGATATTGGAGGTGAAAAGGTCAAGAATGGTAGAGAAGGACAGGAACAAGACAATGGTCATGCTTTATCCTTTAGTAAGGAAGTCAAGTTAGAGGGCTGAAGGAAAAAAAAGTGTATTGTTTTTGGGCAAGTATTCAAGGAATTGAAGAAAAAATTTCAAATACAGGTCAAAGCAAAGATCTGTGAAGAAGAATAAAATGGAATAGCATCTTTGTCAATGACCAGGGTTAAATAAAACACAGTAAAATATATCAAAAACACAGACTTGGAGAAGCAAAGATAGTAGGAGAGTGTGAGTGCCACGCGAGGAGATACAAAGGAAAAGCGTAAAATGAATGGAGTGATATTGATGTGGATTTAGGTGAGAGCTAGAGGAGACAGAGACACACTCAGACACAAGGATGTCTGTAGAAACGGGAGGAGAAGAAAAAGAGCAATATTGATGGAGTGAGAGTGGAGGAGTTGCATGAAGCGTGCACGGAGAGCAAAAGGCCAAGGCAGGGGTAATGCAGAACAAAGCCCCCAGCGTAACGTTGGAAAGTAAAACATAAATATTCAGCTTCTTGGAGAAAGCGGAGATGCAGTGATTCCGGAGCCACTGGACTTTTTGACAGGCATGAAAAACAAATACAAGACCGGTTATCTCTCCCACTGACCTCACTCCTTTTTGGAAAAAAAAAAGGGGTAAAACGGAGGTCGCATGCGAGTGTGAGAAAGGTAACGTGTAAGGATGGACGGCTAAATCCAGTGGAAAAAACGTGATTGACTGAGGATTCGCCGGTGCTGGTGTCTGACAGGGTCTCCACGGCCGGCTGTGGTGACCGTTTGCGAGGCTAATGGTGCTCTGTCCCAACCCCCCCACTGCGTTCACATGTGCTTCGAGTAAACGCTGAGCCGCCACGACCAAACACGGGAGACCCCGTTACAAATGATGTGCCATTAGGAT
This sequence comes from Ophiodon elongatus, assembly GCA_016806645.1. Classification (NCBI taxonomy): domain Eukaryota; kingdom Metazoa; phylum Chordata; class Actinopteri; order Perciformes; family Hexagrammidae; genus Ophiodon; species Ophiodon elongatus. The sequence continues at coordinate 557,351 of JACSYO010001725.1, forward strand.
TAATATGCATGCGCCCACAGAGGCGGATGGATGAGCATCTAATCACGCACGCTCTCAAAGTAGGTGTGTGCTGTCCGGGTGTGCGGATCTCTGCGTGACCGTGCGTGCGTCAGTTCCCATGTTTTTCCCTTCGATTAATGGCCGACATGTGTTCAGCAAAACACATTTGATCCCACGTTTGCCTCTCCGCGTCGTAGTTTTCCGTTGCATTAAACAGTCTGCCTTATCCGCGTGGAGTTCAACTTGTGTAAATAGTGTACGCTGAAGGGGTTCTCAGGAGCGGCGCATGCACAAAGTGACAAAAGCCAAGTATATTCATGTTATTTTAAAGCCAGCATTTGATTATTGCTGTGTTGGAGGACATTGTTAGTGACAGGTATCGCTGAGCTCAGCCAGGAATGAAAGCTTGAAGCAACAGTCCAACACATTTTGGAAATGAGTTAGATTAGATTAGATTAGTTCACTGTTCGGTAAATAAATATGGCTACAGCCAGCAGTCGAGTAGCTTAGCTTAGCATAAAGACTGGCAAACTGGGGGGGTGAGGGTGGGGGGGGGGGGGTACAGGTAGCCTGGTTAAAGTGGACAAGTACCTCGAAATTGCACTTGAGTAAACGTACTTAGTTCCTTTGCACAGTCTTGTGACTGCTGTGTGTGTGTGTGTGTGTGTGTGTGTGTGTGTGTGTGTGTGTGTGATGTGACCAAGGGACCATTCCCAGGCTGTTCACAGGGATTACCGAGGCCGCGGTGCCCTCCATAAAATGCACCAGCACACACGCTGCGGTGAGCAATGACACTGCACAGATGCACAGTGGCGGCCGCGGCACAGACTTTCTGGCCCCTGCGAAGAGGCCGGGGTCTCCCCCTTTGGAGGGAGCCGCTGCCCTACAAGTCTGTGTGGTCCCGGAGCATGTTTGTGTAAAGTATAAAGTGTATCTTAAGTGTGTTTATGTGCCGTGTGTAAGAGTGCGAGGTGGAAAGTGGGAGGTCATGGGAAATAGAGGTCGGCTTTACGTCGCGTGAAAATATACAGTGATCTCAGGAGATCTGTTATAGTGCAGGCAGAATTTCAGAAACGCGCGTGACCGAGATTTAGCTATAAACGCGTGTCGTTGGGTTTCGGTTGGTGTTTTTGGGCTGTTTGATTAGAGCTTTTTCAACCATGAAGATGACATTTCTGGTTTAAGACACTCCAGAGGCAGGTCTGAACGAGGAAGGAACTTGACTGTGAACTTGAAATGACCTTTTATTTAAATTCGCACGCCCTCAGAAAGCCTGTTCAGTCTTGTTATTTGTATGTCGTGAAATGATGATTGTATGTTTGACCTCTGGAAATAATCACCCCCGCGAGAAAAATGCACCCCGCGAGTCCTCGGCTCGCTGTCGGCCAACGTCTCACCGTGGCGATGCATTTGAAGTGCCACTGTGGAATTCCGTCCCGGCATACCACTGCGCGGTGACATCATCGACACCGGTGTCTCGCTCTGCTCTCACTTGGGGGGGGGGGGTTGAGGGGGGGGGGGCAGAGCTTGCACCACGTGCAGAAATGCAGTCACAAATGCTCCCAGCTTGTTTGAATATATGGATTCCAAATCCTCTCAGCACCCCCCCGCCCCCCCTCCCCAACCCCCCTACCCCTCCCCAACCCCCCTCCCTTCCTTCTCCTTCTGTCTCCCTGATGACAGGTCTGAAGCTTGAAAAGTATTTGGCAACCATGACCTGGAGAAGTGCACATTTGACGTTGAGCATGCCAGTCACCCTTCACCCCCCCTTTCTCCCCCCCGGCTCCTCCTTCACATCTCCGGGACATACAGTAATGCCCCTTTTGTGTTATCAGTGCGGTTTCTTCTCTCATCTCGGCGTGATTTGCCCCCATAGCTGGAATAGTTGGGATTGTGGTGACCAGGTGGCCTGTGAAGCCACCTCGATGATATGACGGATACTCTGCTCCGTATGAAAGATCCTGAACTTTGTGTTCAGATCAGTTAAGCTCAATGTTGAGAGACAGATGGACCGACAGACAGAGAGACAGACACTGTGAGTAAGGTGCAAGGCCGGTGAAACCTTGCGTGAGTCTTACACGTTGACTGCTCTTATTGCGGTTATTGACAAGGTCTCTCTGCACACAGGCCATCTGAATCTGGGGAGTAGTCGAGCATTGACGTCTATCGAAATGTGATGCACCGAAGGGCTTGTTGAAAGATGTATGTACTGTATATTTGAAGCTGTGATCCCTCGTCCCCGGATAGAATATGTTTTTTCCACTTTTGAAGCTCTTACATTGTTCTATCTAAATAACTGTTAGAGGCCTGAAGAGGTAAAATGAAATTTCACAAGAAAAATCTCAAAAAATAAGTAGCAGAACACGATTTGTCTGGCTTTCTGCATCGTTAATCATGTCGTGACCCCTCCGATTTATCTTGTGAACACTTGCATGGGTTCCAATCCCCAGGTTGGGAAACTGCCAATGATTACTTTCATTCTTGACTAATGAAAAGTCAAAGAGCCTCTTTTGTGAATGATAGAACAATAAAAAAAAGTGAAAAGCAAAAGTTGATTTTTTTAAATTGCTGATTAATTTGCATTGGCTTTTTGTTTCAGCAGTAATTCATATTCTAATAAATGTGGTCTTTCTATTACTGTCTAATATTTTTCAAACAGCTTTGTTTTGTATGTTTGGCTGGGCAGACCTGTTCAGTATTTAGCACCACTCAGCGGAAATCCTGAGTCATGCCTCAGCTTAGTAATTATCCCTTTTATGTGTTTGTTATTTTCCCTCAAACCATCATTTTTCACTTCTGTTTTCCCCCATAGCTTCTCTCCTCGATTTTGAGGGTCCATTGTTTGGAATAATCCTAAATTTACAGTATTTTGGTCAAAATCAAAAGGCTCAGGCAGCAACCTCCGGTTCTGAAAATCGAAGCCAATGGGCCTTAAACCTCGACTAAATCTCTACTGGCCGTCAGGTTGCAAAAAGAAGTCCAATTGTATAGAAGTCAATGAGAAAATGACCCTGATTCTCACTTGATTTATTACCTCAGTAAACATTGTAAACGTGAGTTTATGCTCTCAATCGCCAGGTTTCAGTCGTTTTCAACACAGCATGATGTTCATTTAGGAAATTATGGTCCCATTTAGGGTAAAATAGACAATAAAGCAGGGCATGCTTCAGGGCGGGGCTACCTTGTGATAGACAGGTCGCAGACCAGACTGAATTTAGTCTTAGTCTTCTCGCTTTAACCCTTTCACAGTGCTGTGTTGCCTAAAAAATTCTTATTTAGTGTTCAGTTGTACTTAGCTCCGCCCTCTCCTGTCACTTCTGATTGCCAAAAACCAAGACAACAACCGCCAAAAGGCTGTAGTCAAGACGACAAAACGGCAGTCCTCAAACCACTGGGTGACGTCACGGAGACTACATCCACTTCCTATATACGGTCTATGTGGAGGACCAGAGAACCCTGACTCTTAAGCCCAAGAAATAACACCTCATTTGAAAAAAAACCTGCTGACATTTGAAGTTCCTGGAGGGAAAAATCTGTCTGTTCATCTGTCACACTCAATATTTCACACAACATTTACTCCAGGTGCACGCTCCATTTTTAACATCAGTCTCCCAAATGGATTTTGATCAAACTTCAAGACTTTACAACTTAATGTCAATAAAATGCAAAACAAAGTGACATAATGCCTGAACCGCTCTACCGTCTACCATCTGATGCCGACTTGTTTTGTCAATGCGGGAGGAAGATGGAATGAGGGAGAGGCTGACAAACAATGGCAGGCTGTGTGTGCGTTAGTACAAGGAGGGAGCAAGAGCCATTTGTATGCTTTAAGTTGGTGAAAGACGCGTGTGTGTCAGTGCGTAAGTGCGTTAGCTGACGTTGATTGGCAGCAGGGCGCAACAGGAATGTGCCTGGCTGCAGCTCTCTGCGGGACAGGTACACACTTTCTATCATCGCATGAGAGAGTAATCGTTACGGGCAAATCATTACATGATCAGAGGGAACCAGGTCCGGGCCAAATATGCACAGCCCTCGAGGATCTCTTTTTTTGGTGGTGGTGGTGGTGGTGGTAGTCGTGGTTGGGGGAATGATCAGAGAGAAAGAATGTATGATACCAACAGGATGAAGATTTTAAGACGGGATTAGTTTGACCGGAGGGTGGGTAGCGACTTGGATCAGTTTGTTCTGCGCAATCAGTGCCGGTCCGGTGCGTGGCAGCTCGGCACAGGAGCTGGAGCTGTGGGAAAGTGGTTAACCTCGACCAAAAAGGGCCGAAATGGGCTTCCCGGTAACGGTTTGTTTCAAACGAGTAATTTGTACGGTCGTGCTAAATCATTTTGGACGAAGTACAGAGATGTCTGTACCCTAACCAATAGTTAAAGGCCGACGACAGATGTGAGTTCATCGTCACCGTTCCAGTACCAAACATGGTCCTGAAAACAAATGATGTCAGTTGGATTTATTCAAGCAAAGGGAAAGAAAAAGGGAATATACAGTTGCAATCTCAATAAAAATGTATTTTCAGCAACATTGCACAACAACTGCAATATAAGAGAGGGACAAATGTTTAGTACACATCTCAGTGATTAAACGTCTACCCACAGAATGTGATGAGTAATGTCCTGATCTTATCTGAGCTGCAGTCTTCACACACACACACGCACACGCACACGCGCACGCGCACGCACACGCACACGCACACGCACACGCACACACACACACACTGCAGAGAGAAGACAAATGGACCCATGTGTCCAGAAGAGGTGACATAAAACCTTCATAGCGCGGACTGGATAATGCAAATGGAATAAATTTGTAAAATATTGGCCAGCGAGTTTTCCCACAGCACACGACATGTTAATGAGAAGCCAAACTCCCAACAGTTGGTCGATCAATCACTGCAACTTTCTGTCCGAGCACATTATAGTTCCACCTAAATGGAACTGGCAACGGGCCTTTTCGCATAACAGGTTTGGAATTTATTGCACTTGCCCAAAGCTTACAAAATGCCAGTCTCTCACCTCGTATTGAATGATGCTCACTCACCCAGTGTTAATATTACAACGTGTGGTTGTAATTGCCGTGGCTTAATCTATGCTGACAACAAATACTTTTGCAAGGGGAATATTTTCCTTAAAACCAGACTGAGCTTGCAGACCTCTAATTTATACAACAGATGTGGAATTGGGCAACGCTAACAAAACATTTAGGTTTACAGACCACTGTGACACTGAAAGACAGCTACCCGATGCAATAAAGTAGGGTGGGGATATTCTTTATAGGATTTGAGCGCCTCAAAAAAGTTATTGTGTCATTAATCAAAGCATGTGCGGCAGAGGTATAAGGTTATCATTTGCATGTGGCTCCAGCTGTTAAGTAACTGGATCTGCTGCCGTGTGCAGGTGTGTCAGGCTGACAGCGCCTCGGGGTGCAGCGGAGGATGTAGGTTCATGTTCAACGATGTGTGCCAAGACTGTCTCGCTTCTCTTGAACTTTTCCTTTTTTTTTTTTTTTTTATACTTTTATCCGTGCATCCATGTGTGTCTGTAATGCAACCCGAGGTGATTCCTGCTCCAACATGCAACTCTCTTTTGGTTCGCTCCAAAAGTAAATACGCAAGTGTGAACTTACGTGTCTGTCCTTTTCATTTTTATTGCCGATGATTTTATCTACTTGATTTACGTCTCCCGCTTTGTTTGTGCTTATTAAGAAAGCCCGGCGAGCAGGGTAAAGGTATATTGTTCTTAAATCCTCCGTTTAATTTCCTCCTGCTCGTCTTTGCACACTCACGGTTTAGGCTTAGCTCCACAGTGTGCTCTTGCATGCCCACCGGCTTACTCGCTACTTCTTAGCCCTGCTCCCGGGTCTGGGGGGTTCATCCACAGCCTCTCCCTTTTCCTGGCTCCGGCCTACTGCAGCTCCCAGGCTTCCTGCTCATCACAGGTCAAACGCAGAGTGTAGGCGAGAAAGAGGGAGGCCGATGACCAATGCATGCACAGGCCATAGGTGTGGGTGCACGCCTTGCGGGGACCCCGCCCTCTAGGTTGCCTCTTCCTCTGCGGTTGCGGTTGCAGGGCGAAGGTTGCCACGGAGGGCAGGATGATTTCCTCGACCGCAGTGAGAGAGAGAAGAAAGAGAGCAGAAATATGGTCGTAGTTTGCCCAGAGGTAAGCACATCCTCATGTCAAGAGCATGAGGAGCGCCTCATGCTTATTTTACACCGAGCCTTCAGTCTGTTGAATGTGTGTTTGTGCGCCTCGACACACGTTACAACCTGATTTAATAACGGCATCTGATTGGAGCCTACATGCATCAGGCTAATTATTGACAAAGTTTCCGACTGATGAGATACATTTGGATGCTTCTCTGCGATGATCCACGGGCAGAGGAAGGATTGCTTCTTTTTTCCGCTGCGCTACTGGTTTTTCTGGAGGCTTGGCCAGTTCCTTCCCAGATTTAAGAGTGCAGATGAACCCACTAATCATATAATCACACGCACGGAGCAGCAGAACCTCCCATGTAAGAAGGACTTTTGCGACTGCCAATCGGCGTCTGACAGGTCAAAGGTTATATCCGTCGGACTGCCGTATCAAGCTGTGCAAGTCGAGGATATTTACTGTACGCAAGGAGCCAGCTTTGCTCCTGGACGCTCACCTAACTTGCATGCTCCAGTTATCTGGATGACGTAAGTGAATCAGGGCAGATCCACCACTTGTGTCTCGTTAATATCAGACGCACCCAGCTGCTGTCATAATCTGGCTACTTCTGCAGAAACACTTGGTCGACTGCTCAGTGGCAGCAATCATCTTTCTGTCATCTTTCTGTAATATTAACGATTAGATCAGATTCAATATTGTTTTACTTTTATTCTCCAATGCTCTTTTAAAGAAGACCTAGGTAATATTAACCCTGGTGCAAAGGTTCAGGATACAAAAAATGCAATAAAAATAATTGAAACATAAAAAATATGTATATAATTTCAAATCCGTAACGTGGCTGTGTATAAAGCATAGCAGCACACATAGTATAGTGCAGTCCTGAAATAATAACAGGTTTCCCAGAGTAATAATAGTTAAGAAATTCAGAAACCAGAACAAAAAAAATATCACAGCTTGTGGTGCCAAACTCACTCCACAGTTTATTAATGTATTTCTTTTTATTTCATCAGATGGAAAACATTTTATTACTCTTAAATTTATTGAGCTCTTTATCCAAGAGAATGTGACCACTGAATATGAGTTTTAAATGAGTTTTCACGCCATAAATGGTCTATTAACCTTTCAGTTGTTGATAGGAATGGACAAGAGAAGAGAGATTGAAATCAAAACACCCTTCAAAAATCATTTTTGAGTGGATTAAAAAGCTCACGTTATGCTTTGGAAAATATGAATGTTGTGGTTATGTTTCCGTAGAAGCGACGTTAGTTTTAGTGAAATTTGAGTAATTTAATTATTGTTTGTTTTATTTAAAAAAAATCTGAAGGCATTTTAGTCTAAGTTTGAAGATGCTATAAGCTCAAAGAAATTTATATTAGCATCCGCAGCAGTAGTGGATCTAGAAAATATTCCCGAGGTGGCAAGAGGGTGGAATGTAGACGTTGATCACTGAGCCTAATGTGGCCATAACGTATCATTCAGTGAATTTGCATATTTTTTTTTTATTAATCTAAATGAATGTGTTAAATTTGACACGTATTGAGCTTTGAATGAACTCTCCCTGCATTCCTGACTTATTGGCTTTTTATTTGGGGCTTGGTGTGAGTGATTTTAGTCTCTTTTTTTAAAGTGGGTGCTTTTGTATGTTGTACTGATGACTGAACTAAAACTTGGAAGTCTGTCTGCAAAATGAGCAGTTTTGTTTGGAAGTGTTTGGGTTTAGTCGGGTATAATCCATCCCTCACACAATCAAACACTTAACAAAACATGCTTCAACAAAACAACCTGCCTGTATCCATCTGTGGCCGTTCTGTATTTATACTGATGGAAATTGGCAATGCGCCGCACACACACATTTACCAGGTGAAAAAGGCATTAGCAGTCAGTGTGTGTGACCGGGAGAGGCTGCAAAGAAAGATGCCAGGGCTGAGAGAAAATCGTTACAAAAATGTGTGTGTGTATATTGCAAGACATTTTTTTTGGGGTGAGGGCTGGCATCCCTTGGATCCGCCACAGATCCAAAGCCATTTATGATTTCACGTTCGCGTATCTTTTCATAAATGTCGGCCTGCTGGCTAGCATGTTATTGTGGTTTGTCCTGGCTGTTTTGTTGCTGCTTCTTGTTTAATTTTGAGTGCGACACAGATGCATTTAGTCTATAAATCTAGCCATTTTTTCTTCTTACAAGAACTGGTCATGTTATGTTATGATAATGTGCCAACTAGCAAGCTCACAGTGCAATGGGAAAAGCACCAAATTCAACTTCTGACAAAGAGATGGTTTAGTATTTATTGAAAAAATAGATGAAAACTTCTCATTAGGTTACTAAATAAAAAAAAATACTTTTATTTAGTTTTAGTCTTGTTTTCATTGTGACAAAAGGGGTTGTCATCAAATGATTATTGTCATAGTTTTCATTGATGAAATTCGCGCTGATGTCAGATCAGTTTTAGAGTTTTATAGTAGGCAGTTGTGATCTGAACTAGTCTAAGAAATTAGAGGAACATAAAGGTCAAAATAGGACAGGCAATAAAACACATTTCCCCTCCATCATCACTGTACTGTAGCTTGTAACGCCGCCGTCACTCACGACACACCCCACACATGTCTTTACTTCTCTGTCCTTTCCGTGACCCATAATTCCCTTCTTCCTGCCCACCTAACTCTTAAAGATTAACAGAGTGCTCACTACCTGTACACCTGCTAGAGGCATCACATTTACGGGCACCAGGGTAATCTCAGGGGCCCAGTTGGTTTTCTAATCCTTGGAAACAGAAATGGAGAGCCCGTCCAAGGGCAGGCTGTTCAGTTTCCAAGGGGGATCCGTTATTGGAACAGCCATTGTTCATCTTGGGAGGCCATCTGTATCAATATCAGAATTTACTGTGCCAAATGCAACTTATTGGATATCGTGTTTTCTTGGCATTGCTGAGATGTTGCATTGTCTTGATTTCACCTTGATTATGGCTTGGGCTTTTGTCTCAGAGAAAAGACAAAGAAACAAACTGAAGGTTTTTGTAGAGGTCGTGCCCTTGTTCCAAAGCACAGAAGGGTGTTTGGTAGCGGCACCAGATAGCTATAAAGCCGTACTTGAAGCTTTCATTGGTTTCATCTCCCCCTCTGACTTGAGATACACCCTCAGGATCTCTCAGTGTCACCTGGATATCTGTAGCCAATGTGAAACCCGCAGAATGCGAAGCCATCTCTGTTACACACGCCAACAACAATGGAAGGGCTGCTTGGACCACATTTTGAAGGTTTTGGTTGCAGGGGCAATTTTGGAGCTATCAGATTGAAACTCAAGATGCCAGAGCAAGTCAATTCTGTCAGGAATTTCTAAGAGGGGTGTGCACCCTTTTTTGAAAGCCACTTTCTTAATGTAAGAAAAAAAAAAAAGCTTTCATGGCCAGAGAATCTCTATCACAATGGAGTTGAGGATGCCGCGATTGGGTTTTAGCATCTCAAATGTCTCCAGTGTTTAAAGTACTTTGTGTCTAAATCTGTAACAAAGCCACTCAGGTATATAGGTGGCCTGAATGTCTTTTGATAAGAAGCATGGTATTATATTTCCATAAGTAGATGAGTTGTTATGTTGGGGTGTAATACTATTCCATTCATTTTAGAGGTACTGTTATCTGTTGTGTCATTGAGTACGATCCAAAACTCAATGGACCCTCTGATTTTCAGTTTTTAGGGTCTGGTAGCTACGTCTCCCTCGTGCACCTTCATACTGTACTGCGGTATATTAACTTGAGCTTTTCCACTTCTAACACAGGCTAAACTAAATGATTTATGTGATACCTTCCTGTCTCTGTGTGTGTTAGCACTGTAAATCGAGCATGATCCATCTCCTAAAACTGCATAATCCTACAGGATGGAGAGAGAGCGCGGAGTTTGCAGACGCACAGCACACTCATGTCGTACCTGTTCCTCCTGACAATGAACCTTGATTCAGTGCCTCAGCTTGTGTCCATTGTAGCGCTGCTGAGAGACGGCTTTCAACCACTTGGATGCTCTTAGGTTTCATGCCACCAGGGGTTTGCTCTTCACTCTGGAAGGATAACTTTTCTTGCACAAACTGAAGCCACGGCCAGCAGGTTTTAAGAGACAGATCCCTCAAATCACAGGGGGAAGCTGCCTTCGCCAGCTAGCCTGTCAAGTTTGTCCTATTGAGAGTAGAACTGTAGTCGCTCTTTAGGGAAGGCATCAATATTGTAATACCATCAGGGCAGTTTCTGTCTGTGCTAACAGTTCAAAAGAAAGCCATCGGTAATGTTTTTTTATCCAGTATTCATTTCAGAATACATCACGCTGTCTCCCTTCAAACAAAGTTAATTGGTGCCCAATGGAGGAGGCGAACAGAGTTCAGTTACAAGGAATCATATGACAGAAACCTTTTTCTTTTCTTTTTTTTTTTTTTACATATCACTAGGTCTATGATGCCAGGTCAGCGTGCCCCAGAGTTATGATGGGGAAAAACAAAAAATGTCTTCCCATAGCTGAAATGGTGTCTTGTCAGTAATCTTCTGTGAGCCCAGTGCGGTTTTGCCTCGCTTGTTTCCGAAAAGGGAAGGACAGGGAGCGGGAGGCGCCCAGTGATTCTTCAGCAGGCGTGTACTGTAGCTGTGCCCGGCAGTGCCAAACCCTGCTCCCTGCTGAGATGACCCTGGGCACACGCTCCAGCTGTGCAAACACAGCCGCATTGCTGAGCACACACTCACGTTCAGGCTGAGCCAAATCCAATTATTTGCCTTGCCTTGAGTTTTTTTTTTTTTCGTTTCATTTCAGTAGCGCATATTCAGCGAACTTTCCTCAGTGCATTTGAGCTGCGCTGCCAGGCTGAACAGGGCTGACAAACGCACCTCTGTGGCTTTCCTCTCTCCGATATTTCTCTCGTGTGAACGTTCCCATGCTTGTCAGCTTAATTTCTCTGCCTTTCGCTCATTTTTTTCTTCCTAAAACTCTGCCGTGACAGTGGGTATCCATTTTGTTTGAAGGAGAAACACCAAAGTCAACACGGAGGGGATGCGAGCCACTCGTCGGCCAGTGGACACAGACAGCGGACAGTGTTTTTGTCAGGAGGGCTCAACCCATGTGAACACAAGCACCCAGCCTGTTATGTTACCTTCAATGACCTGTTGTGCTTCAGGTCATCCTATAATCTAAGAAATACGAGAAGTCAGATGATCATACAAGTTTTAAAGAGACATCGAGGTTACACACACACATACCCTGCGGGCATTTAACAACATCAGCATTCATTTGGAGTTCCTCACCTGGCCAATAAAGTACAATACTCACTCTGATTCTATTACTGGTCTCCACCAATTTCTGAAAGAAATATCAGATTCTTTAACTCCTATTCTGTCAGCCGTTTGGCGCTGGACAGGTAGCGCGCTGCTGCAGCCTTAAATCACGGTCACGAGAGCTGTGAGAGTGTATCAGAAGAGTGAAGTTGTGAGGGGTAAAGCCAAAACACATTGTGTAACAATGGCTAAAACTTTGAAAGTTAGAAGTGGTACTATAAACATAATTTTCCAGTAAGTTCCCAACTCGCAACGTTGTGTAACTTCCCCTTAATCTTGAGCATGTTTCCAGGTAATACAACCGTCTGACACTGCACAGATTTCCACTCTGAAGGATTCACAAGAACGTACACGCTGGGAAGCTGCAGCCCCACTCAACTGATAAAGCCATTAAATTGAATCTCACTTGTGTCCAGCTTGGTGTCACTACAGGCAGCTCATTTGATCTGTTTACCATGTATCTGCAGACAAAAGGCAGCTCTCTGCCTGGTTCTCGGAGAACAAAAGCAGGAGACAAAAAAAAAAGAACGGACTATCACGTTGCCGTCAGCTTGACGAGCAGAGGGGCTGCGTACATGAGCTGACATTTTAATGGCTGCAACCTTGATTCTCAGTCTTAAATGTTGAGGAGGGAATATTACCACAAGTATCCGATTCCAGTTACAAAGACACACAGGAGAAGGCAACACTTTTAGCATGCCGTACTTATCCTCTCATGTAAAGATTACAATTCAAATAAGTTCATTCTCCCCGCATATTTGGAAACTGTCAGTGCACCACTGGAACAAGTCCAGTGTTATCTTAACTGTCAATAGCTTGTTTAGGGTAGAATGTATTCAATATGTTTGGGTGAGATCGGTACAGTAAACACCTACGACTCAATCTTTCCATTCCAGATGAGCTGGCGTGCCCCTCACAGTATCTATAAACCGACCGTAGACCGTAGACAGCAGGAGAAGCTACTTTTGGCTCTGCTGTTGCTTTGGAGCGAAATGATTTTCCTGAGATAACAGAGCGCTTGTCGGCTGGGCCCACAGGGAGCCCTAATGCAAAAACAAACATGCGATATGCTGTCTCTCACCGTCGCTGGGCCCATATGGGAATGACCTACCATGCATCGAATACAGAAGTTCCTGGAATTTGCAGGTGTGTACATGCTAACAGAAAATCGGAGAAAAACAAAACAAAAAAACGAAGAATGCAACACAAACATCACCGCAAAACCCCAGGAATCTCTCGAGGGATATTACTGTAGACACGGAGAGTAAACACCACGTCATTTACATGGCAGTCTCACACACACAGACACATGCGGGACGTAAAATTAGACAAACAGTAGTGGACTCGCACATGGTGTCAGATAAATCTCTGTGGCGTGTTCAAGAGTTCAAATGGCGCCTCCAATCTGTCTCTTTAATACCAGGGGAATGTGGAGGATGTAATGTGCCAACTCACCCGCTCTCCCACCCAGCAACCCCTCCCTTCAAACGCCACTTTGGCTGCGTCCCAGATGTCAGGGACATCATTCGTCAAACTGCTCCCTCTCGCCGGCAATTATACAAATATGACAGGGATGTTTGAATAACTTTTCTTGACGTGCTATCATTGTCGTAAGTCTTGGCAATCATCCTCCATTATTGCCGTCAACTACCGCGGCTCAACACACTCGTTTTCTGCGTGTCTATCGTGCTGAGAGGCATTTTTTTAGGCTTGCAGTATGTAATTAAGGTATTCTTGATAGCAGATCTGCTGAAAGATTTTCTTCTTCTGCACCTTCAGTTAGTAGAGCATCTTTCAGTGTTGTTGTCCGTCAATCATCTGGGATAATTGCACCCTCTGGAATCTCTACATATTGACAAGACAATGGACGGACGACATTAAGCTGTCACGTTATGTTGACTGTGTCATCGTAGACCGGTGGGGAAATACACCGTTGTCTCTGATCTGTTCCGTGTGTCTCAGATATAGTTCCTTCGGGTGATTGTCATATTTAGAGGACCCTAGACAAATCTCTGGGTTTCCCCAGCTCGTCTGTCAGAACGATGATGATGTTGTGGTTTGTTTGGCCGCAGGAGAATGTCGAGTCAAGTGGGGATGTCTGGGAGCGTCTGCCAGACGGAGACTTGGGCTAAAAGTGAATCATGTCATTGTCAGTATTGTTCTGGTAGTAGGGCAATCTGAAACGGACCGTTAACAGAAACATGGCACTTTTCTGGCCAACGTTGCCCGTATATGTCTATGTATATGAATCTAAGATTCTATGAATCTAAGATTCTATGAATCTATGAATCTATGAATCTATGAATCTATTACAAATGAATAAAAAATTATGTGGATTGATAATAAACTTTAAATTAGTTGTGTTCTCTTTGCATGGCACTTGTAACTGCAGAGGCTCCTATACTGTAAGTTGTACTGTAAGTTTTCAAAAAACATGTCATTATTAGATATATCCATACCCAAGATGAATAAAAATGAGGGTAGCAAACACTTAATTTAATAATCATAATTGTAGGTTTACCAGCCTAAATGCAGTGGTCATGTATCATGTTGAGTATGTTGGCTTTAAGAAACTTAATCACCAAACAAATTCTCAAAGAAAATCCCCCAGACCCATAAATTAATGACTTGAGTTCTATAATTTATAAACATGATGGCTGCAGCTCCTGAGTGCTGAAGGATGCGGTCACTATCAAGCACAAACCAAAGAGAAAGCAATTGACAGAAAGTTTAGGTGTGAGTAACAGGCAGACAACTTACTGGTTAACATCCAAAATAATTTCCACTTTGTGCCCAGTGTACTGCTGGATTTTAGTAATGCAAAACACAATTGAAGAATGGAGGGTGGATTATGGAGCAAGGGGGCTGGGTAGTTAAAGATGCCACACCACAAGCAGGGCAGCATTTCATTATTTCGCTGCCAGCCAGATGAGATCAGGGCTTGAGAATGCCACAGAATATGGAAATTAAGATTGTTCGATGGTCAGGCTACTCTGCAAATGAGGGGCTTAATTTGGGAGCAGGAATGCAGCAGCAATTCGGCGGTAACCGCAGACGGCGCTCTGGAGAGGACCAGGGCTTTCAAGGCGCATGTTGATGTCGGTGAAAACAGTTTAGAGAACTCTGCGGAACAAATTTGTTGGCCCCTCGCTGTGGTATGAGAATCGGTTCTGTCATGTACTAGTAAAGAGTCCTGTGCAGTACCTTGTTGAACACCAACAGGTTTAATCTTTTTGGCCCTCAGTGATGTGTGGTCGCGATTCAGGCCAACCGCTTGCCAGGTTTGCTCTTTGTCTAGTTCAAAGAAAACAAAACAGCGATTACTGGATTGGTCTTCTGGGAGGTCTGGCGTGGACGGCTTTGCATGAATTTCATGGTGGGATCCACGTTTGGCACATTGCCACTGTCAATTCCGCAGAGGCTTCCATTTGGATGAATAAATGGGTCAATTTGGATAAATTACCAGATCTTAGGGTGCTACTTTGATTTTTTTTACCCCTAAAAAAATGGCCAAAGAGTTACCAACATCCAGAATGTGCTGGACCACAGGTCAATATTCAGAAGACATATTATTGGCACATTTTTCTGACATATTTGTAATGTAGCCCACATTTTTTGTTGTGGGATTTCCCAAATGTGTTTCAACACAGTCTTAAATAAGATACAAAAAACAGTGCACTTTTCATTTGAGATATCATTTCTGTTTATTTTTGAGAAAATTTCAACTCCAGGTCAGTATGAACTTCAAATGAGCTGGTTAAATGTTCTCAAACTTGTACTCCCACTCAATCATGATGAGATGTTTGTTCTTAGAGTAAAAGGGCAGTTTGGTTCACAAAAAATACACTGATGCTTATCAAATAGAGCCTTATTTTGAATGTCTTATGAAATTATAAAGTGATGGCAGTAAAAGTATATAGATTGTGACATCAAAATGTTTTTTGATTGAATGGAACATTTTATTTTTTATTTCACCTCTTTGATGAGGGAAATGACTAAAACCTAAATGGAACGTTAAGGAGAATTCCTGGGGCGCCTCGACAAAAAAACCCATATAAACTGTTACCATCAATCATCCAGTGACAGTCACCTTTATGTGTGAAAAATTACCCTGGTGTTTTGAATCAGTCGTGCGGCAGCACACATGCACTGAACAGTGAACCCGTTGGCCTGCTACATGTGGAACACTGTGTTGTAATTGTGCCACCCAGCTGTCAATTATAAACCCTTCTACGAATTGATTTGATGAAGGAGGACAGATGTTTGTATTTGTGTGTGTGCAGTATGAACAGAACTCCGAATAGGAAATCCACTGCTAAGATATGTCTCCATCCGTCTTTGTAGTCGCTTTTGTCCGGGCGGGGCAGCCTTTGTGTTTACGCACTGGCCATCACACACAGCTTCATTACTGATGGAAGTTAGCGGTCACAGTTACTGAGAGACCCGCAGATCGGCCAATGAATCGATCCGACTAATGAAATGCTGTGATTGAGAGCTGTAACACAGCTGCTGCAGACTCCACTCTGTCCATGTCTGATGGTTGGACCGCTGCCAGTGTTGCGTTAATGTGATAGTATGCAGTGTTCACTCTCTCACTATGCTGCAGATATGGTTCTCAGTGATGCTTTCGGTTAGTTACACTGCGTGTATGTGCTGGATATTGGACTGAATTCAGGTATCGGCTGTACACTTATTTACACCAAACATACAATATGCTTACTACTATCAACAAGAATGTTTGCAGAGTTCACCATCTTATTTTTGTGTGTTAGCATCCTAACATTCGCCAGTTAGCATTAAACACAAGCTCATGGAAAAATAATTTGTTTTGCAGGTAGTCCTAAACCAAAGTATTGTACTAATGATGATGGCGCTAGATGAAAAGTCAAGGGATCGCCAAAGTCATAACAATTCATCCCGGTGGAGATGCGAGTGTGCGAATTTCATGGCAATCCATCCAGTAGTTGTTGAGACATTTCACTCAAAACTCAAAATGTCAGTAGGATACATCTTCTGGGAACCATGCATGTCTGATTATCCCAATTCATCTAGTAGATGTTGAGAGAGTTCACTGGATGAGTGAATGTTATGACTAGCTGGTGGCTCTAGCTGAAAAGTCACGGTATTACCAAATTCATTGGGATTCATCCTTTGGGGACCATGAATTCTCCCCCCAAATTTCACAGCAATCCATCTTGTCGTTGTTGATATACTTCACTCTGAAATGTTACTCAATGTTACTCTCTTCGGTTATATTTAATGTGCACGATAGCTTTGACCGGTAAGGCTTTCCCTAAATAAATAGATAAGCCAAAAGCTCTTTATATCATTTGAATTGAACTAGTTGCACCAGTTCAGGGAATTGGCCACAGACACAAAAGCTTTATTTAATATGATCCTGTATTTATTTTGCTCAAATTTCCTCAGATAAGGTTGTTGTTTTTCTCTTCATCTCTAAAACTTGTATACCTGCCCAGATGGTTTCTTGAGACCACCTATCCCTGCCCCCTCATTGTAACTGATAACATTTGGAAGCTACTCTTTGTGGGAAACTAAATTATGGATTTGGCCAATTTGCTTTAAGGTCAGTAAAGACAGAGGAGGTGGAGACGGATGATCTCGGGAAACTGACTCGGTCTCAGCCTTTTGAAAACGCGATTTGGTCAGGATTGTCCACCCTCGCTTGCTTGAGTTTCACACTCTTACATAAGCTTCCTGCTCGCGTTACAAGCCATAATCGGCTATAACAAAGTGACAAGGTCATCAATCATGAGCAGAGGCAGTAGTCAGAGAAACAAGTGTTTTTTTGTCTTTAAGTGGGTTTGATGGAAGATGCAAACTGGGTGGACGTCATAAAATAGAGCTATTATGTCAATGCTGAGTCCAGCTGAGGCCTCATAGCTGCTTCTTTTTTTTCACTCATTGGACTGCTAGCTTGGCCCAAATGATGCTGGACCACAGGGAATTAACAAAGAATTTGATGATGCAGAACCCAAAGTCATGTCAGTTCTTTTCGGTTCTGTTATGTAATCTTGACAAGCTACTTTTACAGTAAGTTCTCCTTCTACATCAATGTGCTGACTGAAAAATATGTTTGGATCTCTCCTTTGAAGCAATGAGCATTATGGACATTATGCGTCTTCTCAGCCACAGAACTTCACTAAACAGCTGTGTATGGAGCAGAAACTTGCTGCAGGAAGAACTGACATGTTTCAAGAAACAACATGTGATGTTTCCAGATCTGGTCTTCCCTTTCCTGCTCCTTCACTCTGCCTTCGATAGCGTTACTGGTGTACTATTTAACCAATCATCAGGCTCCTCTTATTGTACTTTGCTGTATCTTTCAGAGGGCCTGCTTCAACCTTGTTTGGACACAAGTAACACATCTAGTAGTTATTTTTCTCTCCAACAGCTGCAAGTTATCCAAGTCTTATCTTAAAGCTGCATGAATGAGTTTTTTTGGCTGCGTACTGTAGTGGCATAACTCCACAAAAAGCGGATCGTCACACATGCATTTGATAAATTATTGACATATGAGGTTGATATTGTTGGCGAGTTGGCAAACAGTTGCGTATTCATGCATCCAGAGTAATTCAGCAGCGTCAGTGTTCATTTGAGATGTGTAGCTTTAAAAAAAAAAAAATCATCAGAAGAGAAATAACTCACTGAATAACTACACTGAATGTATACATAGTTGGAAAAATAGAAACTGTAGCTATTTAAATTGGTGATTCACCGGTTAATTGCTTTTATCTGGCTACTTCTGTCTGTCTAGTTCCTATAAAGCAGTGCATAAATGAGTTCTAAAGCACCAAAATGAGTTGTCATTTTTACACTACCGGTTCCCTTGTCTTGCAGGCAATGTTTTCTTTCAACGGATGCCTGAAATAAGGTCGGTGGTTAACACAAGCTTAAGAGATTTTAAAGCTTTGTTCTACTCTAGCAAGTGGCTACGTCATCCCTAAAATGATTCTTCATATTGCCTCTGTACTTTCAGGTTGCTTGAATATTTTCCACATGGAGAGAAATGCTGCTATCCAGATTTGTAAGGAGGCCTCCTGTAACCACATCAGAATGACATTTTCTGCACAGCTGCTTGACTTGTGTGTTTTTCACCAGCTCGAACAGGATCTTTGTAGAACGCTTATTTTTTTTTATAAACACTTTCCCTGTGATGCTTCTACTGTACAGAATGATCCCATTCACTTTCCAATCAGATATTTCAGTGATATAACTGCCACTGAGGTTGAATCATGTCAGCACAGTGTCTGTGGTATACAGTATGTACTGTATTAAGAAAAAACACTTGGTTTTCGTGGTTTTACAGTATTTTTTGGTACTGGCATTGTAACTGCACGCCGTGCTGTTCTTTAGGCTGTCAAAACTCTTTTGATGGCCTCATTAAAAACCTCCACATTAAATGTAATAGCAGTCGTTACCTGACTGAGAAACCGCACTGTGTCTGGTGCAAAGATTAATGTTAGCGGTGGAGCTTTTTTTTTGCATTGAGATGTCTCCCTGCTGGTTCATGTGTTACAAAAGGCTTCAGCACTGGATTTCGTAGCTCCATCTGTTTGTATGGTAAGCCAGGAGAAGTCGACACAGGGGTGTCCCACCACATAATTAGCCCACGACTTAAGTAGAAACTCCATGATGAGCCCTTGTGGCCCCACACATGGGCGGCAGGTGGACTAACCTGTCTACTTAGCGGGAAATATGCTACCTGCTAATGTGGCACATTTGGACCGGTCAAGCATTCGAGTTGCAGTCAGCCTGTGGTCAGCTCGGGACTGAGGAATTGTGATTTATTGTACGAGCACAGCCGGGGTGAGCATTACAGTATCTGGTCTCTGTTTGTATTGCAGGCTGATATTTTGCGGTCAGAAAGGGATTCTCTCAAAAGCCAGCGGATGGTTGAGGAAAAACGTCTGGTGACAACTGTGGTATTAAATGATCGATGATGACCTCTTCAGATGACTTCTCCTGATGCCTTGTACAGAAAAGCCACGGGACACAGTCAGTGGACTCAGACCTTAAAAATCCCTCACACCTTTAGACTGAAAGGGCTGTTTCTGTAACCATCGATTTTGTTCCTTCTTAATAACTGAAGAGATATTTACTTCACATCACAGATATGAGATGGTATCTTCTCACCAAACTCTTTGCGAGAAAGGGATCCACCAATGAATACTAACTATTCCTTTCAATGTTTAAGGATTTGTTGCGCGTGCTTTTCATGCCCATCATCACAAATGAACGTCAATTAAGAAGTTCACATCAATAATCACACCATTCATGAATACTTAAAGCATATTTAATAAATACAGAGTAACAAACTATTATACATATTTACAAATCCTTAAATAGTCCACTTTGTGTTGTAAATGTAAGGCTTTTAACTGTTATCGTGTGACAACAGTCGCGTTGGCAGCATTCAATGGCGGCAGGCGTCGACATCTTGCTGATTGCTTCCTGTCAGATGATAAACACCTAAAAGAGTAAAGCATAAACGGTTAGAACTGATGCATCCAAGGATTTATCACGTGACTATCACGTGATTCAACACCTGCTGGTGTTGACTGATGTTGCAGTATGCAGGCTGAAGTCCAGTCAGTTATGATAGTTAGTGGGCAGACCATGAATAATGGTTTACAATCTACGTCACTCAGGCACCCTTGCTTACGTCTGAGGCATGACTGTTTGCGTCTTGAAGAGCCCAATAAGCTGTCAATGATAATGGTGGCCATGTGAGATTTTTATTGTTCTGCTTTGACGAAATAGTGATAGACCCTTGCAACACACCCTGCATCAAAAACCCTCCTTTACCTTCAATAACTTTTCAGAGTCTGCAAAATGAGAATTTACCAAAAGCTTTTGTGTGTGCATTTTAGTATGTATTAGTTGGTACATACTGTATGCAATTAACTAAGTAGGGTAAAAAGTAAAATTACAACAATTTGAAAGTAGGCTACAATTAATATATTTCTTTCATCAGAATTATTGTATAGCTTCTCTGTAAAAAGGTGGACTATTTGAATTTTGAAGCATTTTCTGTTACATGAATGAAGAACAGCTCTCACCTCTTTCTCCTTATTTCTTAACTCGGTGGCTAGTTAGTTCTCCAAGTGCTGTAAGTTGCCTCTAAGTGCAGGTGGCACGTTGTCTCCGTGACCTGTCCATTGACGATTCTTTTCCATTATCATCCTCCTGGCGAGCAGCCTGTTCCTCACAATAGCCATATCCGGAGGGTACCAGTCTTTGGAGCTCCTCTTCCTCACACTTTGATATTTTTGGGCCTCTTCGCCACGTCTGTACCTGCACTGGACAGATGGGAGGCTGCGATGTTCAGGGGTAATGACCGATTCCACTGCCATGGCTTTTAAGAAGCAGAAGTAAACACCTCGTTTCCGAACGTGCTCCTGCTGTCTGTTGTTCAAGCAGCGCTGCACGGCTTGTCATGCAGCGTCGGGAGTGGAGTGAAGAAACAGGGTCGCTGCAAGTCAAGTGCTATGACGGTCAAAGTCTTGTGTTTATTGAGGATATCGAGCACCATCAGCACTCTTATCCTCTCTGTCTCAAGTTTACAACACACCGGGCCAATGGAAGTGTTGTTTATCACATTATCTTTCTGACGTCTGTATGATGCGCTTCTTTCTTCAACCATATATGGGGTGTGATGCCCCAAACACATCACAATACTGTCCCATGACATGTTGAAATCAGTCCATAAAGCCTAAAAAGGCTAAACATTATGAAGTCTGCTGTTTGTCTCGTGTCATTTCCCTTGAAATTGGATAAGGTTAGCTGATAATTTGAAGATGCACTACTTTATGATCAGTTTCACATATAACTATAAATAACAAAAAACGTCCATACTGGCATAAGTGGACACATTCTTTTGACAACGCCCATCAATTGAAATTGCCTTTCTCTTCCATTCTGTTCAGAATTAATTGATCGGTCCCTGCATTATGTTCTGCCCCAGTATCCTGTTTCAACAGGAAATACATCAAATTAAACAAGTAACATGCTGTTTCACGAGGACTTTGAACGCCCGTGTCAAAGAAGTGCACGCATCATTAGGAGGGTGCCACGCATCGTTATGAGACATTAAAACGTGAGAGTAACAGAGCGTGAACGCGGAGGGGATGTGATGACAGCGCCAGGAAAAATGTTCATCTATCAAAGGTAGGGCCCCCCCAACCCCCATACCCCTCACCCCCCATATCCCCCACACCCACCTTCCCTTGAGGCTTCACTCCTCGTGCTGTTCAAGATGAGAAGTGGTTGGAGTTGAAGAGGGCAGCAATGAGACAGTTTGAGCTCCTTGCCACTCTTCTCCTCATGCTCGCAGGACACACTGCATTTGGGAGACGGACGTCAGTAAATCAGGTTGAGAGGAATCTGGCAGAGAAATTCGGGGGAAGGTACATCTTCAAAGGCGGCCGGAGGAAGGACGTGAAGATAACTAAATAATCCATCAGGAATCAGAGAATGTGATGAAAGTGGTGTCTCACTTTTATTTAGTCTCCCGGAGAGCTTAGTCATGAGCTGTTGCATCGCAGTTATCCCGTGTGAACGCCCAAAGTGAAAATTGTAACCATCAGTGTTTTCTTCCTCTTTTACACAGAATAGTGGGTTGTTGCCTGACACGAGCCAAGACTCTGTCATGGCCTTACCTTTATCAGTCCTGAAATCCTGAAGTGGCTGTGGGCTTTGGTCTGTAATGAGTATATATCAAACTAAGTGCCCCATAATCCCATGGTCTCTTCATGGTGAGCGGAAAAATCCTCAAACGGATCGATTTGTGGGGACAGATATGGCTAAAGTCCTGGGATGAGAAAAAGGGCACCCTTTTTTTCCTAGCTTATGAAAGAGGAAGGGACAAGGAGGGGAAACGAAGGCCACAATGTTTCCTCCTCCAAAATGTGTTAAGTGAAAGCTCACATAAATCCCCTTGAAAGTGGATTAGCAAAAATATCTTTTCCTCTTAGGTTTCATTCAGACAGGAGCCAGTCTCGAAAAAGTGGTGTCCTTATCTAAACATTGGATGGACTCTTATTAATCAAAGGCAGCAGTGCACGAAACATAAGTCTCGGTTTTGGCCTAGTGCAGCATGGTAAAAGTCACTTGCTTTGCACAGTTTCCACCCAAACAGTGGAAGCTGGCACCACGTTATAGGAAAGCTCAATTATAATATCAGGTTGGTGTTATTACTGTTGATTATGTGCTTTTGAAGACCTGACTTGCCCCCAAGTTCACTTCCTCTCCTCTTCCCTGGTTGAGACGAGCTCTTTGAAATCCAATCCACCTTGGAGGTTAATGAATCACCGGCCTAGTTCCCTGTTTTACTTTCACCCTTGGCCTTTGTCACATTGACGCACACACATACGCACTCGCACACATTGGATTGCAGCCTGTTGTTTTGGAGATTGCTATGCTCGTCGGAGTTGGTTGTTTCAATCACCAGCTGAAAATTGCCAACCATCAGTGTGTGTTTTCTTAACCCGTCATGTTCATTTCAAATAAACTCAAACATTGCCTGAGTTTGTGCATGCTTGTACAAAATGGAACACATTCACATTAGATCCCAGATAGAAAAAAATACTCAATATATTGTTGTTAAATAAGGCTCCCCCATCAATCTATAGTTCACAGAACTTCAGATGACAACTTTGTCAACATTTATATCATGCAACTTAGTTTTTATGATAGTTTTTCCGACAATACCTGCACTCTGCAACTAAAGAGTGATTAAGGCAATTATGATTATTTAAAGGCAATACAAACAATTGTTTGAACCCGGACCTGATTTTCTTTTGGGCCACTTGGGGACATAGCTGTAAACACAACATTGACATATTATCCACTTATAAAGTTGTTTTGGCTAATGTGTTAGCAAAGCAGTTTCCTATAAACACATTCAGCACATATGTAGCAACGTAAGTATTCATTCAGAGTTGTGTTCCTGGCTTCCAGGCAAATATAAGTCCAATCTTTACTCTTCTTTTACCACCAATTCCTGAAGGGAAATATATGGCTATTTAGCAGTTAGCTAATTGGCAAAGTCTCACACCCAAAGATTTGACCGTATGGTGGTGCTAGATGAAAAGTCAGGGGATCACCGAAGTCATGAGGATTCATCCTCTGGGGACGTTGAATGTCTGTACAAAGTTTTATGGCAATCCATCCAACAGATATTTCAGTCTGGACCAAAGCTCATGCAAACAGTGGAACATTGACTTGAAACATTTCACAGGATGCTTTGACTTTTTTTAGTATTTGACCAAAACCTATGATATGTCCCTTTACCTCCTGCCTACAATGTCTCTCCTGAACAGGAATGTCACACGACCTGTATTACGTAAAAATAAAAATACCAGTGAGTGTATTTTAAATAATATACGTAAATAAAGGATTTTGCCAGTGTCGTCAACCCCCTTTCTTTACACGATAGTGTAGCCCAGCATTTGGACCCTCTTTTGAAATATCCAGTCCTCTGCCAGATCTTAATGGTTTAGTCCAGTGGGGGGGTGTGTGCAGGATGCTTGACATTGGCACCGGACAGCCAGTTTAGTTTGTTTGCTTAAGGAAAAGGGTTTGATAGATTCCCCCTTTTGAGAGTTTAGCTGTCATGCACCATTAGCCTGTGGCTCAGTCTGGTTCCAGCGTATCGCACGGCCTTTAAGGAAGATGGATGCAAACTTCAAAATGACAAGGAAATGGTTGTCAGATTTGTCTGGTGTTAAGACACTAAAAGGGTGAGAAAATAATCTCTGCAGACAGTGTCAAAAATCTCTTGAGAAACAAGCAATCGGCATGTTCATCTCGACCGGGCCTCCATTTAGCCTTGCGCGAGGACATCTGGTCACTGAAGTGGTTTTCAGTACATCTTAGCCGATTCACACATCAGCAAAGCTTCTCTTAATGATTGTATGCTTGACTTCTGTTTGCTTTACCCGTGGCTTGTAGTTGTGGAACATTTAAATTTTCAGCATCGATGGCAGAAATGACACGCTTCAGCGGAGATCTCATGTTATATTCAGGCACCCAAAAGTAGGCTGTATTATGATAAAGGTTTTTCATATCACTTATTTGGGCTAAATGCATTCAAGTCTGTGGGGAATACAGATTAGAAGTTTTTTTTTTTTGGTTTAACTGCTGAGTCATTCTGAGAAACACATGCTGTAATAAATTTCCACCAATGTGTTTTACCAGTTTCTCTCAGCTAACGTGAGTTTTCAGACTTGCAGACCCCGACACACAGCCGCCCAAAAGTTGCAAGAATCATGTAACTACATTGACTTCATCAAATATGCTGAGTGCTACATCTAAAAACAATAGGAGATAAAGAAAGAGTTGTTTTCTTAAAAAATATATATAAATATATATTTTGTTTTATTTCAGGAGCTAAGTTACTGTTTTAATTTCGAAAGAAACAGACAAAATGTTACGTCGCAGCCCAACAGCTGCCACATGTGCACATCCGTACCTAACAAAAGTGTGCTTGTACATTATGATCTTGGTCATCCGAGGAGGCTTTTGCCCACATTTTACTGCAGTGACTTATGTGTTGTTACAGATGCCTCCACAGTGTAAGCGGTGCTGAGTGTAGGGCTTTGGACCAGATTTGAGTTGTCTTATTTAAGAGTCCACTCTGTTGCTCTTTCCCACACAAAGCTGGTGTACGTTTTGCTGCAGTTGCTTAGCAGCACTTCTTTTTTTTTTTGCCCCACAACTAAAAATCTGCAACCCCCTACGATGCGAAAAACCCCTAAGTACCCGAAACCCACATCCCCTGCGCTGCTTCGCTCCGCCTTGGCAGAGGCCTGGGAGGCAGGCAGTTGACCCGGGTCATTACTGAGTGTTTATGACCCACGGAGAGCAGCTGAGGGCCTCCGCTCTGTGAATTTGTGCATCCTGGAGAATGCGGGCCCTGTTGTGCTGCTAATGGGCCCTATCCATGATGCACCTCGACCCCCACCCGACTCCCCGAAGAGGTATGTTACTACGTCTTCTGGTATCAGATCTCGTCTGCTGTGAATTCCTCCAGGGCCCCGTAACGGTTCCCCTCACCAAGAAGGACGTGGGATTGAGAGCACGAACCAAAAGGAAAAAAAATGCATAATGCTCACTAAATGATTGCAAACAGAAACACAAAACATTTTACTACAATATACTTACTTTCCCACCATCACCATTGCTCTAGAGTGGTGAAATAGCATGGTCCGGTGGAAACACTATGATATGAATAACAAAGGGCTTGTTGCATCACTGGGCTCTGGTTTAGTGTATTCGGTTCCTCTGTCTTTTTTCTTTTCCCCCATAAGGACGACTCATACTTAAATAATAAGTGATAAAACATGGTGTGCATGTTTTAAAGGCCTGGTTTGTAACTTGTGTGTTGTTTTATTTTTCTTTTGCTCTGTTTTGCCTGGGCACTTTTTCTTTAGTTCTCATCGTAAAAAGCCAGCTGTCATAGGCTCCTCTGGCTGCATCACACGGCCTCGTTTTGCCTCTGTTTGTCGCCAAAAAGTGGCGTGCAGACCAAAAGGACACCTCTGACAGATTCTTTGTTTTTCAGGTTGTTGTTTGGGCCAACGATGGGGACGCCGTGTTCATCAGGGAATTCACCCTGATTCGACGAGACCACCTTGCAGAAGAGCCTCTCAAAGATGTCAAACAAAAACCAGAAGACCCTGTAAGTCCCTGTCAAAAAAACAAAACTGTACTTATTGCTGAACTCCACCTGCCTTTTAGTTTCAAACATAAACTTAAAATGTCTAACCCCCCGCCCCACCCCCTTTAAATAAGAAATTAATTGAGATGTCAGATAAAACTAAATCAGCCAATTAATCTATTGCGGTGTGTTTACGTAACGCACCACACCAGAGGAGTGAACATTCTGCCATGTTACACCTCAGTAATGAATACAAGTGAATGATGATCGTGGGACATTGGGAGTGAAGGGCGGGCTGACCCAGCTTGATGTGAAACAGGGCAGCACAGGCAAACACACGCACTTAACACATTCAAGGGTGGGGTGGCTTTCTTTTTTCTTCCTTTTGCATCACATTACTCCCACTCTGTCATCACCTTTGATGAGACATGAGTCCCGGGCCGTAGCAGTTTTCTTAAGCCAATCTCTCACCCAGATGTTTGATCTAATTAGGTGGGAGTGAGGGTTGGGCTGCCCGGCGTCACAGAAATCGACGTCCGGTATCTCGTCATTCCTTCGTGATGGGATTGGTCCTGGTGCAATCTGAGAGGGCTCTCTTAAATTGAACAGTATCACAGTATCATTACGTTTTTACTGGGAATGCTATCCTGAGGCTAATTTGTCTTTTTGCTGTGAGGACATTATGTTATTGACCTGACTCCGGTATTCTGGTTTACATGCACTTTCTTGCATGTATGACCTCCTCCATCAGGTGAAAGGTGAAAAGTCCCGCTTACACACCTTTCACAAGCCTACATGCTTGAATGAATGACCCTTTGACTTAATATAAAGGATATTCAGCAGCGCTTTGAACACTGATCAAATATAGTGACATTTCTTTTGAAACCGATGATCTGCTTGAACTCGCCATATCACTTTAAGGCAGGATCACGAGGGCTTACTTGAACATTCACAAGTGCAGGATAGCCTTACAGATCAGTCAGAGGTCATTTTCAGTTTTAAGAGGGAATAAGAGATCATTCTGGTTCTGGTCTCATTATCTATTATTAAGTGTAATATTCATGTTATCTGTCATACCAAGTGACATATATTTGACAGTGTTTTCTTCCATCTTTGCTTTTTACATGCTCGTTTATATCCCAAAGGCAGACTTAATGGAAAAAACATTTAAAAACTATCAGAAGTCAAGAATGCAAGCGCTGTGGTACATGCTTATAGTACTGTAGTTACAAACCACAAACAGCTATATTTACTGCATTTGGATTTCATCTTGTAACCAAGCAGCAGTGTGATTTATGATGCGCTGACCTCAAGCAAATTTTTGAATTTGCATCAGCGAGCGGTTTTCAAACCAAACTCACAAACGACATTTATATATCCACTCCAACATGCTGTATTCATGCCATCCAGGCCTCAGTTGCTCTTTATGGGTTTCACTGTAGTGAATTTGGTTGCATTATTTTGCCATCAGCATACAGGTGCAAAAAAGGTGCATTGGTAGGGAGAGAGAGAGAGAGAGAGCATTCAACTTTTTTCTGTAAATTAAAGGAAGAGTTTAACATTTTGGGAGATTCCCTTACTTTGCTTTTTTTCCAAGACTTGAGATTAGAAGAGCTAAAGAGCCAGAAGACAGTTAGTTTTGGCATAAAGATAAGTTAAGCTAAGCTAACCAGCCACTGGTGCTGGCCTTACATTTAAAAACATATACAAGAGTGCTTTTGCTCCTTTATTTAACTCTCTGCCAGAAAGTTAATAAGAGTATTTCCCAAAATGTTAAACTCTTTTTTTTAAATGAATGAGGTTGAGAAGTGTTTCCTCCTGCTTCCAGTCTTTATGCTAAGCTAAACTAATGGCCTCCTGGTGCTAGATGCACACTTCAGGCATGAGTGTGGTATCAATCACGTCATCTAACTCTCAGCAAAAACATGAATAAGCATATTTCTCAAAATATAGAACTATTAATTCAAACGCCTAGTATTTGGCTAAAATGTTTGAAAGAAGAATAGCAAAAGAAAAAATAAATAAATTGTGGAATCACTTCTCCCTTAGTTAGTGTTGTCTGTAATAGTCTGTCTCTGTTGAACAGACAGGATGTTGCCCTTTGACCTTTACATCTGATACCATGATAATAAAGATAGGACGAAGGAGACTGACGGTGTAGGATGACTCAACCTTTAAACAGCATGTGACGTCCATTTCATTTCTGGGAAAAGACAGGTTAGAAGGTGGTTTCTTAAATTGAATTGCCGTTCGTTGCTACATGTATGATGCTAACATGTCTTCAGATGCGAAGCCTGCAGACTCCCAGGAGCCATACTTGTGATTCCTCTCAGCACTCAAGTCGGTTCGGGTCTCGCCTGTAGCGCTGTTCTGTGTTGGATCTTGGTTCAATATTAAGCTTGATTCCAAGCCAAGAAAAACGCAGCTTAATTAGCAAGCAACACAGGAGGCAGATCTCAGACTCCAAAGTGTATTCGCTTTCTCTAGTTTAACTTTCATGAGTATGTGCCAGGGTCGGTTGGTGGGCAATAAGACTGACCTCCCCAACACCCTTTACCCTATCCCTCAAGAGGGCCACAGATGAATTGTTCTCTCCAAAGGAAAGTGTTTTTCCTGGCAGCCTCAGCACGAGCTACTTCGATGGAATAGAGCTGTCTTTAACAGCTTAGGCCTAACATACCTTTGTAAATTAACCCATATTTATTATGTGATGGCAAGCATGTACTGTAGAGCTTCAACGATGTCAGCATTCATAAACAAATATCAAGTAAGTTTATTAGGTTGAGAGGTTCCTGAATTAAAGTGCGTGGGGGGTCCGATGGCTAAAATGTTGGCCTCCGAGTCTGAGAAAGATTTTTTTTTTCTCCTCCGTAACATGACTGAATGAGTAAGACTGTGAAGATAAACAGAAAAGCTGGTCATAAATCTCTCCACGACTATTCCCACTCATTGTTTGGCCATGAATGAATTTTTCCAGCAGTTTTTAGAGCAGCAACTAACTCAAAACCTGCAAAATAGGTTTCAAAATGTTTTCTATTTGTATTGTCAGATTAATTTAACTTCAGAGAACCAATCTATGACTGTTTATCTCTGTAGAACTCTTAAGGTTAAAGCTGTGTTTGAAAGCCATTGGTTTCAGATTTCTGTCCCAAAGGTGACGATGCACAGGTCAGGTGGCAGCTGCTACCCAACCTTGGGGTGATTGAAAGACAAGGAGGACAGAGAACAAGTATTGCAAACTTCTAATCTTTGTCGGAAAGCGAAATTGAGAGTCGGGACAGAAGAGAGAGAAACAGCCTTCGGAAAAACAATCGTCGAAAGAAAGAGAGACGCACCACGCGGTTTTCTCCTCAGCTGGCTGCTGTCTAGACGGCAAATGTGATCATCCTGTCAACACACAGCTTTAAAGTGTGTTACTGAAAGGTGATCCTTCATTTACCGGAGGTGCGTGCATGCGTCAGTTTCAAGTTGTGTTCATGTGACATTGAAGTTTCCCAACAACAGCACTAGCCTCCATAATCGTATTAGTCATTTGATCAGCTGTTAATTTAAAATATTGAGTAAAAAATAACTTTTTTTTTTCTCAAGAGCTTACTTGGTCTCTAATTACTACTTTTTTATTCATAAAAAAAGCTATATAGCTAAAGTAAAGGAGTTGAAGACAGAAGTACACAGAGTGCTTCTAAGTAGTTCCTTTGCTCTGTGATCGCTCCGCTGAGGGTCAAGGTGCACTGATTGCTGCTATTGGTCACACATAGTGTTATCCACACCAATAACGGCCAGGATATTATGGGTTGTGACAGTGAAGTGTTTGGTAATGATGTGTCATTAGAGCGCCACTTTGCACCAATGACTTGAGGTCCGGTGTGAGGACACTTCCACTTTGCCTGTCTTCGCACGTCTCATGGAATACGTCCCTTTGCATTGTTGTTTTATTTTCTCACCTTTTTTTTTTCTCTCTCTCTCTCGTCTTTCTGCGAAGATGTTCGATGTTTTCTTAGGCGTGTCTTCCCCTCTGCCCTCTGCCTCTCTCACTTCATCACATGCCAAGCAAGTCGGACCTTAATGTTTTTACATGCTCAATTGCGCCTCAGGCAGTAACCGTCTGGGGCTTTTTTTTTTTTTTCTTTTTCTTTTAAAAACCTTCAGGGTGAACAAGTGCTGAGACGGTTCCGCCTTTTGGCAGGGTGTCAGGGTTCGGAGTAATTGAGGTCGGGCGAGCGGGGCCAAGGGCCAGTCGGGGTGGCAAGCGAGGGGGGGAGCCCTCAGTGGCCGAGGCAGCAGCTCGCAGGGAGAGAGGCCCATCGCTAAGCTGCACGCCGTCTTGGCAGCTGTGTTTTGCATGGAGCGCCAGGTGGAAAGGGCAACGGTCTTGCGCAATTAAACACTTCATTTGTCTTCATTAAAAGGATGGGCATGTTAGCTTTGGCAGGCTGAGAGGATGTTTAGGCTTACGTTTTCTTTTTTCCACTACGTGCTGTGCCCCCTGGTGTTAACAGCACTTCAAGTTAAAGCTTTAGGGGATTTTTTAGCTTAAATGTCAAGAAGAATGCGTACTTTTAGCCAGTGCATATAACCCTTATAGCCTTAAAGGTAGCCTGTGGAGTTTTTGACCACTAGTAGTGCTATTGGGCAAGGCAGGAGAGAGTGGGTCCCAGTTCGTGCCCATGGTTTTACACTATTCCACAGATTGACTGTTGACTGTTGGTTTGAACAATCTTCTCTGAAAATATTTTATGAGGAAGAAAATGCACTTTGCACATTTATTCGGCCTCAAGAATATACACAATGTGTGTTTGTGAGAAATAATAAATTCAAACATAATGTAAACATGTGTCAAAGAATAGTTTGACATTTGGAGAACGACACATAATCACTGTCTTGAAGATTTAGATCTGAAGATTGATGCCCACTAGGGCTGAGAAATTAATAGAAATGTTATCAAAATCGCAATTTCAATTCACAGGAGGCGCAATATTTGTGGAAGAAATGTGTGTAAAAAAACAAACACTATTTAAATTACATATTGACGTGTAGCGCATCATATTCTACAGACTTTAGAAAACATCTTTATCTGGCACAGATCCCCAATCAATATCATTCCTCCCCCTCAAATATTGAAAATCATATCGCAATTACAATATGAGTCAAATTGTCAACTTTTTGTTCAGCCTTAATGCCAAAATAAATTGTTTCATCATTCTAGCCTTGAACTTCAATGCACAGATAGTAAGAGCTGAGACATTTTGAAAGGTGAAAAACCCATTATCTTTTTATTGACTCATATCTAATCAACACATTATATGCAGGAACCTAAAACCATACATTAGCGAAGCAGACGGGCATTCACTGAGCATGCTGTCATGTTGCTCCCAGTCATCTCTACCCAATGTTAATAAAAAGCATATTCTCATGTGCTCATATTGATTCATTCTCAGAGTTGTTTTCTTTAGAGAAATCTAATCCTCTGGCTCTGTCCTCGTTTCATGCGTTGGACTATGTTGTTTATTAGAAACACCTCTGCTTCTATGCGAAGCCGCTCTGTCTGTAGTTGGATTGGAAAACCTCGGGTCCAAACAGCGAGTTAATAACTGCTTTCGTGATGCCAGTGATCAACGAATGCCAGTGTTTGTTTTTGCGTTGAAAAAAATACCGTGACTCCATTTGAAAGTATAGCTTGCACTAGAAATATGCCCGTCGCGCATTCGAATGGGAAAATAGAAAAGAGTGAACGAGGAGCCATTTCCCTTCCTGACTTGTGCGCTCTGGCTGGCTGACTGGTGTTTGGCACGGGCGAGTGCCGTTCAGAGGCTCGGTCCCAGCGCTCTTGAAGAAAGTGCTGAGTGCTGGTGAACGCGGTGTAAAGCCACGTGGCTTTGGACCGGAGAGCTTTCTCTCACCCCGGTGTTTGTTCCATCAACACATGTGTTCAGTAAAGCCTTGGCCCTCACAGGGCCACATCGAATATCTCCCACGGCCCCCTCCCCCCCCCCACCCGCTTGATGTGGTGTCACACCAGTGTGCTGTGGGTACTGGAGTGGTGCTGCTGAGGTAATACCGCCAGGGATAAGGCCTTACCACATTACCCACATAACAAATGTGTTTCTGTGTGTGTGTGTGTGAATGCAGCCAGCGGTGGGTCTGTAGCTGGCTACCGTTGCCCTCACACTCCCGTCTGCGCAGCGTACCCTCATGTAATCCCACAGTTGTTTGTATTTGCTGACATGTGCATGTGCTTTGCACTACGGGAATCCATGTGCGTGTGATTTCTGCGCCTTTTTCTTTTTTTTTTTTCTTCAAAATATTCAACACTATCGCGTGTCACCTCGCTCACGCACAGCATCCAAAACTATGTCTTTGATTAACGGGTGAAACCTCCTCCCTCCCTTTCCTCCACACACTCTTCTGTCCTCACCTCCTGCAGGATCTGCTCCTCCTCGGCGTGTGAAGGCACGCACACGTTTTCTGGGCGAGTGATTGATTCCTAATTGTTTACATTTCACTCCCTGTTGCAGATGTTTGTATCCTACTCCAGGTTCGGCAGGCATTTACACAGGCATGCACGGACACAAACAGGGACGCACTTGTACAATGGAGACGTGTTGACGCCAAAGAGTTTTTCATCCAGGAATTTTTGGAGGTCTTAGATCTGGGTTTTGGCACTGCATGTACTAATTGCCTCCAAGTTATGATTGTTACTAATAAGCCTCTTCTTTTTTTGGTTCTGCTTGTGTTTGGGCACGTGGGGGAGATCAGTCGAGGGCCTTTGCCATGAATGTGGTTTCATTCTGGTTGAATAAGAGGGTCATAAGATAAAATCAATTTTGCTCCAGAATATTGCAGCCGAACAATAACATTTCAATGTAACAAGTCCTTGTTCTGGGTGGGAGTCCCCCACCCAGACTTTTGGACTTAAGAGCTGTTAATAAAAAGTCTCGGACAAGATGTTTTTCACCGCGTGTTTCTCGACTTGACAGAAACTGACTGCAGGGTGGCAGTTACTAACTTTAGTGGCACTCCAATGTAAGCTTCTGTGTGAGGTGTTCGTAGAGGGCTCTTGGCTCAGGCGGCCTGCAGTATGTAGCCAATATCCAATGTAAGCAACAGTGTTATCCTGGGTTGCAGCAGTAATACGCTGCTGCTGAAGGATCTCTGCCACCCATGCAGAGCAGAGTTTAGGTTAAGCAGTGGGCAAGGTGCAACCCAAAGCAGATCCCTGTCTTTAATGTGGGCTTTAATGGCTCTGTGTGGTCGTGGCTGGGCATGTACAGTACAGTCGCAGAACAAACATACACATCTCCCAGTTTTCCTATCTGGAAAGCCGCGAAGTGTTGGTTTGCTCTCTATAGGGTTGTCTTGCTATAGTGTATCACACTGCACAGCAGGGGGGTTTACAGGAAGGAGGGGTTACAGTTTAAAGGGAACAGTATAGATCCCTGAAAGACTCAGTGGCAGTCAACACTTACAGCCCTGAGTCAGGATCCTAATGAACTTCTGTGGAGGTGTTTTGCGGTAGTCCTCCTTTCTTTAAGATACCTCCCACCATAGCTCCTAAAATGCCATATTAGTCCAGTATTGAAAATGGGAACGTCTGTTCTGAAACTTGTGTGTGACGCACGCCTCAAGTCGAATTGTACATAATATCTGAAGAAATTAAAATGTGTCTTAAAAAAAGTCGCGTCGAAGAAGAAAACCAAAGCTGGCACCTATTTCAGAGCTTTTTAATGGATTGGAGGAAAACTGACAGCAACTATTTTAGAAACTGATTAATTGTTCGGCAGTGTTGCTTAAGAAATGGCTTAAACATCTGCTGGTTTGCTGGTTTCTGAACTGTGTTTCAGACAAAAGAAGCGGTTTAAAGGCATCAGAACAAAGAGATATAACTGGCAGATTAATCAATAAAGAAAGTAATCGCTGAAACTTTTATGTTCAGCAATCATGCAAGGATAGTGTGTAACGTCAAATTCTTCATATGTAAAGATAAGTCAAAATCATTTGAGAAAATCAAGTTTTCTCTCACTAGCTCTTGATGGCCCTCACACGGTTTACTAAACATTATCCCATCGTACAACAAATCAGGAGAATATTATTATAACGGCATTAGAGAGAGGCTGTAACAGTCAAGCAGCGGATTCATAAAAAGGGTCTTCAATTTCAAGCATTTGTCCAACAAGGCATTTTTTTCCAGCTTTTGCAGCGTTATAATCATCAACAGTTTCCTTCACCTTGCTCAGTATAGTAGTCGTTTCGGATGACAGGCAGCAAAAGCTTTTTTTTGCCAAAGCGTAATTTAAACCGTGTTCTTCTGCAGGGCATAAAACGGTGGTGCTTGTCTGTCTGTAAGTTGTGTATTCTTGAAGGAGTTTAAGTTCCTTATAGGCCGGTGCTTAACTCGACATATCTGGTTGCTTACTGCATATTCAAAGAAGGTTTTGATCTGCTCGGTGAGAACGTGGTGGTCTCTCTCTCTCTCTCTCTCTCTCTCTCTCTCTCGTGCATGCTGAGAACCCATCACTGCAAACCGGTGTGAGTACTCTGAGCGTAAACATGAGAAAATCAAGACCACGAAGTGTATGTGTGCTGGCCCACAAACACATGCAAGCTCACACCCTCCATGCAGCACACAATCACAGAGGGCTTTCGCTCTCAGGGAGCCCTGGGAGAGAAAGTAATCTGTTCACAAACCACAAGATTGAAAAATGACCCTGACACTCTTCCAAGCTGAAAAGTGAACAGTGCTTGCAACACGAGAAGGCATACTTACACCAAACCTTTACACAACACGGAGGTAAGCCGTTGACTTCAAATTAGCGTGATTTAAGGATCTTTTTAGGCTGCAGGCAAAGATTCATGCGAGTCTCTGATTCACCCTCATGTTCGCGTCTCATGTTCTCACACACGCACACACGCACGCACGCACACACACACACACACACACACACACACACACACACACTCTAATCTTCTACAAGGCACAAAGCAGTGGAGCTTGCCAGTCTGTAAATGGTATTGAAGAATTTTATGGTCCTTGGCCAGCGCTAAACTCTGCATCCCTGGTACCTCGTTGAAAGGATGCAAAAAAGGTTTTAAAAAATCCTAACAAAAGTTCCAAAATTCACTGGTGTTTGAGGGCAAAGTTACATAACTAGCAGGCACGAGAATGAGATCTCTAGAGAAATGTTGCGGAGCAGTTTTATTTAGAGGAATCAGTACATTTTACATCTCCTCTTTGTTTTATGATTGTTTGACTAAGCTCTTATTTTATGAGCCTGGTGAGTTAGCCAAATATCAGCTGGCTTTACCACACACGCGCAGATGAAGGCCTATTTAAACAATGTAAAAGAGATGTGACTCACTGCTAATTAACCTGAGTTTGTGTTGTTTGATTACAAAACCACAGCTGTTCTCATCCAAAGTACATAAAGACCTCTGCCAAACAAAGTCAAAGCATCCAATGGAAGGTTTTAGGGCGAACGGTATAACAATGACCTGTGCAGTGGCACAATTCCCAGCAGCACAGCAGAGTAATGCACAGGCACATGTTTGAAGGATATTCAGTGTCTGTTCATCAGCAGGATGCCTTTATTACACAGTTTTTTTTGTCTGCTTCTGCGCCGACGACAGCCGTGGCTTGAGGCATTATATTCTTGGGTTGACCTTATATTCATCCCATTCTTGTGCACGCGATATTTTAGGAATGCCGAGAGGGAATTTCTTGAAATTTGGCTCAAACGTCCACTTGGACCCAATTCCAATCCGACTTCTACACCTTCCCACTTTGTGACCGAGCAAACTCCATTAGTAGTCGCACGAATGGTCAGGAACGTTTTTTGTAACCACTTGAATGCGTCTACAGTTTTTTAGACCAGACATGGGTATATTTCAGCCTAAATACAATGTATTTACTTTAATTTGGTAATGTCTGTATGATGATATTTAAAAGTTAATCTTAGTTTGACCAGTTTACGAGTCAATGATGACGACTATGCGCACGGAATTACGATTGTGAAGAACACAAAATGGCGTTGCAAGTGTTCAGCAGGGGCAGCTGGTTAAGTCGGGTTTTACGGTTTGGGATGACACTTAATTTGGCGGAACCTCAACCATACGCGCGAACGTAATGGAAGTGGGTTGGGAGAGGGTGAAGGGTGAAGGGACAGTTTTGGAATTGGGCCGTGGACTGAAGCATGAACTGAATATATTTTGGTGACCAAAGGTCACTGTGGCCCTCAGCAGACATGTTTTGTGGCCATAACTCAAGAATTCAAATGCTAATTATGACAATTTCACACAAACGCATAAGAGGATAAAATGATGACATGATGACATTTTGGACAAACACGGACTCAAACTGCAACTTGAGCTGTTTGCAGAGGCTACAACCACGCTAGTTAAACATCTCATTTAAGCAGAAGCAGCTTGTTTTCGAAGACATGGCCTTGTGGTCTTCCACAGATGCATGTTACCGTCTCCATTGTTGCAACAACTCCACTGTGGTTATGGTTTAATTGGTTTTGCTTCTGAGTGCTGATGCATGAGGTTTACGATTGCTCTCGGGTTGATTGTGAGTACATGGCCCGTTCTCTGATTTCGAACACGAGCGTAGAAACCACCGAGACTTCAAGAAACCGGGCCTTTTCTGTTCATCCGTCAGCGTGGTATTAATTCCAAAGATGCTTACCAGATGCACACACCGGACACTGAATTTTGAGAAGTTGATATTTTAAGCACAGCAAAAGTAGTCAAAGCCCATGTGTGATGCCAAAGCGATTTAAAGGATCAGGATTTAAGCGTGTGTGTGTGTGTGCGTGTTTGTTTTTCCTGACCGGCGTCGTGAACCGGTAAAATGTTTTGCTTTGTGCTTTGGGCTAAGTTTTTCCATGCTTTTGCATTTTTCTTTTTCAATATTTTTCAGAGAGTAGGACTTTGTAAGTCAGAAATAGAAATGGGTAAGGACCTTTTAGAAAAAAAGAAAACTATCTATAAGTCCTTTATCGACCAGCATCTGGTGCTTTAAAGCATGTGCATCCTCCCACAACATGCGTGCAAACTTCCTGGAATCCTCCTCCCCAGCTTTTTTTTTTACCCAAATCACAATGAAAGGTGACCCAGCGGAGCATTGAAGCTTCCAGATTTATGAGCCCGTAGTGCACGGCGAAGGTCCCCCGAGGAAAACACTGCCTGAGGACTTGGGCCAAGAGCCAGGGTGTTAGTTGACCAAAGACAACTATTCACATTGCATCGTCCCCCAATGAAACGTCTGCATCGTGTTGTTATACGGTGTGTCCGTGAAGATAGTCCGTCCGTGATTTATGATAATAATCTTCGCATCGCTGTGGAGCCAAAGGTGAATATCTGCAGTCACAATATAAAGCCATCAATCATTTGATCTCTGAAGAACTTATTAATATTGCGCGGAAAGGATCAACTGCTCATCTCTATTCAGTTAGAAATGAAACAGATATATATATATATTTTTTTTTTTGAAAAGGAGATGCATCATTTCCATGTCATTCCAACTGACCCCTCCAATATTGAGCGCAGTTTTATTTCCTAACTGAAAAATGTACTGCATTCTGTTAGGTTATGATTTGTGGCGCCTCTGGTTTTACAGGTTGGACCACAAGCAAACGAGCAGCATTTCTCAAAATCAGCTTTTCTGAATGACCTCACTGGGATAATGATAGGGGATGAAGTACAGTAGAGGAGCTGCTCTTCCACACCATCTTTCACTGGCTTTCCAGAGATGATGGAGTGATGGGTGGGGGGTGGGAGGTGGAGGTGGGGATGAGGTTTTAAGGCCTGGCGCTGTTTTGCCCTCAATTGCATGGCGGCACGCTGCAATACACTCCAATTAGAGGGAGGCGTAGAGTGAAGCCCTTCTAGATGAGCTTAGCCTGTGGCTCCTGTCTGGCACACGCACACACACACACACACACACACACACACACACACACACACACACACACACACACACACGCACAGGCACTCAAACGGGGGCCACCACTGCTTTTCTTTTTTTGTTTTGTTTGTGTATGTCCTCACATCTATCCTTTTCAAGAATCCGATGACGATAGCAAAACGAGAGGAAAGCGCCTGTCTTTACAGTACGTGCTAATGATTTAAAATGTGTACATGTCTGCGTGATGTATGGATATGTAAGCCCTGTCTTTGGGCGGGGAGTGGGGATTTATTTTAACACCCTCTTATTTTGTGTCTGATGCCAGAAGCTATGGGTTTATATAAAGCTCTGCCACACTTGAGAGGGCTTGGACCACCCCAAACACTCCAGACAAGTCTCATCCTTCTTCCACGCACCTCCCGTGGACTCTGTGTGTCTGCGTGTGTGTCCAAAGCCAAAGGGAATTGAAACTGATATTTGGAGCTCAGAGATTTTGGAGAAACCCATATACTAACCAGGCAATATATTATGAATGAATATTTTATTGGTTTGTCTTACTAAGAAATGTCTCTGTTCTCTTACCTTCGTCTGACTCCGACCTCTTTGTAAAGGTCAGAGGTCAAAGTCAGCAACAGATCTGGTTGGTTTCTCGCTCATTTGGATGCTTGGCAGACCACCCGTAAGCTGTAAGCCCTTTTGCAGCTGTTGGACAATGAATAATATATGCAGTATCATCATATTTCATTTTGAAAAGCTGAATGCACACGTATCCATTGGCCTGTCTTTACAGGTTTGGTTTGGAGATGAGCTTTAAATGGACTTGTAGTTTTGTCTCTCAGACACAAGATGCTGCTCTTGAGCTTTGAAGGCTGCAACAGAAAATATTTCAGGTGTTCAGACGTTGTAGCTTGCTCTCTCTGTTTTCTCTCTCATAGTTGATTGG
Source organism: Ophiodon elongatus (assembly GCA_016806645.1). Lineage (NCBI taxonomy): Eukaryota > Metazoa > Chordata > Actinopteri > Perciformes > Hexagrammidae > Ophiodon > Ophiodon elongatus. The sequence goes on from JACSYO010001725.1 coordinate 596,337, forward strand.
TAGGCTTTTGAGAAAAGGTATTCACACACATTTTACAGAGCGTATCCGTCCCTTTCTTATAGTTTGAAATAAATGAGGTATAAGAAAGCAAATCTAACCCGTGGTAAATAAAAATAAAGTAGATCCAAATAGGGGTCAAGATAGAAACAAGTAACGCTGGCTATTATTATGGGAAGCATGCTCATGGATTTTCTTCCTCTTTTCTCTCCTCTCTTGCCGTTCAGTTTTACCGTCTGAGCGGCCGAACACCTCACTGGTGGGGAGTTCACTACAGTAGCATATTTAGACAGCTGTAAGCCCAAAAGCTCCTGTGAAAACAGGGCAGAGGGGTTTTTATGTGGGAGCGGGAGGGATGGGGCTGCACTGATCCATAGGCAGCTTTCTTCCTGTGCGGTTACTCTTCAGCCATGCATCCAAATGTTTCCTCTCCCCCTCCATCACCTGGGCAAGCTTTGACTTGACACCAACCTTTTAGAGAGGACACATGAGGTTTCTTTTCATGAGCGTGCGTTTGCCACTTTTTGTTTTGTAAACTGTGAAAGAGAAACTAGATGTGATTTCAATGTTTCAACAGAACTATAAAGGAACGTGGCCCAAGGCGTGAGTTTTGCAATATAAACTTTTCTCAAAGTGTATTTAAGGAATGATGTATTACTTGGCATGTTAATGTACATAGTCTAGATATTACACACACACACACACACACACACACACACACACACTTCTTTCGCTCTGTCTCTCTATCTCTCACTCATACACACAAACGAATTACCCACAATACACTCAGACACACAGATACAGGATCCCATGACATGCAGCAACCTATAGTCCTGTAACACCTTTATCTTAGATAATTTAACATTTACCTCTGCAATTGCTACCCATGGGTTTCAAGACGTCGACAATTTTTTTGTTATATGTGCTGTACATGACTGTCATGTGGGCTGCATCGTAAAACTGCTCCCTAACCGGTAGTTTTAAACATGCATCAACTGATTTTAACCGACTTTGTGGCCACTTCGGGGCAGCAGAAGCAAACTGTGAACACAAAATTGACATGATATCCTCCTCCAAGTTGAAAAGGTGGACATGTTACAAACATTAATCTATTTGCACGTCCAGTAGATATAGAGCAACGTTATCATTCATTTGGAGTCGTGTTTCCAGTCACATGAGTCCAATTTTCACTCTCCTTTTAGTTCTGTTTTTGGTCTCCACCAACCCCCGAGGGAAATGTGACTCTTTTAGCTGCTAAATGTTCCACCATGTTCACCAGCTAGTCGCTAACTTTGACTGTCTACCGTTAAGTGCTGGGCAGGGATGTCCAAATGTCAACCCCATGGTTGCGCAAGAGGAAAAGGTCAGTTGATCACAGAAATCAGTAGGAATCACCACACCAATGATGTAAATAAAGTGAGAATACTCACAAATGAATCAGGGAAATTGTGTCATGCCACTGCTTAGTGTCAACGGGCATTCATGAGTTCCCCACGCAGCCCACACTGCAGCATTCGTTTTTGCACCATTGGTCCTCCTTTTTAGTTGGCCAGGATGGCGCTCCTGTTTCGCCTCTGGTTACATACAGAGCAATGATGTCAGCTGTTTTTGTTAGCCATTATCTTGTGGTCATACTTCTTGGATTCTTGGAAGTTTGTTGAAACTTGGCATTGCGTTGCTACATCAGCCTCATGTCTTGTTTTTGTTCCACAGCAAAGAGTATAGCTTTAAAGCTCTTCTTTGCTGTCGGGCAGGAGTGTTTGAGTCGTGTTTATCTTGAGGCTTTGGTGAATAACCATAATATGTGTCCCGTGGGCCATATTTCCTTGTTGACCTACTAGTAAGCGCCTTGTATTTGATATGCCAGTGGTTTTGGAAAAGAAGGGCAGGACGGCGGGCGTGTGAGTGCTCTTTTCCATATAGATCTGCAATCTGCTCAATAGGTTTCGACAGGCCGAGCTGAAACGCTATCCAGTAAATTTTATACAAGACGGGTGGAAAGAGAAAAGAAGACCCGATTGAGTGACAGTCTGAAAAAGAGAGCGAGGCTTAACGGGAGAAAATGCAGATGAAAAGGAAGTGTGTATGGTTCGAATGAGTCACTATATGTGCAAATGTATTTTTTTCCACTCGTGTTGAGTATGTCATTCAGGATCTGTCTCTCATTTACTTTCTTGTCTCTCCTGTTCATACTGCATCAGAAAAGCAGCACTGAGGGCAGCATGATACATCCATCATAACCTCACACGTTCTAATGTATAGATGACATCATCCTGCCCGTGCCTTTCTGCAATTCGGTTGCATCTTCTGTGCGTTTTCTCAGCTGATTACAGAAGCATATGGGTGAGGAATGCTTGATTGCAGAGCCGCACTGTGGCAGGCTGATGGATTGTTTCCTCTCTCTGAATGGGGCTGCTGCAGGACAAAGCCCAGTCGATGTGCTGAAGTGTGGCTGCTTGAAAGAGCTGTCAGCACTCCCAGCACCATGGCAAGTTATGGACAGAGAGCTGCATTGCATACAGATTTATGTCCAAGTCTTTATAAGCTATGTTAATTTCATTGTGAAGAAAATTCACATTTTCAGAAACGGTTTCTCATTTATTGTTGGAGGGAAGCTGGCGTTACAACTCATCTTACCACGACTGGATTGTGCTGATGTTTTAAATCAGGCTGGATCCAAAACTAATCTTCATCCCCTTAATATAGTTTATTATAAACCGTGCAGATTTGTTCTTGGCTGTCCTTTCATAACTCATCATTGCACAATGTATGAAACTCTTAATTGGCCCTCTCCCATCACAAGACAGTGACGTTGCCTGCAATTTCTTTTTACATGTATATATTTCAATTAAAATCACTATTTAAAAGAGTTTATGGTACATTTCTCCTCTGTTTAAAGCTCCCTGATTGGAATAATGTACCAGTAGCTATTCGATCCATATCATCAATCCTTTTGTTTAAAAATGCCCTGTCTTCTTCTTATTGGATCAGTTACATATCCATAATACACTAGTCGGAAGGGGGTTATAAAACACCTCTATAACTATGTTTTATAACTTCAGTACTTAATGCTATTACTGACATAAAAACTATTTTATAATCTATGAATTAATGATCAATTTCCATGCTCTGCTTGGAGTATGATTTCCATAATTTGTTTGTCTTATTATTTATTTACTGTCACATTAGGTATTTTTTCTTTCTGATTGTACTTATATTGTATTATTGTCTTTGAGGACCCCTTAAAAACTATATGGTACATATCAAGGGGTTATCGCTTGTAATGTGAAAAAAGGAATTCAGGTTTTTTAATGTGTAACAGTATTAAGATAAAAAAGGCCCAATTGTTTTCCTAAAACATGTGTTACTTCAGTGTCACATACCGTGTGGGAACTTTCAGTGCTGAGTTTCACACACATTTTTTCAGCTTTGAATCTTTATTCTGACATTCGCAAAAGGCTCTTTTATTGACACAGTCACATTGTTGTTGATCTACAAAGCCTGATATACAGTATTACTACGTGTTTGAACATATCCTCATGCATGCAGTGATCAGGACGATCAGCAGTGAGGAGTAGAAAACACTGAGTTTCAAAGCCAGTTTTCTCTGATTTTGAAACTGGCTAGTTTGTATTTTAACAGTAAAAATAAAAGCCAACATGTTTCAGCCTGGGACGAGTCTTCATCAGGACATGAGTAATTGGTTGAGAAATGTTTTGCTGAAAACCTAATAGCATTTGAATAAAAGATTCAGTGAATTTCTGTGTTTCTCAAAGGGAATTGGAACAATGTGCTTGAGGTGTCATCCATTTTTCTTTAATCGTTTCCATATTTGTAGGTCAGGCACAGGTCATAACAAGGAACTGAAGTGCACACGCCCCTTTGCTCTGCTCGTTATTGCATCATTATTCAGATTTCAGAGGACGCTCCAAGGGTTAAAGCCTCCTTTGGCTACCTTTATCATATTACTATCCCTTTCTCTGATGGTCCCAGAGCCAAAGACAACACACAATACATTATCGACAATGAAAAACACATGTTTCTTATGTGACTCAATTGTGGGGTTAAAAACTGAAACCGTAGCTGCACAAACAGGAGATCAGACACGTCTTTTTTTTTGTGGCTAGAAAAGCCTCAACTCTCTTCAAGTGTAAATACTCCACACTTGCACATCATGAATAATAAGCCGCTGACACAAACCAGGTGCCTTTTTATTTGGAGTTGCTGCTTGGTGTCTCTGCTCGAAAAATTACTGTTGAACTGTTGTGTCTCCTTCCGCAATTATGGAAGAGGTTAACAAGAGGGCCTGTTTCATGTCTGCAGTTCAAGAAGAGCTGTTTTACAGCTTCGGTTCTCTTAGCTCTCCGGTCATGTATGCAGCAATTAGTCAGGATGTTGGTTCCAAGTCTCTCTGCATTATGATATTAACTAAAATGAGCTGTTTCAAGTTGATAATTACAACATTTCCCGTGTTTTTGAGTATTTATTATACATCTAGGTTTTCCATTTCAATCATTTCATCTTTTCCACTTTCTCCTTTCTCCGAATAACTATCTACGATCCTGACATGACCGTCATATTTACAGTTCCGCAATCCTGATGGAGCCTATTGCAGCCAAAAATCTTTGGTTTTACAGCTGCTTGTTTTACGTTGATTACCGCAAATGGCTGCAATATTTATTCATCATGGCGCACAATTTCCCACACAACCTCCTGAACAAGCTGTCCAGGGTTTGTACCTGTCAAAAGTATTCGAAACTAGTTCTAACTACCATGGAAAGCAAACTTGGTCCTCCTTTTCTTTTTTCTTAAAAAAGAAAAACATAAATTCATGTTCAGAGGAGCCAGAGAGCTTTTTTAACCTGTTAAGTGCTGGACGAATTTGGTCATAATCCCAATTTTGATTGCCGTCACAGTGATTTACCCCACCAATCAAAAGTGCTGAATAATCGTGAGTTTTTAACTGTTTTTAGTTACTGTCAAGATCATCAGAATCCCTGTATTGTGTATTGTATTGTACACACACAAAAATCATCATATTTATTTGTCTTGTTGTTTGTTTGTTCAGGAAAGAACAACAGAATGTCGACATGTGATAAATAAAGGACTCAAAGAAACTCACCCTCTGCTTTTTGTTAGAACCGCTGCTGCCACTGACTTGTAGCATTATGTCACCAGATAGAAGCGCAGTTCAAGAGCATACTAGTAACTTTAGAGTAATTTATCTTGAAATGCATGAGGAAACCAAAACAAGTTAGTCACTCAGACAGGAAGGAGTTTTTGGGGGGAAAGGGACGACAAGGCCAGGATGCGTGTCAAATGTGAACAGCCCCAGATGGAGCAGTGATGTCTTCTGTTCAGTTTCACATGACCAGGAGAGAGAGGATGTACAGACATGTTGTTCATTCAGCAGTGTTAACTATGGAAATGAAGTAACGTATATTTAGTTATTTAATAGATAATTCAATATCTGGTGCTGGCACATTTATGTGAGGTCAATTAAGCAACTGAACAGAAACCTTGTATAATTTATAGTTGGACAATATATGATTTTTGTAAATGTAGGGATTTTAAAATAAAGATTCAGCAAGGTTAAAGCTGCATTAGTATTTTTTTGTCGTCTTGAGGGCAGCACAAAAACTGAAACACAACGCCTGACACACTATCACCTTGTTTGTTGTTATGGTGTTATATTGTTATGGCTAACATGGTAGCAAACAGATGGCTACTTAAACTCACTGCAGACTTTTAGCAACCTTGTCTTTCATTTAGAGCTGTATTTCTTGAGATTTTGAGCCCAGCTTTTGGTCTTCACCAACTCCTGGGTGGAATATTTGGTTCTTTAGCTGCTAATGCTCAGCTTTTACTAGCTAGTTGCTAACTGTTAGCCATTACGAGGCAGGTAGTTGACTGTAGGTTTTTAGAGCTTGGAGATACTTCTCTGTGGGTTGATCACTACGAGCCACCCCTTTGACCTAAAATGTTGTCATGTACTCCAATGTTAACAGAAAAATATTGATTACGCGGCTATAAAGTCAGCTAGTTTTATTGATTTGTGTTTTCAGAAAATGAAGTGCAGATTCAGAAGACTGTTGTGAGGCTATAAAATCCAGATGATATGGCAATATGGTCTCCATTGTGAAACACAGGGGATCAGTCAAGCTTGATGCTGGCTAGGAGTCCATAAATAAGCCATGGTGCTTAGTGTCTGCCCAGATCTGGATGCGGGTCCCACGCTCCCCGTTTCCCTCCAGCCCACCATGGCGGGCCAGTATAGTCAACTCCAGCAGCTTTATATAGCTAATTTATACCCATCCCCTCCTGTCATACCCTCTTTAAAACGCCACAGTGTCCGTGGTTGGGTTAAAGAGAGAGGCATTTGGAGGGGAGTGTTGGTGTAGTGGGACCCTGATGGAGTTACCCTTTTCGATCACTAGAAGGCTGCTAAAACATATGAGCTCTCCTGGATGTGCTAATGGGAAAATCTCAGTGCTGAGAACCTATGAACGCAGTTTCAGGAAGCCGTAAATGTCACTGCTGATTCTTAGTTATGTGCCCCATTCCTCCTCTGCGTTGTGGGAGTTTTAGAGGCTTGCTCAGGTGGGATAAGATTGTGGTTACTGGCTTATTCAAAATGTCACTATGAAGTGCACAGTAAATGATTATAAAATATATATTTATTAAGGTATATTTTCTGTTGACTTTTGGAATAAGCAGATGTGTCTCTTATTACCCTCTTACTTACAATGAAAGAATTAATTTCTATGTGTCAATTGATTTACAAAATACAGTCGATCAGTTGGTCCAAAACGGAAACATCAAGTATAGGATGATTTCAACAAATTTTGTATAGACATTCATTTCTCTCACAGGATGAATCCCACTGACTTTGGTGATCCCATGACTTTTCATGTTGCACCATCATCAGGTTAACATTTCAGTTGATTTATGATTAAATGTCTGCAGCACTAATGACATTCCCATTAGCCTCAGCTGTACTTTGTGTTCAGTGCTAATTAGCGAATGTTAGGAATGCGTAGGAAGCATAATAGCTGTTAAACATCAACACGTTAGCGTTGTTGCTGTGTGCATGTTAGCATGCTGTTGTGAGCATTTAGCTAAAAAGTACCAATATGCTGTTACAGTACAGCCTCACAGAGCTGATATTGTTGCTTTAGATTCTTAAACCTGATAAAGGAAGCAGATAGGTCTTAGCTCATACAAAACTCCTCATCAAAACATAATTTATATTGATTTACAACATACGAATGCCATTGTCAACCTTGCTGTATATTCTTTGTCCTGTTTAAATAGCAGATGTAAGATATATTCACCATTTTAAATGTTGAAACTACCATCTGGGAGCCATCCAACACAACGTCACCTGATTTTCCGGGCCTATGCAAGCTGACAAGATCCCTACTATGCAGCTGCTATTGTGAGAAACAAATCATTTTGTTTTCATTCATGCTGTAAAAAGTTCTGGGACCAATATCCAGGCAGAACAAATGTCTTCCTCTGCGGAGCTTCAGGGAGTTACAGTCAGAAGATCTGCTGGACTGTATGCCAGCAGAGATTGGTCCGTTAAAGGCCAAGTTTGTCGTTCCCTTGAGCGCATTATTTATCCCTAAAATGGCCTTGCTTGCAGCAATGTTCTTCCTACCACCTCGGCCATGATACAGTATCCTCAGAAGATGTGTTTATGGCTCTGTAAATCTGTCATCTTCAGATTACCACCAAATACTGAAACCAAATATTGCTCATATCACTTGGAGACCCAGCATTTCGTTTGACCCCCGTTCCATATCAAGTAATAAATAATCGTAAATAATCACGATCAAGCAGTCCATAAAAAGAAAAAGGAAGAAACACTTAATGTGAATTGTTAAAGACAAAGAAGAATAAATAAAATATGTAGGGAGTGTTTGAAAGCACATGTTTCATCTGTACTACTGCTTAACTTTGAGTTGCTTTTTGCAGCTGACCTCCCATCTGGCTTAAATTGGATTTAGCTGATTGTTGGGGAATTACATCTTTATTTTAATCCTCTGGTTTTGGGGTTTGGGGAAGTGTGGTTGATTTTCAGCTGCAGGTCGTAAAATCACTATCCAGGTAAAACATTTTATACTGTGGCCCAGAAAGCTTTTTAAACAATGGCTTTGGTGTAAATCATGTCTGGAGCACATACGCCGTTGGTGAGGGTGGTGGGAGGCTATACCATTTGTTCCAACTGAACCGTTTAAGTCTCCTCGTGGGAGTCGAGGGTTTGAGCTTTTGAGTGTAACTTAATGTGGGTCCCTGGTAACTTTAGCTTCATTTGTCTCTCTTTCTGAGAATTCTGGGCCTGTTAACTCAGGTCATCGCCCCGTAATATGGCAATCTTTTAATTTGACCCTTCATTCCTCCACATAGGAGGAGAGGAAAGGATCAATTGAACTTCTGCTGCTTGGAAAGCCTACTTGGTAACCTTTTACAAGACCTAAAAAGCATTGCCTGTTTAGATTATATGTTATAATGCATGATAGACCTTTTCTAGTGTATTTCTACCCCACTGTGAGTGAGCAATGTTGGTAAGATGACGACATGACTGCAAAAGAAGTCAGAGGGGGCAAGAAACACGAGCGGCCAATCAAATATGAAGGTTTTACAGTTCCCGTAAGTTATCGCTGTGATACAAATGTAATCAAAGCAAACGTAACCTTTACCATATTTAATATTTTTTTTTCAATAAATACATTACAATTTATGTATTACAGCTGTTTTATGACAGACTTTTTCCTCAAATTCTTTAATGTGTCAGTCTGAAACCCAGAAAAAGACTTTCACTAGCTCTGTTCAGTGTCTGCTAAGGAAATATCATAATGAAAAGGACACTCAATGCCACTGAAGTAAAAACACTATAAACATAATTTGCAATAATCAGCTTATATTGAAATGTACCCATGACTTCTTTTGAATAGTAAAATCCTGTAAAACAACATTAAGACAACAGCCAAAAGTGGTCAACTGGCAAAAAACATGCTAGCGAGGTTATCTCACGAGCAGTAGTGCTACCTCAGCTACCCCATTATGTAATGTGACCCTCGCCTTGCAGGTTGTAGCCCCCACTAGAGAGTCTTCTGTGCAGTGACGGATTATTGTTTTGGTAGCTCCTCTTTCTTGCCTTGTTGGACTTTGTTGAAGTGATTTTGCCGTGTTCCCAGATTGCAGCGATTACTTTAGGGAGTACAATGTTATCATAACCGATTGAAACGATGGCCACATCTACAACAATAGTGTGTGAGAGCGTCTTGTCTGTGGACAATCAAATCTTCTGAACCACTTGCATGCTTCCCTCATGCAACCGAATACCCAAGCCTGCCCTTGTGTAAAATAACAATGCACTATATCGTTTTTTTCTCACCTCATCGTCTTCATTGATTATTGTTTAAACTGTGAGGAGACACCTCCTGCAATGTTGTGGTAGAGAACTGGCTCCAAGTGAGTGTCAGTCAAACACGTTAATTTCCTCCTCGGGTGTTTGGTTTTAAACTCTGGGCACATCATCGATGCCACGGTTTATTTTCTGTAGTCATACATTTGCAAATCTGAGAAGGATTTCTTCTGAAAGCAAATATTAGAAGGTTATGGATTAAGAGTGCAAGGAGATATGATTTCTGTGTAGACCCTATGAAAACGTGCACGTCCGCTTCCCTCCCTGCTGGCATCACAAAATACACCGGTGTTAAGTGGATAGCTGAGTGTGTGTGCATGTGGATAATTCCCCAATTCGCAGAATGTACAGACATCCCCCCACTACCAAGTCAAACAAGCCAAGTCCCATACTGTTAGTAGAAAGTTAAGACTTCAAGACTGGTTTGCTGTGTATAACTGAAGTATATAAAAAAATGTGCGTGTGTGTGTATGTGTATACTGGTAAAGTGTCGAGACATCCGCTCCGATGTTGTGATTAGGGTTGCTGACTATTTGCTCTGGAGTACTGCACATTCCTCGCAGCCTTAATTGATACCAATTATGTGGTTTTTGATTTGGTGTTTGATTGGGAGGTGCATTTGAAGACTTGATTCGAAGGGCACAGGGTTTTTATTGTCTTTGGAACGTCATGGTTGAATTCCTGAATAATAGCCTGCTACCTTGTCACATCAAGGGGCACCGTTGGGTTGGCATCAACGTTAACTGCTCTTTATGTTTTTTAACTTTCTCTCTTTCAGCCTTTTTGTTTTTGCGCCTTGCCATTTGGAAAGTTAAAACTGGAAAGTTACTCAGCGTATAGTATATTCCCTCTGCGCCAAGAGCTGTCTATCTTACTGGTTGCTTTTCTCTATAACCAGAGGTATTGTCCCTCCAGGGGACACCTGGCTTGTTCCCCACCTCCACAGTGCAAATGTTCACTGGCTTTAACCGCCAGATGTTATGAAAGGCTCTATTGAAGTAGACCTTTGGCTCATAAAGAAATAGAAAAAAGTCCCCATGGCTGAGAAGTCTATCCCGATAGCTTCAGTGACCAGACTATGTCATCTGATTTACATGGTGATCTCACATGTAACTACTTGTGAAGCAAAACATAGTCATGAGGCAGACATGCTCCTAAACATGTCTTGTGAGTTTTGTTAAAGTGTGTGTGTGGAGTCAGCATGAATGTATACATTTTTTTTTTTTTTTTCTAAAGATAATAATAGAACGACATTGTCAAACCCACATCCAAAACGTGTAGATTAGCTTGCTCTGTATGACTGAGATCTTTTGACATTTCCAAAACACAGTGCTGGCAGTAGACTGAGCTTAGCCATCCAGAGCTAAAAAGAAATGAGAACCAGCGGCATGAGCGCAGTAAAATGAGAGAAAGGCAAGCAGGGAGGGAAAAAAAGGGGATATAAGAGGCAGAAATCTGAGATATCGGACGAAGAAATGGAAAGAATCAAAGGGGGAAGAAAATTGGTTTACAATTGTTGTCTGTCTGCCATTATTCCGACTCTATGGCACACACACACGCACGCACGCACGCACGCACACACACACACGCACACATACACAAATGTGTGAAGTTGTGAATTTGCAGCTGGCCCAGCTCCTTGTTTGAACTAGCACGCTTGACTGAGGCCCATTTATTGATTGGCTAGTGTGCCAGACCTGAAGGACTAGAAGGGTCTCGGATCCCCCCGATTACTCCCCCCACATTCACGCACACAAAAACACACGCACAGACGCACACTCCAAGTCCTCCTTCCCTCCCCTTATTCCTGAGGAAGAACAGGAGCAAGTCAGAGAGGAGACGGCAGGCAGACAGACAGGACACACAGAGTGACCCAGAGAGGAGGGCATCACACACTTTTACATACTAACACACACACGCACACACACAAAGTGTGACTCACACACTTTGAAAAGGCATGGAGCAAGGCTTTTTATCTTGCAAGCTACTGGTGACAGCTCTTCTTATCCTGGTACTGTAATGTTTGCTTTTTTCCTTAAATGTTCATCTTGGAAAAAAATCCTTTTGTTTGATGATATTTTTGTCTTTGAAGCCCTTAAAACTTGTCACATCAAGTAAAGCATTCAGAAAGCGTGTGTTCTAATAGATTGCTGTGTGTGTATATGCATGTATTTTATGATATCTGCGGTAGAAATGCACTCTGCACATCCTGGAGTCCTTTCGGTAGTATCTTTAACAAGGCAGTTAGTGTGACCTGACGTGTCTCATTTGCTCCTGCTGCTGAAAAGTCCCCATGCCCCCTCTGTGTTTTTGATCCGAGGCACAAAAGTTGACTTGTCATGCAAGCTGTTTATCTGAGGTTAGTACTCCCTGTTACATTACAGTGACTGCTTTTCTTGCGGCATGGCGGTGAGTACAGTGCCGTGCAGCGTGGATCAGACGACAAGGGATTCAGCAGATGTGCAAATATCGTATGTCTTGCCGACTGAAAAAGGCCATCGTATGCTTATTGACACAGTCTGCAAAAAAGGAACCAGAGTCTGGTTTCTTTCCCCTGTCGAGGAGTTTTCCATCTTCAAGGAAAAATGCCCTAAGTCTCAGCTGCTGACAGGTGACTTAAATAGAATCTGTCCATCAGAATAACATAATATGGAGATCACTGGTCTTTTATCATCTGCTCATTTCCTCTCCTCCACTAGATGTGAAAACATTAAATGGGTGACAGCCGCAGGGGCGTTGTGGTCATATGATTTGCACTGTTTTTCTCCATAGTAAAAGAGCTGGAGATAAAAATGTGTCTAAACGCTTTGTTGTGTAAATTGGTTCCGTTAACGGTGCAAATAAAATCCTGGAGGGATCAGAGCGGGAGAGGTGTGACTTGCAGTGATGGAGGGCTCGGAAGGCTCCAAGTGGATATACGAGCCTTTTGATTATTGGATCCAAATCCCAGCAGGACGGCCGTCCGACTTGCGGAGCCTTGTGTTCCTCCGCCTTCATTGAGAACAATGGCAGCACAGTCAGCCAAACAACCTCCTCATCTCCATTCCTCCGTCCCTTCATCTACCTCCCCTCCTCTTTCTTCACCAGTCTTGTTATGCCTCCGGCTCTCTTGGCTTTGCAACACACAGCTCCCAGCCGTAATTGAGTGTAAAATTCACTGATTGCTTTTCAAAGGAGAATTGAGGTGGTGCGCTAACCGGCTGCCCAGAGCACAGCCTGTGTTTATTTACTGTGGATCCAAACATTGGAATAGTTGGCCCGTGCAGAAAGTAGTGCCATTGCCGATATGTTTGGCCGCATGCTCCGTTGGCTGCGTGTTTAGGTCTTGCTGTTCCCCTCTGCTGTTCCTCAGGCGTCATCAGCACTGACAGCCATTTATATCAGTCCCCACGCACTTTTAATAATGTAAACCCACCACCCTGCTCCGCAGTGTACAGCATTGGCTGTTTTTGCTACCGTGACCCAAAGAAAATAATCAAGGCAGTATTATTACCTTGTATCTACTTTCCTCTGCAAGATCCATTCATGTTTGTAGACGAGGCACAATGCCATGCTGTTGGGGAAAAGGGGCCAAAGAGGTCAAAATAACTTGGCGTATCCTGAGTTTTTCCTCTAGAATCTCAAGTCTGTGTATCTCAAATGCAAGCTGGGACATTCACTGTAAACCGTTTGTCAGCTCAGTGGGCATAAAGAGCAGGTGTTACACATAAAGTTCACATAGTCCCTGCCTTATTCAGTGTGTTCAGGGTAAGTGGGCTTGTTGTGCCTCACATTTCATTCCTAATCTGCAGGATTTGGGATTTTTAAGTCAAAAGCTCTGCGGGATGTGCCAGCTTAAACGGCCGTCGTGGTGGTGTAAAGGTCCCGTGGTGGGAGGCTGTCTAAAGTGCACAAAAGCTGCATTTCTGCAATCTTAAAATATTCTTTCATGCTTCACCAACACCAAAAAAGACTGCCTAAGTTTACAGGTTATTGTGGAAAAATGATAATTTCTTCTCACATCCATCTCTTCCTTTTCATTGCCATTAAAGCCTCTGTTGAATGGCATATTATTTTACTGAATGTGTTTGCACCTCTAGTCTTTTAAACCACATTCTTGCTGCCATAGGAGGTGGATGATTTGTCCCAGCTACGATTCCAAGTTCCAAGTGTATTTTTTTTTCTTCATTTTCCAGGTTTTCATTCATTCAACAGGTATAGAACCCGTTGTTTTTGGCAGCGTTTGAGTGGATTACCTCCACAGAGCTAAGCTGTCCCTGTTCTAGATAGCAAAAGCAATCTAATTTTCTTTTCATACAATCTGAGTTTATAACGTAGCTCTCTAACTTCATTCAGTCCGACCTGCAAAGGGCATTGAGAAGAGCTAGGCTGCTGAGTAAAGCCAAGACAAAGAAACGTAGCTCATGTGGAGCAGTAGATGATCCACATCAGATGCCAATGCCAGTCTTACAAATAAACACCTTGTCTAGGTGAGTCAGTCCAGTCAAATCTAGTATGAAAATATAAAAAAGCCTTGTAGGGCAAAGAGGAGTTAAAGAGTGTAATATGGAGGGGTGGGGAGGACTTTACTTCTTGGCTGTCACTCTACATCTGAGATGCACATTGTCCTTGCAGTCGCAAAATTCATCTTCTCATAATATTGACTTTGGATCACGCAGTAATATCCCTACCTCTGCTGCCAAATACAGCACGATGCAATTAGCAGAGGGAGACGCACACACACACATGAGGCACGGAGTTTTAAGAGAGGACTAACAGTTCATAATCTAAAGGATGACTCAGACATTTGAGATATTCAAAGGGTAAAAAGTCGAGAGCTTTTGATTACTTCCCCTTGCAGTCTCGCTCATCCTGTCACATGCACTTGTGTTTCGTTTTCAGCTGCTCCTGAAATTTTGTTCAGGTTCTCAACTCTCAGTTAGGGCTTTTATTTGTGTGCTCTGCAAGACAATCTGTTTAAACAGAGGAGGCCACAAGTCATATGGCTGAGGATTATGCATACGAGCTGCTTCCATTGCAAAAGAGAGGCAAGCAGAGCATAAGTCAGTTTTATGATGTTGTAATGTTCGGAATAAAATAATTTAACATAAAGACAACGTAGCATTGGTTTGAATGGATGAACTGGAAATCGCACAAGGGTGTCCGTGACAGATCACTCATGTGTACAAACTCTTCACTTCCACCTACACTTCTGCTCAAGTCATGTCTTCTCTCCTGGTGTGTAGAGCTCGCGGACGGCTCGGTCAGAAGAGGACAGAGACACTCTGTGGGATGCCTGGGGCTCATGGAGTGAATGCTCCCGGACCTGTGGAGGAGGCGCCTCATACTCCCTCAGACGATGCCTCAGTTCCAAGTAAGACCGCCTATCACCCTAAAGCCGGATACAAACTCTGTGTGACAATGTAGTGGGCAACACCATGGGATATACTCACGTTTTTCCATAGGAAGTATACGGTACAACATATTTCCTGCTAATGCCGACAACGTATATCGTATATATTTTGAGATAGGGGTGCTGCATGGAAATGATGATCAAGTTCTGATGCATTTATCTGAGTTGGTCTGAAACTACATGTACTGTGAGGAATTTTCAGGGAGTCTCCTTTAATGGTAAAAAAATCTAATTGTCTTCTACAACTTTGAAAAATTGCTATTATTAGAACCAGAGACATAAAAAACACATTTATGAGTGCAGTAGTCAAAGAATGATGCTATGTCTTAGACTTATGAGATGCTTACATCACAGGATAGGCGGATATTCAGTAAAATGAAAATGTTTAATTTCAAGATAGAACCTCGCTGACCTTCAGCTAAATTGGAAACATCACATGGACAATGTATAAGCGTGTGTTCAAACACTATCCGAGGTAATCTCCTCTTTTAAAGAGCAAAGTCCTGACTGGTGTTGGACTGGTTTCCATTAAAGTGCCATATCATGGCTTTAAGATTCAAGAGTGGGAAGTAGGAGGGGGGTCGGGGCTCTTTTTCTGTTGCTCATGGTCGTTCTGCCAAATAAATCCAGACAGCGTCCCTAATAGTGTGAGTAAATCTCCCCAATCGCTCCATTCCCATGGGCTGGAATGGAAGTGCTCAAAATACATGTGAATGTTAAATAGCCCTGAGGGGTCAACTCAGATCACTTGCCCATCCACCTCCTAAAACTGTCTAGACGGCCATATGAGCATGAATCATGAATTCATCAGTGTCAATAGGGTTCAGATTTTTGGTACTGTCTCTTCACAAATGAAAGCATAACAATCGATGTCCCTTACCAAAGTACATGTCACTGTCAATAACGTTTTTTTTTGTGATGGCCTTTGGGCTCTGCAAGCAATGAACCCACATTGGTTGGATTCCCACTGCTCATCATTTCGGCTTAAGTCTCGGGATGAACTGGAACTTGCACTTTGGACCTCTCGGTCCTTTCATCCTGTTGCCAAAGTCACCCGGTTGGTTAGGCTTCAAGCTAAACCTGTGGGCTTCAAGATTAAAGCTCGAAGCCAAGTGCACTGGGCAAAGTGGTCAATTACAGATGGATTTGAGGAACAAGGGAGAAAAAAAGGAGAAAGACGGAATGAGAGGGTATGTTTTCCATAGCAATGTTGTCACATTTATAGACTGGGAAATAACTTCAGGGTGACTTCACTGCATTCCTCTATTTTACAGTTCCCCGAATGTATTGCTCGCTCACTAAAGGTAGCCAGTGAGCTTTGCTGCCAAAGTCACCTCTGTTTCACTGTATGGGGCTCCGGGGGGGAGCTCCAGGAGTGATACGAGCAACCAGTGAGATCATAAAACATTACAACTGCCCAAAGACACACTGACAAAACAGGGCAGATCATACCTGAGGTCACAATCGAGATGTACTCATGAATCTGTCTGCACTGGTACTGGGAAGCTAGGCTAAAAAGCACAGGGCTGTCAAAACCTCAAACTCAAAGTGCCAGACCCCCCATGTGCTGCACTGTAAACATTGAGGTCAATGGCTTTTTGAGGAGTTCATTTAATGATATCAGCAGCAGGCATTTCTCTCCGCTTGCCCAGAGTTTTGTGGTCAGGCACACCTCAGAATGCTACTGACTGTAAAAGCAATTGACGTGTTAAGAGGTGTTTGGGGTTTGAGCTCCATATGGGTTGTAGGCAGCGTTTGTGTGTGTAGGCATACATGCTCATGTAAGTCCAGGCGGGTATGTTTACAAACTTGTACGTCCTTTGGCGGTAGCAGTAATGTAGGGGGTTCCTGGGGAAACGGCAGGACTCTCCGTCCCACCTCATCCCACCTCAGCCTGCTGTTGCGTGGGAATGAGGGAGCAGGAGCCTGGAGCCGGGTGGCAGATCAAACGGTGTCATTAAAAAGCGCAGCACAAGGCCCCTTGTGTATGTGTGTGTGTGTGTGTGTGACTCTTTGGAAAGACAGGCTGGAAACAGGCCTGCAACACCCTCCAAACCACTCCAACTCCCTGACCTTTAGACACACGCACACGCTCACACACATACACGAGTAGGGACCTGCTGCTAATGCAGAAACGCACAAGAGTTAGACAATCTCCCAAAAGGGCACATGGAGAGTACAGACTAAACACAGATCGCCCGGCCCTCATTAGTCCCTTCAGTTGATCACAATCTCCATTATTAACAACAGCATTTGAAGCATGTGTGGACATATGGATTGGGTGTCGTGGCAAGAGAAAGCGCTGCTCAATTTATTATGAGGCTTGTGGTTGGCAGAAACGGCAGTGAGTTTATTTATTTATTTAATTTATTTTTATAAAAAGAGGCCAGCCTTGACTTTATTTTGACTTTGTGAAAATAATTTAAAATAGTCATGAACCCCATTGATAACCTTCCATCATCAGCGAATAAAGATAAGCAGTCCTACACAGGGACAAGGAACGGAAAGGAAAGTTAAGTGGAGTTGCAAATTACTTCTCACTGCTGATAAGGATGTTTTTACTCTTACTTGGGCCACTGATCTGCTGAAATTACAGGCTGTGGCATTAAATGACTGTGGCATTTTGGGATTTCGCCAAAGCCATGCCATAGCTGTGTTTAAAGTCTATCTTTAAATGGCACGGTAATTAAAAGGGAATTTTCTCCAAGGCAATGACTAATTAAGTTGCTCTAATTAACTTGGGCCTGGCACCTTGATTACGTCACCTACTTCACAGAATGGGGGACCACCCTCTGTGCAGTGCTAAAAACACCGAGCTTCTCTATAGTGACACTGAGCCCATGACAGAATCAACAACAGCAATCTGTGCATGTAGAATCCAAAATCATTTTACATTTTGAAATCTAGAAATTCAGAGGGGGGCATGTATGTTCCGATTGTCATTCCATCTAATTATTTCTTAAGATATGTCGGCTCTCGTGAGTCAGTTCATCACTAAGATACGTCATCTGAGATCCGTGAATTTCCGTATGAAATTTTGTTCCAATCCATCTTGTGTATGTGGAGATATTTTACTGGATAAGTGAAAACTTTGATGTGTTTGGTGGTGCTAGATGAAAGTTCAGAGAATAATTAGAGCCCCTAGGATTCATCCTCTGGGAACCATGGTCATATGATCCAAATTTGGACAAAGAATTTTGACTGACTGAAAGAAGTAGTGCCCTTTTCTGCTTTTGCTTCATCTTTCTCAACTTCATTACCTTTCTTTGATGGCCTGACTGCTCTCAATTTCCTAAATTGATCAAGAGCAGAGCTCACAGTAAGAGCATATTTCAGCGATTACCGTCTCCACATTTTCATGTGCCCACTCGCTTTAAGTGTATCAATATTATAACAAAGGTTATGGAGCGCTGGTTGCAATTACTTTCAATCTAACGAGAAGAGTTGATGACATATATATGGACGATATGAGCCAAGCGAATCTTACTGCATACCCAATATTTTAAGAAGTTCATGGTTACCATAGATTTGAGTTCCTTTCTTTGTCCGAGGACGTCCTTGGCCTGCTAGATGGCAGTTGTAACTGATGAGCAGACTCTCTTTACTATAGTTGTGTCTTTTGTGTATATTTGGCAGGAGAGAGCAGGGTTGTAGTCTATGAGTTATGTGTTGTGTGCTCTAGTTGTTTTTCCCGAACCTGTGATGACGCCATGATGAATGTGTAGCCCCAGCCCTACTTCTGCTTAGCCTCCACTTTGTAGCTTCCAAAGTCAAGAAGAAATGAAAAGGGAAATTAATTTAATTCACGTTGGCTCTTTTTTTAACGTTAAGTCTATATGTTGTTCATCCCACTGATCCAGATCTTTGGTACCTGTCTCTCAACTCTTGGTCTTTGAAAGTCTCTTGTTTGGGTCCAAGCCCTATGACCTGTTTGGCTTGGCAGAAGGACTGTCTGGGTACGTCACAGGGTCTAATGCTCTTGCCATGCCACGCACTTCACATCCACTCTCTAGGCTCTGTGGAATAATATTGTAAAAATCCTCAAGCCCTCGTTCATCCGTGAGTCCAAACTCTGAGATGTTGCCTCCAATCATGATTCCAGATTAGCTAAGGGCCGATGACACTGGAATTCCTCTTAAGTTACCAACCTCAAAAAACTATCCTTTGATTAGCTCCCGCTGGGGTCTTGAATAATTGGCCTATCATAGTCACCATCAATAGTTTATCATCACTCAGCATCAAAGCACAAAGGAATCCTAATTTTAAATAAGTGGTTAGCTCTATAATTTAAGCAAAGACACTGCAGACTGTCATGCAGAGAGTCTTGATTCAAACTGCTCCAATCTGTTCAGCAGACACAGCTCGGCGGGCCCTACTGTGTCTGCTTTACTACTGAATGTGCAGTACTGCTGGTTTATAAAGCAATGGTTTGTTTAAAGACTGATCACTAAGACAAATGATAATTATAGTTATTAATATTCCCAATTTATTAAAGTGGTTGCCATCAGGCCGAGAATCGGTTGGCAATTTCTTGAAATGGTTGCCATTTGCAACCTGGCCTCCCTTACCGTCGAGCCCAGTTCCTCATTCCCTTTACAGGTAGACTATGCTAGTTTGAAATCAATCAAAAAGTGTTGATTGAAGATTGATTTAAATGAAGGAGATGGCAAACACTTTTTTACCTCTTCATGTCCCCCACTTCTGAAACCAAACATATGAATAGTCACATTGTATGAATTAAACATTTGAATCTTTCCATTGTAGTGATTCCACTGCTCTGCAATTAAAAAAAAACGATAAGCATCAATGGTTGGAATACCAGCTGCCTCATGCAAAGATTATTGGTGTGCATTGTGATTCATTTTATCAGTCACCAGCTCACCCACATGTTCATTTTTTATTCTTCTGCAGGACTTGTGAAGGGCAGAATATCAAATATCGCACATGCAGTAATGTGGTAAGTTCGGCAAGCTCATCTTTATGTAATGGATGTCAGTGGAGCTTTCAAGTGTTTTTTTATTGAATTATACTGAGCAAGTTGTGATTGAAAATTCTGTGTGGTGGAACTGTGCAAATATGACTAATGTTTATGGTAAGAGGTGGAATTGAGTGATTTAGGATGCTGTTGTTAGAGAGTAAGTGAGAAGTTGTGTGGGGGGTCACTAGTTCAGCTGTAATTTAATATGATGATCACAATGTTGACTTTCAGCAACCGCAGTATCAACAATCCTTCCACCACACAATTTTACAATAGGGATATGCCTCGCGTTAATTGTAGAAAAATGTCTAAATATTTTTCTGACCCTCAGGATTGCCCTCCAGATACAGGTGATTTCCGCGCCCAGCAGTGTTCAGCTCATGCAGACGTGCGATACCAGGGTCAGTACCACGAGTGGCTGCCCGTGTACAATGACCCGGACAACCCCTGCGCTCTCAAGTGCAAAGCCAAGAGCTTGGGCCTCGTGGTGGAGCTGGCGCCCAAGGTGCTGGACGGGACACGCTGTTACACCGAGTCCTTGGACATGTGTATCAGCGGAGTCTGCCAGGTAGGAGAACGAATTTGAGAGCTGTATTGTTTATTTCTTTTAATTTATCTATCACAAGATTGCCAAATATAGACTTGTTGACTCAAAATATTATAGACTTAAAAAGAGAGAAGTAACTTACGCCTTTAGCTTTATGTTTCAGTGTTGGGACATTTACACAATTTTGGGGTCCCAAGACAGACTTCTCAGAAACCAATAAATGGGATTTTGATCAGTTGTTATTAATAAAATCTGGAATATGTATCCTTCAGATTGTAGTCTCATGCTTATATTATATTGAATGCAGTCTTGGAGAACTCAAGGACAAATATGCTATGCATATGAAGTGTCTACTCAGCTGGATAGATTAAAAGCTTTCAATGAAACATAAAAACATTGGATTTTTGCAGATACTATCCTTTGGATATATCCAGTTGAGTATAGAATACAAATGGCGGCGAATCAAAAAAAGGAAACACATATTTTGCCCAAAACTGTAAGCGCCAGTGAAGGAATTGGTGACTCCGATTTGAGAAAATCATCTAAAATCTCGAAGGAAGAAAAAGAAAATGTCTTTCTAAATTAGAATATATTTTATATATACGTTCTTATCAACACAACAATATATTTACTGGCTCACATGTTACATGCATTACAGTGTATTTGGATTCAAGAGCCAGAAAGTAAATAATCCAAGAAAACCTATACACAGAAGATTGAATTACAATTCTAACGTCATGCCATCTGCTTTACAAATGAAGTCCCAGTGAGAATTATATTTGAGATTGGGCCTTTGACTGACACTCCAGGAAATACTTTACAATGCATTTTTTTCGCTTGAATGAAATTACGTCCCGGGGCGTTGCGTGTCTGCAAAGACACACAAGGATTTTAATACACTCTCGTACCATGCTTAGAATCACACTGTGGTTTTGGTTTTGTCTTACCGACAGAAGTCGAAAAAAACTCCATCAATCAACTACGGATGGTTGCAGATAATGCTTGATTTAAAACAATGGGGAACATTTTGGGAAAAACTCACAATCAACTCTCAGGGGATGCTTCATGCTATCTTAGAAATACAAAAAATAGATCTGATATGAATATGGAAGAACCCAAAGGGTTGTTTGGATCATTTAATAACATAACATTTACATGGTATGAAGGAAGACATTTTATTAAATAAACTCAATTTTAAAGCCAACATGAGTACTTTACCAATTTTTCTTTGTATTTCTTTTTTCTTTTAATTTTTTTTTGCAGAGCATCTTAATTGGAGTTTATTTTAAAGCTGAACATTTGAAATCAAGTTACAATGCTTGGGGAATATTTTTTTATGTTTATGTATTTGTCTATGTATTATAGATTGTAGGATGTGATCATGAGTTGGGGAGCACAGCAAAGGAGGACAACTGCGGTGTCTGCAATGGAGATGGCTCATCTTGCAGACTAGTGCGGGGACACTACAAATCCCAGCATGCTTCAGGAAAAAGTAAATGTTCTTTCATTTAGTTCTAGTTTGTTTAAATTGAATTCAATAATGTTGTCAAGTCTGAAAAACAATATTCCCTGATAACGTAATAGTGATGTCATCAGGTTTCAGAGATACTTGCAAGTCCCCCGACTTTATGGAAGTGCAATGCTATAATCACTGGAGTGCCCTTTAATAGCTAATTTAAAAAGAAATTGAATTGCAAAATGATTTGCAATAATATTAATTAGAATTACTGTATTGTGTTTCATTGACTGAGGCAAAAACAATGTCAATGTCATGTTCAGCATGAAAACAAAACAAGAATTGGCAGCATGTAAATTCATATCTCACTTTTCTTACAAGTATCTCACCCAAATGAATACAAATAAGAATCACCTCCGCCTGACTGCCGTTTCACCCGAGGGTGCTGTCTTGTATTTTACAAGTCAAATCAGTCTGTGTTCTGATTGTATTTGTATTGCCAGTTGTAACTATATTGACTTTATTGCATTCCTATAAGTATTGATCGATACTGTACTATTTTTTTCTCTTTGTCTTTTGTCTCTCCGCCTGCCTCTCTCAAGCTGAGGACACCGTGGTTGCCGTCCCCTATAAGAGTCGGCATGTGCGTCTAGTCCTGAAAGGCCCGGATCACTTGTGTAAGTCCTGGTAGGTCTAGGGTGCCCTTCCATCCAAAACAGTTGTACATGATATTTATATTTGGCAGCGTTTTTTTACTGCCAAATACCTGCACATTAAACACAAGTATTCTGCATGTGCTCTGGGAGTTTTACTGCAGGTCGTGTTATGTTTTAAAGACTTGTGATTCAACAAGAATATTACTTTTTCATTACATGTGTTATACTTGCTTGACCTTTCTAATGAATATCTCACCCAAATAACAATCAAAAATTAACCTTTTATTCTAAAATATATTACATTTGGGGCTGTCTCATAAATACTGGTTATAAAAGTAGCTCAGGGCAGAATAAACAGAGGAGGTAGTTATGTCCCCCCTCTGCCCTGGCTCTGAGAAGGTTTGAGGCTTCCAGCAAATATCACCGATGTCAAAGTACTGGCATCAAACCGATAAGAAAATAGTCCATCTCCCTTTACCTATCCTTTGCTCCACGTTTAGCTCACAGATTGTTTCCCGAGCCAGGCCAAAAGAGCTTCTTTTTCTGAATGGACACATTTTTCATTAAATATTTCCCTCGTTCTTTTGGACGCTTAAATTGTAACCATCTGTCCGCACATGACGACGGCTGCAGGTTACGGATCGTTGCTGCGTTTCCCCGCGTTGTTTTTGTTTAATTAATAGTCCACGCTGACCCGGTTGGGCCAAGTGAGGTCAAACGGTGGAGAAGCTTGCTGAAGACCCACCTTGTCCCCTGTAGCGGTGCCAAAGAGAGCCTGTGTGCCTGCGAACGCAGCAGCCAGTCCACAGTCTTTATGTAACTGGATCCGACGGAAGCTCTGTGATAAATGAAAGTCATCCTTTGAGTATCTCGACATTTTAATCGCATCTTCTTTTATTTGTTCTTTCATTCCGTTTGACACGATAATGATGAAAAATCTAGACAAGAAATTATGACTTTCATTTATCATAGACATACTTTGAATTTCATGATTACTATACGTATATATCTATATTGTGACTGATGTGTCCATTGTGCTCTAGCTATCTACTTTATTTCTTCTTTAGACGTGGAGAGTAAGACTCTACAAGGGGTAAAAGGTGAGCTGATCTTAGATAACTCAGGGCAGTACCACCTGGAGAATACCACCTTGGACTACCAGAAACTTTCGGATAAGGAGGTCCTGAGAATCACCGGCCCACTTGGAGCCGACTTCACAGTCAAAGTAAGAGCATAAACATATCGATTCAAGTGGCTTACAGCTGCACCAGTCAATATTTTCATTCAGTTTCCTTTGTGTCATATAATTTATCACCCAACTCTTCAGTTTCCCTCAGCTTAAATATATGAAACTTGTATTTGATTCATGGTGGAATGTCGGTCCTTGAAGAAGAATCATAACACATGTGGTTTACTTACAGTAAGTTTTCAAACATAACACAACATAAATTCAGTTCATAAATACAGTTGTGGAGCATAGGTTTTGTGTGTGTGTGTGTGTGTGTGTTTGCGCTACACACACACACACACACACACACACACACACACACACACACACACACACACACACACACACATGCTTACATTCTCAGACTAGGGCCAGTGAGTGGACATTAAAAGTTATACAGGCCGCGGTCAGGGAAACGCCTGTGAAAACTTCCCCCCTCATAAACACACAAGTCAGGATCGGACAATAAATGAGAATTCAGGAGACAGAAATCTGAGAAGCTATAAATGCATAATTTTCTAATCTGTTACGAGGCAAACAGCCAATTCATATCGCAGTGCTGGAAAGAGTTTGGACAAATGGAAAATCCCATTAAAAAGTTGCCAGACAGTCTCTCCGCTGTAAACACGTGAATGTGAATGAGTGGCAGCGGAGTTTGACTTATATGTGCTGAAGGTATAATCTGGCTTTGGGCATTTCTTCAATATGGTTGAGGCGTGAGGTTAGAAGAAAAATGTGTGCTGAAATATACACTTTATAAAAATGTCCTGAACAAAAAACACACACACGTACACAAAACATGTGACACAAATAGCCTTATTTCTATAGATGCAGTCTGTGTTATTTGTGATCACATATTTTTTTTTATCCTGCTACAACCTGTGAATGTGCAGAAGCTGACAGTTCAGGTTACTTCGGGTCAAATTCCTCCAATATGTGTGTGTGTGAAAATGAACATCTCTTGAACCATTTCCAGTATCTACTATAATTTCAGCTTTCCCTCGGGTCTCATGTCTTGACCCATTTTTATCCAAGGAACTTTGAAAAGATCTGAAAACACCAGTTTGAAAATCTAGTTCAACCCGTAAATGGTATTTTGTATTTAGTGTATCTGTATTAACTTCAGCATGGTTGGAGTTGTAGTCAAGTAATTCATTTTCTTCCCTCCACCCTTTTATGTTAGCAATACATAAACAACGCCCTGTCCGGTCTATATGGGCGTTTTTTCTCTTGGGGATTGCTTGAGAAAAGTAATCTAAAATCTAAAATGACTACATTGGGAGTAGTAATGATAGTTTGCTGATCAGACAACCAAGATCCTGAGATGTTTTACTCTGTGCAATGCCATTTTATTTTCCTGATGCTTTTGGTAGCTTTATTGGCCACTAGGAGGCAGAAAGACTCCGAAACAAACACACACCAAACATGACACAATCTACATGTAGCTATATATCAGATACTGGGGGTCGTTGCTGTGTCACTTTTAAATTGCAGTTGTGTGTTAACAATGCTTTATTTCCTCTCCTAGTAGAAACACACCATGACGTGGGACTAACACTGCAATTTAGTGCATTTCCCAAAATGTCAAACTATTCGTTCAACTCATTTTGGTTGCATTCTTCATCCTTAGGCGTATTGTGATCAAATGAAAGCCTTGCTGAATAGCAAAATAGTGAAAATATTTGGTGGTCACACCATGAACACTGTTTCCGTAGGTGCAGTTTGCCAGTGGAGCAGACAGTGTGGTCCAGTACATCTATTACCAGCCCATCATCCACCGCTGGAGAGAGACCGACTTCTTCCCTTGCTCCGTCACGTGTGGTGGAGGTAAGCATGGAGTAGCACTGCTCACATTGTGGACTGAGTAGTACGAAAGCTGTGATACTGAAAGGTGCTCTCCTCTGGCAGATGAACGATAACATATTTGATAAATACTTAATAATGAATTAATGCGGCACAAAATATTTTTCCGATAGATCGTTTCTGTCACTTCTTTTGGGGCGACTGACGTTTTCTTTTGTCTGTAGGGTACCAGCTGACCTCAGCAGAGTGCTTTGACCTTCGGACTAGCCGGGTGGTTGTGGATCAGTATTGCCATTATTACCCAGAGAACATCAAACCCAAACCCAAACTCCAGGAGTGCAACATGGAGCCCTGCCTGGCCAGGTTAGAGACAAAGCTCTTTGAAAACAATGGAACAATTGTGACTCCATATTCATGATAAGTCAACAGCAGCTTGTATAACTCTAAATCCTCATTTCCGTAATCGATTCTTTCTTTTAGTGACGGCTACAAGCAAATTATGCCATACGACCTTTACCAACCCCTGCCTCGGTATGTACTCACAACTGTGAGGTGAAATAGTGACGCAGCAACACAAATAACAACGTTTACCAGTTTCCATGAATGACTTCATGACTAAGCTTTTATGATGTCAGATGGGAGAGCAGTCCGTGGACCGCCTGCTCCACCTCCTGCGGCGGGGGCATCCAGAGTCGCTCAGTATCCTGTGTGGAGGAAGACATGCAGGGTATCATCACTCCCACTGAGGAATGGAAGTGCCTCTACTCCCCCAAGACAGCTATCCTGCAGCCCTGTAACACCTTCGACTGCCCCACCTGGCTGGCACAGGAGTGGTCACCCGTAGGTGCACTTTTTTAATTCTGTCTTTTGGACATTTATCTTTGAGAGTATTTATAAATTATTATCACAGATTAGTATTTTTTACACAGTATTAAGCCAATATATAGGCAAGAAAGGGAAATTTAAAGGCCATGCTGAGGCTTAATTTATTTCAGTTCTTTTATTTTAAATAATAGACATGTTCAGAAAGTTCAGCTAGCAATGTCTAGTAACCAAATGTAAATAGACGTCCCTCTGTTTTCTGTAGCTGTTTCCACCTGGGAAGTCAAATAGTAGCAAATGGTTAATTTGTCTTCTGAGTCTGTGAACCACCACAGTGGGTCTTAATTAACCCGTGTAGTTAGAAGAAGTAAACAAAAACAAAAAAAGTATGATTAATTGTCTCGTGGAGAAACAAAAATATACCCAGCGGACAACCAGACGTGTGATTTTGTCGTCTCTTCGGGTTTCCATCGGCTTTTTCAACACGACAGGAACACTTCCAACTGCTTGAGTTAAAACACAACCTTACTGTGTGAGTCTGAGGAGCACCGCTGACCTCAATTTGAGTGTCCTTCACCACCCGTGCCCTTGAACACACCATCCAAAAATAAACAAGGCTTTAATTAAAACCCCAAAGTCAACAGCACATATTCTGAAAACTCTTTATTTGCCAAAAACATCCAGCTTATCGGGGTGGCGCTTCTGGATCATCTAACACTCCTGGTTAGCTTACTTATTTGGCAGGGTTGCTGTTACATTAACCATAAATATCCCAAAGAACTTCCTCATGGGGATTTTTTCAGCCTCCCCAGTTATACAGGCACAAGCAGAGGCCCAAGGAGTCAAATTTGTGGCCCTCTGAAAACCCGGTATGCTGTTTACCTAGTACATTCTTCCTTGTGAACTTGCCTTTAAATGCTTGTTTTGGCAGCGGATACACAAAGTTCACTCCTGAGCAGAGAGCTGCAGGGATTTTGGAAGGTCTCTTTCTTTACTTCCCTTGAGTCAAGGGCTTTCTGTCAAACACAAGCAAAGAGATATAACCGTAGGAGTAAGACTTAACACTCTATCCATGTGTGAAAATGATCATCAGTTATTCAGTGATTTATCTACTACATCTCCTGAACTGTCCTGTCACCACCAGTGCACGGTGACCTGTGGTCAGGGTCTGCGCTACAGGGTGGTGTTATGCATCGATCACAGAGGACTCCATGCTGGAGGTTGTAACCCCACCACCAAGCCCCACATCAAAGAGGAGTGCCTGGTGACCGTGCCCTGTTACAAGTCCATAGGTGGGTCTAGTTTATTGTCTTTTTGTCAAACTTACTTATTTCTGAAGTAAACTTTCTCTTGTGATGTTCAACCTTTGATGGGGATTTTTCTTTAGATACGCTCCCAGTTGAGGCAAAACCGGTGTGGCACAAGCAGGCCATAGAGCTGGATGAGGAGATCAGCGTATCTGAGGAACCAACGTGAGTACTGTACACCCACATATGCATGTATGCCCACATCTGTTGAATAACAATTATGCAATATATCTCTATGTGCTGCTCTCTTCTCTATTGAAAGCAGTAGGAACTGCAATTCAAACGGTAAAATATGTAATTCTACGTTAATTTACTGGCCCTCTGGACTACATACCTGCAATATAGGGGCCAGAGGTGAATGTTCTGTTGAAACCATCACAGGAGTTGGGGCCTAATACCACAAGTAAGTTAGGAGGATGCAACTGCTAAAGCTGTAAATGTCTCTCAAGCTTCATAACGAGGAAAAATAATTACTGTCACTCTGCAGGGATAGAGAAGCAAAAGTGAGATCCCAGATGCATAGTTTCAACAACCGTTTTTACGAACCTGAGCTGAGGATTTACCTGCAGGTGAAGCTGAAGCAGACAGGGCCTGGTGCTGCCATCAAAACACCACAGTCTAATGGTTGGGTTCATGTCAACGGCCATTTACAAGTCAAGATGTACTGCCGTAGCCCCCATTTTCTTCCCCTGGCACTTTCCAAAATATGCACCTGGTTGAGTGTATGTCTCTTCGTACACCTGGGTGTGCCAAATGTTTGTCTGATACAGCGGCAGGACAGTTTTGTCAAGATGAGGCGAACGTTAGACTTTTGCTGTTTTGCTCCAGCGAAGGTGTGTATCATCAGATCTAAGTAATGAATATGCCGTAGGAGGTTATGTAAGGTGAAAGGGGAAGCTGATGGTGAAAGAAGAAAAACATCTTTTTGGAAACCAGTGGACCGTTCAGTCACTGACTACCAGCATTACCTCAGCAAGCCTCAGATGTTCCAGATGTTCTTGTCCCACATATGAGTTGACTAATAAAGGCTGTCCTCTGAAGGTGGACAATGTTTGGACTCTAACCAGTGTCTTGCATGACTTGTTGGACGTACCCATGTTAGCCAGTTCATAACAGCTGTTGCTGTGACTTATCTTTGGAGAGAGAGAGTGGGATAGAGAGAGAGAGAGAGAGCGAGAGAGAGAGAGAGAGAGAGAGAGAGAGAGAGAGAGAGAGAGAGAGAGAGATGCCAAAGCATATGACTTTGCTCTGTTGAAAAAAAACACGTCTTTCCTCCAAAAGCACATAAATATCTGTGTATAATATGCAGTCATTCGCTAGCCAACAACAATATCTGCCTACCATATGGGGCCAGGTTACGGATGTGAACGGAAAGAGAGGAAAATTCCTGTGTTAGACTTATTGCACCTCCATTGCCAGACCTTATGCCTGCCCCGAGCCACTGCTGTGCAACTTCTTGAGAAATTAAACCTATATGTTCCACAGCTTGGCCAAAAGGGCTTTTTTTCCCCACCTTACCACCACCATGAATAAAGGAGATATTTCCACTGATGCACATTTAAGTGATATGATTTCGCATGGGGCTTTGGCGGATATCACAAAAATGTGTTGTTTCCGTCCGTGAATGAAATCACGACTGTTTTTGAACCGACAGATGTACTTTAACAACTCGTGAAGATAAACATTTTTGTGGGTTCGCTTGTTGACTTTGTTGCTTGTGTTCCAAGTTCTAACTGCCGGTGATTCATTTGTTTGTCCAAAACACAACGAGTCCTTGAGCAGTCATAAAGAGCTGCAATCATGAGCTCTTTATGGAGGCATCTTATAAAACGGCAGGGTGCTCTTGTGTTGTGGTCAGACTGCTTAACCAAGGAACAATGCTGCACGTCGGTGCAGGCTGCCATGTTAATAGATACCTCTGGGAGATAGGAAGCTTCTTCGGTAGTTTTACAAACCCAGAGCGTGTAGCGATTAGGAGGGATGATTGGGCTGCAGGATGGTTGTCGGTGTTCGCTTCACACACTGAGGTTAACTATATTTCTACTAATTGTTTTATCATTTTGAATGAAATGAAAACATAAGAAATACCTTCTTTTTTTTTTACATTTAACACCATGCCAAAAAACGCAACACTTGAAGGGACTTAAAGGTTTTCTATACGATATTCAGAGCATTAATGTAGCAGCAAACAACTATTTGCTCTGTAAAGCCGTTGACATGTTGAGAGCCATGTGGAGGCAACAGATATTCATCGAATGTCAAATTTAGTACCTTTAATCATAATTACAAAGTGAGTTACTGAGCCAATCTCCTCAATATGATTACTATTAGAAATCCCTTTGCGGATTCAAATTGTTTCATTCATTTCAATTCGAAGGATTTGTAGTTAATGACTATGTAATGTATGATTTTCCAAGATAGGCAATTGCTTCACCATTCATAATGCAGTGACATTCTGAGCTGATTCTGAATGTCTGCATGTCAGTAGTAATGATTTATGGGTTCAGTGCAAAAGGAGACCTACACGAGCACCGTTTATATGCTGAGCAGCCACCTATATGCAAAAGAGTTATTACATCATGATTGTTTCTGTGCTGCAATGCAAATACAGCAACTGCTGATTCCAGCCCCGAAGAGGACAGCTGCTGAATGTTGTGAACATTTGGCCCGCCTCCAAACACTTTGTATTCATGATCAGGTGCATAGCTGTGTGCAAAGAAGGTGCACCATGTGGTACAAATGCTGTTTGGTCTTTAAATTGGCATATTCCAAAATGAGAATACTTCCACTGCTACATAATCACTTATGCACACCAGGACCACATGGTACAGGGTCTATGATCTTTCTAATCAGATCTGAACATCATTGAATCATCACAACCATGCTTTTCATTTTGGCCAACCCGAAGATCAAAAGGGATTGAAAGATCTCTCTGTCTTACACTTTCTGGTTTTATTATTTATTTTTACACTCTCCCAAAGCCATGGAGAGGTGACAGTTCAGTTTCTGGGCTCTAACTCTCACCCAACCTTGAATGGCCTTCAGGCATTCATAAACGCCAACGATCTACAAGTATTTCCTTCTCCGATCCATTTTTTTAGGATGAGGAAGGATGAGCATGAAAGCCGTGTATTCAAGAACGACTGATCCTAATGATTCACAGCTGTACAATTCACCACAGCAGGACAGGATTTCATAAATACTCCGTGGGTTTATGAATTTAGCAGTAAATGACAAAAATCTGTAGAAAGGAGGAATGCACAAAAACCTGTGACTTTCTATCTTAATACTTTCAAGTCAGCACTGCTGGTTTGGAAACGGTCCTTATCAAATTAAAAATGTAACTCCCTTTCCAAGCCTTCTTGCATAGGTATGTGAAGTAAACTAACAAAATAAACAGCATATTGTTTATATTTTGATGTGTGCGATTTAATCATCCCGTGTATGTTTTCTCAAACCTGTTGCCTCTCTCCTCCAGCTTCATCCCTGGTCCCTGGCAGCCCTGCAGCAGGACATGCGGCGCCGGGACCCAGCGACGGGCAGTCAAGTGCCAGGTCTTGCTGTCCTTCTCACAAACTGTTGCTGACCTGCCGGATGACGAGTGTGAGGGGGTGAAACCTGCCACGAGTCAGCCCTGCTACCGCACTCCCTGCTCTGGTGTTTTGGGCCAAGGAAAAGAAAGCGAAAACGAGGAAGAGGAGGAGGAGGCGGAGGAGGAGAAGGGGGAGACACCCGAACGAGAGGAACTGCACGACTGGGAGTATGAGGGATTTACGGAGTGCTCAGAGAGTTGTAGGGGAGGTATGGATCATTATTGCCCTTTCTAATATAAGAGAATAAAGAGATAGAATAAGAAAGGACAGGACAGGAATGCAAAGTTGAAATGTTGCTCATTGATCTTAGCACAAAGGACAGCTGAGGCTCATGGGAATGTCTTTAGTTGTGCAGATATTTGGTCCAAAGTATTGGACAAATTAAGTTTGACCTGATTTTGGTAAAAGATGGAAAGTCAAGCGGTTAACACATTTATCCTGAGGGGGACATTAATGTGAAGGCCAAATTTCAGAACAATTCACCCAATATTTATTGAGAAATTTCACTCGAAACCCACAAATGTCAACGGTGTGGCTCGAGGAAAAGTCAGGAGATCACCGAAGTCAGAAGGATGCAACCACTGGGGCCCATGAATGTCTATCTTACATAAAACCCACCTGAGAATAGTTTTTTATTGTATAAATACAGCAAATACATGATATTGCTGACAGTCACTGTAAATCCTGAAGGCAAACCACTCTGAATTTGTCCCAGTTGCCGTATTAAACAGAAATGTCACAGCAGGAACCCGTGACCTTATGTCAGTGGATGACTAAAGCCATGCCAGTGTGTGCTTTGAAGTGGAAGTAATATAATATCATGTGACAATGGATGGTTTAACCCTGACGGTCATACGTCACCGACTCTCACGGCGGCAATGTGTATCGTGCCAGACGGAGATAGCTTTCCTAAACATCCAGCCAACATTCATTGAGACCCACTTTAATCTCCCCACCTCCACATCCAAGCCTGTATGCCTGAATCGTGTGTCTGTGTGTTAACGTCTACACAAGTGTGCAAGTGTAACCTAATTTCTGCACATGGGCGTAGGCTTTTGTGAACGTCTGTGCGTGCGCTCGCCCAAACCCAACAAACTCCCATTCGGGGATGATTACAGAGTGGTATCAGATGTCACATACACACCCTGAAGGCTGCGCTCCTGTGGACCATCACACCACTGTGGCGTTTCAAGTGCCTGCTTCACTGTTATTGTCCCCAACGTTCGAAGCGGACTCAGAGATTTATGTTCCGTTGCTTTTAACGTGACCTGACATCAGACCCTTAAAGTTTGTCCACAGTTCAGGCCAGAACTCAAGCAGCCAGCTGTACTGTTTTAATGCTCATTATAGTACAATCAATGCATGCTTGTATTTAGGGGCCTGATATCTGACTTGCTTTTGCTGTGTCTGCTTGTAATATTCAGTGATCCATAGTATGTGAGGGTGGTAATATGGAAGAGATGCTTCACAAGAACATTATGTGTTTGCATTTTTGGCATTCTTTCTAAAAAGATATGGTCCAACGAGTATATTAAAATATGAAAGCACTTATGATTGAACCCTGCATATTAGGTGGTTCTTTCATTGTTCTTTCAACATGCCTTATGATTGCTTGGTGCTGCCTAATCCCAGGTGTGCAGGAGGCTGTGGTCATTTGCCTGAACAAGCAGACCAGGGAAGCAGCAGACCAGAGCCTGTGTGTGAGCTCCCGTCGGCCCCCGCAACTCCTGCAGGACTGCAAAACTCAGCCCTGCCCACCCAGGTACAGTAAAACACAGACATACTGTACATCATTATCATTCAGACATTGTTTCAAATAGTTTGTGCATGAACGTTAAAATAGACTTGATTGATGGATGCAATAAAAATGAGGAGGAATTGTGTTTTGGGGAAAGAAAATGGGTTTGGCTGCATTCGAGAAGAAAATATTAATTAAAAACAGGACTTAAATCTGGCTCTGCTATTGATTAGTTTGCCAAGACTGTAACCCCGCAAACTATGCAATAAAGGGAGCCGGGACATTAATGTACCATTTTCCAGAGCTCTGATGCATCCCTGGGTTGTACACCTGGAACTGCTTAACTCTCTGACTATCAAAAAACACACATAGTTGAATCAATTAATCTCTACTAATCACTGGTTGTGTTCAAAACGATACAAATCCTTCTAATCCACTACATTATCCATCTCAGTTTAAATCACTTGTGTCCAAGTAATACTGAAGCAGAATAACAGAGATGGATGGTTGTATCATTGAGAGCAGGACATGAAGCCAGAGGGACAGCTTGTGGAACCTGGTCAGAATCAGGCACAAAATATGGCTGACATGTGAAATTGTGTTTTTTTTTCACTGGTTGTTTTAGCTCAGACATGTAGGATGCCTCTACTGCTGTAGTTAGCATACTATTTTTAAAAGCTACTTCAACAAAAAGCTTCTACGTTTTGTCCAAGAAATGACCTTTCGTGATCATACATCAAAGTGACAAATTTGCCACTTTGACATTATCAAATGGGTTAGCAATGTACCGTTTGTCTTGAGGGGATACATTTGGAAAGCCTAATCATCATTAAAACTAAGGTGTGTGTCCCCTTGGGAGCATGAATCTATTCACCAAACGCAATGTCAATCTGCCCGTTACATTATGAAATATTTTGTGTACAAAGTTGACATAAAGCCTAAGATGATGCATGAAGAAAGATCGTGAAGTGTCCTCTGGGGACCACGTATATCCTTGCTAAATTTCAATTTGAAAGTATTGAAATGCAACTATGATTTTAGTGTTTAATAAGTAGGTTGCTGTCACTGATGATTTAAGAATGAATGTAGATGTCGCTTACACTATTCAAGTTTTAGTCCAAGTGTTGCAGTTTCTTAGTTTATCCAACTTTCGTCCAGTGGGCATCAATTTGGAATACAGTGGATAAACTATGAGCACACAAAATTGACCAAAATGAAATGCCTGAAAGGTCAAACAGCATAAAGGCTTGATGTTTGATATAACTAAGCCGTGGCTAAACGGTGAGTGGATTTTGCGGTTGGCCACACGTTTAAAGTTAACACCGTGCACAGTGTCGGTGTTCCACCACTCGCTCTTGTCAGAAAACCCAGAGGCTTGCAGCCTGCCCTTGTCTGTTTTTCCAGGCCTTGAGTCTTGTTTTCAGGCACAACAAACGCTGTATTGGACTTGTTTCCTTTGGCCCTTTACTCCCTCCCTGAGGCCTCCTCACCCTCCCATATTAAGCTACACTCTTTGGATACTGTTCCCTCAGAAGGGAAACGGCCATAGGATTTGGCTTTGAATATAGTACCGGTCCAGAAACAAGCTTCATTTCCAATTCGCCTCAGTCCCTGGACCCTTGAGTAAATATGAATAGCTTTAAAGAATCACCTAATTTGTCAAGCAAGAAGTAAAATCGCTGCCATCTTTGTCAAAGCCTTTAGATACATTTAAAGGTATAGCATTGAGTTGGACACATGACACATCATTTTTAAGATTGGAATAAAAGTGCTCTGAAAACTTTAAAGCTGGATTCATTGCCCTGTGTGAAATTGTGTTGGACAACTATATTAATATTGGTAGACGGGGTGAGTTAAAAAATGCTTGTGAAGAAGTTACACCATAGGGATATCTCCAATATCACTACATTCAGTGGGAGATTCAATGTTCCTTTGCCAGGATCTTATCCCATGAATCACCCTTTTCGTTTTCACTCGTATTCACTTTCATGAATTTTACTTTCATGAATTTACACATTCATAAGTCTGCAAGAGTGTCCTCTCATGGGATCAAGTAAAAACATCAAGCACTCTGACTGAACTCCTCCTGACTGCACTCCTTCATAGATTGGATAATGGGGCTACATATGTACACAAAAGATAATGTATGGTGATTAATCAGGAACTGCAAAGGTTAGGAGTTGAAAAAAAAAGCTACGTTATTATGCATTCTGTTAAAACTCAAAACTTACATGTGTGTAGTTAACTAGCAAAAACAGGTGAAAATCACAACAGACAAAGTAATTTGATAGCCAGCTGGTTCAAGTCAATGTCACAGATCGTTGACCATGACATACAGTAATTTGATGATGAACATTTTTTTCACAGGTGGGAAACAGGGGAGTGGAGTTCATGCTCTGCTACCTGTGGAGTTGGTCTGTTGACCCGCACTGTGGCATGCACTCACCGGCCTTCCCGGGACAGCAACCGTACTGAGGTTTTGAGGGATGAAGACTGTCAGAATCCCAAGCCCAGCCCTGTTCAAGCCTGCAACCGCTTTGACTGCCCTCCTATGTGGGACACACGTGACTGGGGACAGGTAAAGGATCTCACTCAGGAAGTTCACCAGCGTAAATGCTTGGCCAAGCACATACTGCTAATGTAACCCCTGGCGCCTCTGTGTTTTTGTAGTGCTCCCAGAGCTGTGGTGGTGGATTTCAAAGGAGGCAGGTCCTGTGCAAACAGCGGTTGGCAGATGGCAGCGTCCTGGAGCTGCCTGACACCTTTTGCCCTTCCAAGAGCCCCGCAAACCAGCAGCCCTGTGTCAAGCGAGAGTGCCCTCCTCAATGGGTAACAACTGACTGGTCCCAGGTAGGCTTTCCCCAAGGCACCAACCTACTTTTTAAAAGTTTTGAAAATCAAAATGTAATGCCATATGTACATTATAAAGGGTCTGCTCATTTTCATGTCTTATAATATCATTGATTTGCCCAGTGTTCAGTGACTTGTGGAAATGGAATTCAGAGACTACAGGCAGTCTGCAGAAAACAAAGGGAAGATAGGGGACATTTGACCGTAGACTCTGAGAATTGTTCCCTGATGGCCCGGCCCACCAGAATCCGGCCATGCTCCCTCAGGCTCTGTGAGAGTAAGAGACCCTCTGATTGGCTTTATTGCATCCATTTGTACTGATTTATTGTTTCTAGCTAAGTTGTATCAATGGAAATTACTTGAAAATTACAAATGCACAGAAATATGGATAACACAGACAATAATTATACCATTCACTTGTCAACTGTTAATTTCATCACAGACTCTGTCAAGCCCAACCCCACCATACTGGCCCAGAGAAAGGTGTATATCCAGTGGAGGAAGGGCAAAAAGTTACAGTTGGTAGTGGGAGGCTATGCCTACCTGCTTCCCTGGACAACTGTGGTCCTTCGCTGCCCAACCCGCCACTTCCGTAAGGGCCACATCCGATGGTTCAAGGAAGGAAAGCCTTTGGTCAGCCTCCCACACCTCTCCATAACATCACCAGGATACGTAAAGATTCAGCAGCTTCGTGCATCTGATGCCGGGATATATACATGTATCGCAGGTCAGGCACAAGAACATTTTGTCCTACAGATCATTGGCAGCAAGCAGAAACTCTCTGCTCCAGAGTCATGGCTCCCCGCAGGTGGCCAACAAAAGGTTGGGCAGCCAGACGTGGCCTCAACTGGGGTAAGATTCCAGGAGCTACCCATCTCTCTCAACCATTATGACAACATTGTTGAGCATCTGCTCGAACTCAAAGGCTCCCTCCTAAGTGAAAAAGACACTGCTGATAAAATACACTCCAGTGAAAAGAACAGGTCTACCCTGGAGGACGATAGAGCGAGCTCAGAACTTTCAAGCCTGTTCGTACTTATCGCCGATACCCACAGGCTAGATGAGATCATGCCAAGCCTCTCTGAAGGCCTCAGAGGACCATTGGGGGAACAACTCATCGTACAGTTGCTCAGTGAGCTCACTATGACACAAGGTGAAACCAATGAGTCTACTCTTCATCCCCCAGAAAGTGCGGAATCCTCCACAGAAGGGCCCCTCCTTTATAAACTAAACATCAAAGCCCACACGTCCAGGCCAAGAAGTCCGGTGATAATCCAACGTCCCAGAAAGGTTGGAGTGGTACCGTCGTCAGAAATGATAGTTCATGTGGGAGTGCCAGTTTTGCTGCAGAAAACCATTACTAATTTGGAGCTGAGGTGCGAGGCACTAGGGAACCCTGAACCAACCCTGACATGGACAAAGAATGGAAAAGAGTTGCATTACAACAGCAGGTAAGAACTACCCTTTAATGGGATCTTCTGTGCAAACGGCATCAACAAAACTGCAGGTTTTGCTGTATAAAAAGTAGCTGATTCAGTGGTTGCGTTGTCTTTGTGTTGGCAGATTAGGCCTGTTGGTCACCGGATCACTGAGGATCCAGTCTCCAAGCAAGGTAGATGAGGGTCTGTATACATGCACTGCCAGGAACCGTCTCGGATCTACATCTCTTTCAACTTGGCTGCAGATTACGGGTAAGATCCCAAAAGGCAGCATCTTGCTGCAAGAATGTTTGAATAAACGTTAAGTTGTGTGAATAATGATTGTCCAAACACTCAGAACTTTATTTTAAGCTGTCGTCCCAAGGTTTTGAAACTACAATATAAATGAAAATAAAATGAAGCACAAGACATCTAGAACTTTCCTTCAGGGTTAAAAAGTAGGGAAATAGCAGCTTTGATCTAAAGATTGTTCTCATTTTAAGTTCAACATTTTGGGAAATACGTTCATTTGATTTCTTGTTGAGAGTTAAATGAAAAAATAGATAGCACTCTCAGCTGTACAGTATGACGTTACAAAGAATAGAGTCAGTATTGACCTTATGACAAATTGAGTTATTCCTAATATACTCTCATGTAGTCCAGTTTACACTGATATGTGTTGTTCTTTTGTGGTTCAGGCTTTAGGATTCTGGGAAAACAGTTATTTTCAACTGAGAAACGCACACACATGCAAAACCATAGACACAGATATACAGTAAGCCTTTAAATACCCTGGTGGCTCATTGGCTGAGTCATTGATGGGGAATATCCGGAGCGTGCCACAACTCGGGTCGTCTCCGAGCAGCGTCTCCTCGGAGCATGATCAGTCGCGACCTCGCTGCATTCTCATCAAAGCACCGC
Organism: Ophiodon elongatus; assembly: GCA_016806645.1. Taxonomy (NCBI): domain Eukaryota; kingdom Metazoa; phylum Chordata; class Actinopteri; order Perciformes; family Hexagrammidae; genus Ophiodon; species Ophiodon elongatus. Next base: position 634,476 of record JACSYO010001725.1, read on the forward strand.
CCCTGCCGGGTTTCCTGATGCTCCGGCACTTTTCTTCCCCATACGACAACAATTAGAGGTCCCTGGCAATGTTTCAAAGAAGATCAAGTGGGTGCACCCCATTCGCCTAATCTATACGGAGGATAAAGGGGCTTAAAGGTGCTGAAAAATATCCACACTGCATTTCGTCATATTTTTTATTCAAACTCAGTTTAAGGTCGTGTCAAATGGATGCACTTCAGAAATCTTAATGCAACCCCAAATACTGTGAATGCCTTTTCAGGGAAATTGAACTTGAAAATATCATTCTTTCCCAGGTTCTTGGGAAGTGCAGTATTATTTCCGAACTAGGAGAGTGCCCTCAGTAGAATACAGATGACAAAAACAGGGCTTTATGCATCTCATATAATGCATAACTTTTGTGGATCATAACATTTGAGGTATGAAATTAATCTGCAGATGCTCAAGTCAGTGTTTCCCACAGGATTTTGTGAGTCTGTGGTTGGTGGACTTAGTACCCTTCTAGGGGTCTCCAAGGGCATGCACCCGCGGAAGGATATTATGTACATTTTAAAGTTAAATGCCACAACATTCTTGGTGATTAATGAGAAATTAACATTAATTAGAAACTATTTGACTCTAAGTGGGACCATAATTCACTAAATGAACATCATGTGGTATTGAAGAAGACTTGAAACTGGCGATTGAGACGAAAAACTCATGTTTACTATGTAAACAACGTATTAATCAAGTGAGAAGTAGGTTTATTTTCTCATAGACTTCTATACAATTAAACTCCTTTTGCAATCAGAGGAGTTGCAACCTGTTGGTCAGTAGAAAAAATGCAAGTTTCAAGACACTTGCGCATTGGCTTCACTCATCAGAACCGGAGGTTGCCGCCTGTTTAACACAGTCAATGCATATGTTTCTTATAAGGGTGAATCATCCAACCAAAAAGGTCCTTGAGAATACAGTCATAAATGAGCACAAAAGAATATTTGGGTCATGGTTCCAGGAGTATGTGAGATTAGCCGTGGACAGACAGACTGACTGACACGCACTAACACAACCGTACGCCAGATAGGCTTACGCCTGGCTGAGAAAACAGGCGCACACAACTTCATAAGATTCACACCTGAGAATAATGACCCTCTTGATAATGGGCTCTGTGGGACGTTTCTTACCAAATGCACCTTTAACTTTGTATTTTCATCTCTCTGAAGTGTGAAAACCATGAATTATGCCAATATAAACTACACATCAGGTCTGTTAGTGACTAACAGCCAATACAAAAGCCTCTTCAGCTACAATTAACATGGTGTGTAGATGTTGTTGAGGTTTATAAACGTCTTAATTTATTTTTATAACTGAACTGGTAAGATCACTGTAGCAAGACGTTAAATTCATTGAGTTAATGTTTGCTTTACAATCCTCACACATTAACAGAGAGGACACTGTTACTATCACCAGGAATATACAGAACAGAGTCTGCTTTCTGCAAAATCCAAGACCACAATAATATAGTTTTTTATTTACATTTATTTCAGGTGGCAAAGGAAGAAACTGTGTCCAAGGTAATGGAGCAAATGGCCCTATTTGTTCTGAGAGGAATAACAGCAGCCAGTCAGCCGAGGTGTGCCATGGACAAGCCTGCCCCCTCAGGTATCTTGCTACTACTACATGTTTGTCATGTTAAATAAGATCCGTTGCCACGTTCCAAAATTCTGCATGGGATTCACTCAAATGTTCCATTAACCGAAAGTGCTGTGTCACTTCTGCATGCAGGCATTTGCTACAACTGTTTAAAGGAAAATATTCAGATGATCCCAGGACTTCTCAACCCGGAGAAACTTTAGTGTTGAGTACTTCTGGGCCCAAAGTTATTAATACTTTGTAAATTATTGTCCCCCTTTTCCTCTTTGGTTTTGATTAGGTGGCGAATGGATCCTTGGTCTCTATGCTCCGCCAACTGTGGAGGTGGGTCCCAGACCAGGAGGGTCCGCTGCATGAAGGATCCTGAGGGCAGATCAAGAGAGATGGAGAGCAAGCACTGCCTTGGCACAGGGAGAAGACCCTCTGACACCAGGCTATGCAACCTACTGCCCTGTGCCAGATGGGCCAATACCCACTGGGGAGCAGTGAGTCTACTTACATTGACCACAAACACAATTCGACACATCTACATGGACCGTGTCAATGCTGTTTATTTGGGCAAAACACAATCTAGCTCACAAACTGTGTGTCGGTTAAGTATAAGGTAGTTGTCACCTGTAGAATAACTGGCACTTTTTAGTGTTTGTTTTCCAAACTATTTAAGAGGTAGGTAGGCACCCTGATAATCCTTCCTTATCTGTTAGAAACCACATATTTGTTATAGTTAGGGAAGTCCTTTTTTTCTGTTTACTCTTTCCCAAGTGTATTATGGGAATTTCCCAGTCTTGCATAATATTTTCGATTCCATTAAAACATTTTATTAAATATTTTTACTATGCGACATGGTTTAGATTCAAAACTCTCAGTGAGAGTGGATAGGCTTGAAGATGCCAAAACCACAAGAGTATACAGTAGTTACTAGCAGGAAAGTATTTTCAAACTAAAAGCTGAATTTGCTTGTAATTACTCTTTTAGTGTCATGGTCAATGCGTGGGTCCCAGTTTGGCCACACAGCAACGACATGTTTACTGTCAAGACACAAATGCCACCAAAGTCCCCTCCAGGATGTGCAGTGGACTCCAGAGGTAAATATGGATATCATAAAATGTACTGCAAATCAACAGTTGATATATGATGTTGATGTACAATAAAAAGGACACTGATGCCTCATGCGTCAGTGAAAAAGACACTCACATAGAGAAAAGGCTCTAAACGTTGGCAGAAATACTCTGGTGTTTGTGTTTGTAGGCCCGGTTCCCTGAGGAATTGCTCCACAGAGGCCTGTGCCCTTCACTGGCGCATCGGGCCGTGGACGCAGTGTACTGCCACCTGTGGACGCCACGGTTTCCAGTCACGCCAGGTGACCTGTGCGCACCGTCGAACTGGAAAGGCCACACGAGAACATCACTGCATGTGGAGGCCTCGCCCTCCCAGCTGGCAACGATGCAATATTTTGTCCTGTGGCAGAGGTGAGAAAAAAGAAACGCTCATGGCAAAATGGAGACATGTGGTTTCTTAATTGGACTAACATCTACATTATGAAATGATCCTGACTTTATTTATGTTGTATGGCATATTCAATATGGTTTAACTGCAAATGTTGATGGTTGAAAATTCTGAGGATAACTTCTTTACAGTACTAGCTGGCTGCTGTCAGTCCCAGCCTATGTAATGATCCCATTAATGGTATGATTCTGAGGTCTGCTCCGAAATGAACCAAAGGACAAATAACTTAAATTGGAACTAAAATTTGAATATAAAATTATAAACGTTATCGTTGGGATAATTTGTGAAAAAGCTCCATCATGGCACATGTAATGGTAAAAAAATATGTATTAAGTATATAACTGTTTAAAGTGTCTGCAAAGACAGAGACATAGACACATCTAAGTTCCTCTTTATCAACTTCAGTTTCTGACAGTATTCTTAGAAAACTGACCAGAAAGGCTTAGTTTTTGGTGCGCCTACACAGGCTAGTTGAACGCAGATTGTATTGCAGATTGTATTGCGTACAGACAGACTTCCACTTTGTGTATGACTCATCATAGATGTGATTTTCTGTACATTCCCTTAATGGGCCCAGCCCGTCATGCACATAGTTTCAGTTTCATGTGCTGAGGTTTGGAAGCATCGGTTTCAAAAATTTCTGCCGGCACCGTAATACAAAACAAGTGAAAGGAATTTGGCTTATGGTACTCAAAGAATAAAATAATCTCCACACTGACATTCCCTACAAAAGCAGTTTACATTCAAGATATTATTTCTGTGAGGACTTGTTGATGTTTTTTTACATTTGTCAAATTCCACTAACCTCCACTGTATTTAGATGATGTAAGATTCAGAAGTTGGTATCTTGAATCCGCTTCATATAAAACCGCACGGCTGGATACTTGACATGGTTTCTATCTTGTCGAGAGGCTTAAAGTGAGTATGTGTAGTAAACTGTAACGTCTGTGTACTCCAGCAGGAGAGTGTCGAGACAGCACGAGGTACTGCGAGAAGGTTCGACAGCTGGAGCTTTGTCCGCTGGCCCAGTTTAAGAGCCGCTGCTGTCATTCCTGCCAAAACACATGAGTCGGGGGAAATAAGACGAGGAGCCGTGGATGACCTGGATAGGTTGGGGGAGATGCTCAGACAGCCAACAGAGACTTGACACCTCTATGTCCCATACTTTCACCCATAACTGTCATCAATGATCAGTCTTGGATGGTGATTCCTGAGTGTGAAGGAATGTTTGGATGCTCATACCTGGAATGGTTGTGATCTACTTTCCTCACAGATATCATGTGTGGGTTTAAATTTGAAAGTTTCGAGTGGAGTGACAGACCTGTTAATGACAGCTTCAGTTTTACTTCTTTGGAAGACAATTGTCATGAAGTTTCCCTAAATTATGCAAACGTAACGTGAGATATATTTTCATTATGATTAATAGAAACTTGTGACTGCGTGGTTCCATAAAGGGGAACTCATAAAGAACAACCTATCCACATGTAAGATATCTGGTGTAGATTTAGTTTTCTTTTCTTTTTTAAAGAAACCACCATGTTTCTATTGTAGCACCATCACTTCATCTCCAAAATAGGACGCATATTGTCATGCAATTTAGCTGACAATACACAAATATGCAATTAAAATACTTTTTTTTCTTCCAATGATTGACTTCATACCCAGGGATTCTGGGTAGAGCCCCTGAGCTCTTTATAACCACTGGATAGTTGCGTGTTTCTTCTTTATTGGGATGGTCTCCATAACAGTGTTGATAAATAGTTCTGATGCTAAATGAGCATATAGAGGTTTGGGTAAAAGCCTGTTTAAACACAGCATAATGCCGCATATAAATTGGAAATGGCTAAAGGGCAAAAAGCCTAATATTTGATAAAAAGTATGCAGTACATTTGGTATCAGCCACATGGGAAAATAGATTGTGATCTGTGCTATCATTTTTGGGTAATTTAGCACGTAACTGGTCAAGTCATTCGAAGAGGAAAGGAATTAGGATTGCAGGCGCAGTAACTGCATTTTTGGTAGAGTAAAAAGTAGGACATGATACAGATTTATCTTGCATGGGTTGCACTATGGAGGTGTATGACAGTAGCAAGTCAATTTTTGGAAAAAAGACTCTTATTTTGCACTCAACTCGTCCAAGTCTTTGTTAAGAACATGGCTTGTAGAGTTTTAGTTTTTCTAGTTTGTAAAGTTACATTGTTTATATATTTTGTTTTGTGATTTTGTTATTTCTTGGAAAGATATTTGTTTAAATGTCCCTTTTAACCACTTTGTGACGTTTAAACACGAGCAGAGCAGACCTGTTCATCCTCTCCACCAAATTATATTTTCGCTTTAGTGTGACATTTTAGGAAAACAGTCCTTGTGTAACTCCTCTTTCTTGGACAGATTTCAGTGTCAGTGGAACTTAAAACATGTAAATATGAACTCTGTGTTACATTTGGACATTGGTTAAAACAGTGGGGAACTTTTTTAATGATCATCATTAATGTACCATACTTGTTCCAGATAGGTCTGCACTTTTTACATTATGTTCAATATGAGTTCCACAGTGCAACACATACCGTAGCAGATAACGGGGCCTTTCTAGGTGTGATTATTTGACTTTGTCAAAGGAAAACATAATTAACATATTACCAATGCTCTTAAGTTATGTAGATATTTGTTTTGTCCTTTCAACTATTTATTTCATGTGTGTTCTTGTGCATAGTTTTGTAAATAATTACAGGGGTGGGTTTTAAGTATTCATTTCCTGATTTTGGTATTTGATGTGCATGCGATGGGGACCCTCTGCTGGTAAACTGATGTGTTGCTTTCTGCTCATGCCTGGTGTATTATTAAATAAAACCAAATACATTCCTTTTATAATCTGTTGTGATTCTGACTGCAGTCTCTTGTCAAAGTCTATTAGACATATTAAAGGAGAACTGTTAAGAACCTGTCAAACCAGTACACTAATCCATTCATCTCAACTCACTCCCTCAATGTCACAACACTTTGGCAGAAAATAAAAACCTGGAGGTTACCCCATTAACAGGAAGTACAGGGCATGCAAGTCTGTTGCGTTATCACAACACAGCTCTTTCATTGACAGGATGTCATCACACGGAGAAAGCTTTCCTCTTTCTGTATTTATGACATACAGTTTACACCCTTCCTTTCAGCTTGCGTTCACAAGATTCCTCTGAAACATGCACCTAGGCGCTGCGATTCAAACGGGCACCATCGGCAGATGATTTGCTGGGGATTATTTCAGATTAGTGATGGTGGAAAACTATGGTTGTAAATCTTGTTTGACAGCACTCGGCGTTCTGCGAGTTTCCCTCATTGACGAACTGGAAGGACGGATTGACTCTCTGCTGGAGATCTTAGTAAGTCAGGAAGTGTTCACTCGGGATGACCGTGAGGAAGTGCTGTGTCAGTCGGGGCCCCGGGCCAGAGTGAGAACAGTGTTGGATATCCTGACGTGTAAAGGCGAGGAAGCGGCGAAGATTTTTCTCTCAATCAGCAGTCATCAGCAAGAGGCACAGACACACTCCCAAGAAGGCAACACAGACCTGCCTCAGTCCGTAGGTATGCAATTCATTGGTACTGTTGAGTATTATCATAAATTTAAAGATATTGTTAGGTTGTAATAATATAATATAGCTCAACTATACGAGAGGGAGGAGAGATGACTTCAAGTGCCGGTAAGCCTGGAAGAGGCGATGCACCGGCTCTAAACCAACCGAAATCATCGATTCTACTATCATGAAACTTTAACCAAATCCACGCTACAAAACTGAGCCAATGAGAGGCGACGATGCACATTTTTACTGGACTATATTATCAAATGTACTGGTCAGTTCGAGGCTCTCTTAGGTCAATGCGCACAGACAGATAACTCTCTCAGACTGCTTTTTCAGGCAACTGTTGAAAGACTGTGGCCTGCCATTGGCTTATGAACCCTCAGCTGAGATTTTTACTCTGTTATCACAACGCTTTTCACTTTATTAAATATGCTTTATTATAACTTTCGTTCCAAGAAGTCCTTTGTCTCCCTGGAACTTTTCTCAGAATACAATAGCACATTTAAGATGACAATAATGTCATGAGTTAAACACTTGTTCATATGAACAGTACATTCTGTGGTGTTTGTGAAGCACTATTAAACGTGTTTTCCAGTTGGCATGAAGGACAGATCAACATGAGTCTTATCTTCTTCTGTAGAGTACAACAAAGTCAAACAAAAGCATAAAGATGTCCTCGCCCGTCGGAGTGAGAGCATGCTCTTCTACAACACTCGCCACGGAGAGAAAATACTTTTTTCCGAACATTATGTCAATCTGTTGCTGGCCGACGGACACCAGGGCTTGGAGATAAAAAGACACGAGGTGCTAACGTTTGGACAAAAGCGACTGTCTCTGCAGCAGAAGTCAGCGGTGCAAAGGAAAATCGCACCAGCCAAACTCTTTTCAAGCGCAAATGAAAATCGTCCAGTCAAGAAAGTTCTGGTGTCAGGGGTGGCCGGCATCGGAAAAACCATCCTGGTGCAGAAAATGCTTTTCGATTTTGGCGGAAACCGGGACAATCTTGGATTTGACTTCATCATTCACATGACTTTCAGAGACCTGAATCTGATCGACAAACCTACGAACTTCCGGGAGCTTGTCTTGCGTAAAAACAGGCACCTCGCCAAGGAACTGGATAACATTTTAGCGAATGACAACAAACTGCTAATCATCTTAGACGGCTTTGATGAGTTCAGACACTACAGGAGCTGCGATGTAGACGCTTTTGTGACCGAGCCGGATGAAGACGCGGAGGTGGTGGAGGTCTTTGGGAGTCTGATGCAAGGTGAACTGCTTCCCAACGCTTCTGTCATGCTCACAAGTCGACCAACGGCCATCAACCACATCCCCGTGGGCTGTGTCGACCGCTTTGTGCTCATCGCTGGCTTCTCCTTGACTGAAGTTCAAGACTTCTTCTCACGTTATTTCCAGGACGGTGCGATTGCCGAACGCATGTTCGCGGTGGTGTCAGCGAACGAGCTAATGCTGACGCTGTGCTACATACCTGCGTTTTGCTACATCGTGTGCTGCATCCTCAAAGAAAGCAAAGACCTCTGTGGAGAGAGCCCCAAGACCATGACGGACATTTATATGCAGTACCTGGTGGCCTTGCTTCGCTCTCACACCAAAGCAAGAGCCGAAACCTTTCGCCGAGAGCAAGGAGCAGGGACCGTCCAGCCGCTGTCGGATATCGTGCTGAAGCTGGGACGCCTGGCCTTCCAAAAGCTGATGGAGCATCAGACTCTATTCTACAGCAGCGACCGAGATGTTGCAGCGTTAGAGAGATGCAGCCTTGTTAGTACCTTTATTGACAAGACAGTGGCACAAGAGCCTGGCTGCACTGAGGAGGTTTACTCCTTTGCGCACCTTACTGTTCAAGAGTTCTTTGCTGCAGTTTATTGTGCGGTGACGGATCACCCCTTACCTGATGCCCTTCAGCACAGTGCAGGTCTTGGGGAGGGGTCCAACAACGGACATTTGGACCTCTTCAACCGCTTCCTTTCTGGAATCCTCTCTGAACGTAATGCTAATCTTCTGTCAAGGCAGGTGGGGCTGAGTTGCCAGAAGGACAAAGTGGACAACTATCGTCAGAGGATCATCCGAGAGCTTACAACGCTCTGTGAGAGTGGGGCCCATATCCTCAACCATTTACACTGCGTGTTTGAGCAACAGGACCCGTCTCTGGTCCTTGCTGTGCAACCAAAGACCCTGCAAGTGAATGTCAGCGATGAAACACTCTCCCAAATGGATTACAGTGCCATCAAGTACTTCTTGAACCTTAGAAAGGGCATAATATCAGAGCTGGATCTGACAGGGACAGGAGTAAGCTGTGACACACTCAGAGACCTCCGGCCCCTGCTGCTCAGATGTGACAGACTTTGGTAAGTTCCTCGTAAAATGTGGTTTGCAGCGTTTCAGTTCCCATGTGGGTAATGCATATCGCTCTGCACGCATCAAGAAGTAAAGTGTCAAGTTTCACCACCACCATGTTGAAGAATATATAATGTGGTTTATGCACTAATTCCACTTTTTCATTTTTAAGGCTTGGAGAAAACAACCTCGATATGAACACATGTCAAGTCATTGCGGATGTGCTGCAAGTGTCAGAAAGCATAACCCACCTTGGGTAAGATGTCAATTGACTTTCCAGGCTTTTGTTAAGAATAAGAAAACCAATATGTATCTGTATAGAAAAACGTTACAAGCACTAAGTGGATATAAAGAGTATAATCGTTATTTGAAAATAAAGAATCACCCAGACATGTTTCACACTTCCCATTTTAGTCTTGGATGGTCAGACATTGGTGATGATGAACTACTGGCTATTTCTAATGCCATACGGGTGAAAAAACTCCTTCAAGAGCTGTGGTAAGACTCTTGTCACAATACGTCAAATATTGGGGAAATGAAATTCTTTCCAGAATTGTGGTTGTCTGAATTATACATCACTTAAAGGCTGACAAGGGTGAAATTATGAAGAAATAATAGTAAATGATTTTTGCCAACTGTGGCAAAGGCAACCTTCATCGCCATCCAGTAAACTTATTGAAGAAACTTATTTGGTTAACTTCAATCCAGCTCAGTATTACAGCTGTACATTTAAGCATTTAAGCAACAAAACAACATATATATTCATATTAAATGCTCTGTATCTGGAGTCTCCTATCATTTAGTGCTATTGGGTAGTCTTTTAACATTGTTTTTAGCTTTTTGCTGACTGTTACATACTAAAATGTCAAAGAACTTAAATGGATGGAAGGTGTATAATAACTGTGCATAAGGTCCATTGAAAAAGGGCAGAAGCCTTACCCTAAAATAAGACAAACTCTGTTGAAGTAAGGAAAAGCCTGATTGTAGGCACCATCGACTATCGTCTTTAGTACAGCACAAAGTGCTGCAATCTTCAATCAAGTACAATTCAAGCACAAACTATAAGGCCATTTTCTGTCAAAAAGTATCATCTTATAGGGGATAAAGATGCTGAATATAATTTCATATTTGAAACCATATTTGGTTTGCAGATTTATTCACGTGTAAAACATTCAATACATCATTCAGGACATGTTACTCATAGCTACGTGCCTTCACAGGATGGAGGGAAATCGAGTGAGCTGCAAAGGTCTGCTGTCACTCAGTGATTTGACCCCAAACCCTTTGAAGAAAGTTGTGTGAGTGTGACTTGTTTCAACAAATAATTCTAATACATATTTCAACAATATCAATTGTTGATATATCAATTACGCTTCTTTTGATTCCATCTTCATGCAGAGCCATATGGAATGACCTGACGGACACAGATCCAGAGTCGTTAAGCAGCCAAGAAAGCATAACTGTGAGCTTCACAGATGATGATATGTGGGCAGAGTGGGGGAAATGGGTTTTCAAAAGATGCGAGGTCAGCAGCAACGAGAAGTTAGTGATGGTACTCCACAAAGTGTGCAACATTTCAGTCCACTGCTTAGAGGCCCAATGGGCGAAGACTTTTTACAAGCAACTATCACAGCTCATCAAGCACAGGATTGAGTGCTGCACTGAGGACGACATGAGCAAGAAGCTCAAAAAGTTTGACCAGCTATTGAACTACTAACAGTCAAAGGACCTGCTACAAATTATAAGCTAGAACATAGTTTTTATATTATGTGTTGAATGCTTTGCATGAAACAAATTGTGGAAGACGGATGAAAGAAAATACTAATGGCCAGTACGGGGATCGAACCCGCGACCTTGGCGTTATTAGCACCACGCTCTAACCAACTGAGCTAACCGGCCACGAGATGCGGAAAGGCACCGATAGTATACCTCTACGTTAGTTTATAATTCTGTGATAAATTGCATACTGTTCTCTTTGTACACTCATGCTACGAACACGTTGAGTAGATCTCAGATGTGGGGGTTTTCTCTTCCAAATAAAAGCACAAGCAATGTCACATGCCAGTGAAATTTTTTTAATGTAAGCGACACTATTACATCATTACTAAAAATACCTATTTAAAAACGTTTATTAATGGGACACTTTATATTCTACTACTATGTATTATTATCATATATTGATCTGTTTTCTATTTTAATTTGAAATACTACTCCTTGTGAATTCCATCGTAATATATGTAATGTATGTATACATTTTTTCTATTGTTATTTATTGAAAATCTGATCAGATTTATTGTTACACGTGGAAGATTGTCAATAAAATGTTGAAACTTCAAACGCATACAAGGCATTGTTGCATTTTATTTTGTAGTAATTTACCGGAAGTTGTTTAAACTGCTTTCCCCGATTCTGATCTGACGCTTATATTCTGCGACGCCTCAAGTTAAAGCCGTTCATATGAAGTTAGCCAGCGAGCTAACCCGGGTTTTGTTATTGTTTTGTGTATGCAGCGCGTCAAACTAGACTGGTTCCTCAAATAGGGTGAGTTATATTAATTATTATGCCAGTTCAATGTTAAGTGAGCGGTGGACGTATTTTGGAAAGCAGTGGGCATGACTAGCTTTTTAAAAATGCCACTACCCGCGAACCGACATACAAACTGTTAGCTGAAGGTAACGATAGCTAACACACACTGGGCTCGCTAAGGAGACCCACGACCTAGTTAAGATTCGCTGCATGTGAATTTCACGGTGTTTTACTAACTAGTGTGGATGCTATTTATTTAGTTCCTCAAGGGGCGTGTTCACCGTTGACTCGTGGGTTATTTCGTGCAGCGAACATGAACTGTTAATTTGACTTTGTGTGTAAATTCAATTCAATTTATTTTATTTTGTATAGCCCAAAATTACAAATTTGAATCAGAGGGCCTTACAATCTGTACACATACGACATCCTCTGGCCTTTGACCCTCACATCGGTTCAGGAAAAAGTCCCCCGAAAAGGGGAAGAAACCTTCGGGAGAGCAACAGAGGATCCCTCTCCCCGGACGGACAGAAGTACAATATATGTCATGTGTACAGAATGAACAACATAACAGAGTTACAACACATTCACAGAAATGATTCTTATAATGAGAGTAATAGGCATGGTGAAGAAGTTACGACTACCATAAATAACAGCAACAGTGGGTGTAGTAGAATAATAATGATAATAAAAGCAGTAATGGTATCAGCAATAGTAATAGCAATGCAACTAACAATAACCATGACAATAGCGGTAGGTGTCGGGCAGGATTACGGTCCAGATATAACCACAATCCATCCTCCTGGAAAAAGTAGAGTTAGTAATGTGCATTAATGGCACATGAATTCATACAGAAGGAGAAAGAGAAGAGCTCAGTGTATCCTAAGATGTCCCCCAGCAGTCTAGGCCTATAGCAGCATATCTAGGGGCTGGACCAGGGCAAACCTGAGCTAGCCCTAACTATAAGCGCTATCAAAGAGGAAAGTCCTAAGTCTACTCTTAAACGTGGTCACTGTGTCTGCCCCCCTGGACTGAAAATGGAAGCTGGTTCCATAGAAGAGGAGCTTGATAGCTGAAGGCTCTGGCTCCCTTCTTACTTTTTAAAACTTGAGAAACCACAAGTAGCCCTGCATTCAGTGAGCACAGCTCTCTAGTGGGGTAATATGGTACTATAGGCTCCTTAAGATATAATGGTGCCTCACCAATTAAAGCTTTTTGGTGAGGACATGATCCAGTAATACCCCTTCAAATAGTGCGACTCAGTCCACGACCGTAGTCCTCATGTGGATGTAACGTTACACATAAATTCACACAGTGAATCTCATTTTACTGTTCTATTTTTACAAGTGTGCATGTTGTTGACCTGTGTTACCGTCTCAGCTACAGGATGATTGACACGGAGAGGGAGGCTGGTGATGCAGAACCCAGCAGTAAGAACAAGGAGTTGGAAAAAAAGAAGAGGTCCCGCGTTAAACAGCTGCTGGGTGACGTGAAGAGGCAGGTGGACTTCTGGTTTGGAGATGTCAACCTTCATAAGGACCGTTTTCTTAAAAAGCTCATCGATGAGTCGGATGATGGATGTAAGGGGCTACCAATATCAATATCAAACTACGTCTATATCAGCCATCTAATCGTTTAGTGCCGGCAATGACACGAAAACATTGTACCAAATATGTTGTTTGTTTTTAGATGTTGATATATCCGTGTTGGCAAGCTTCAATCGAATGAAGAAGCTGACAAGTGACACCAGGCTGATTGCCAGAGCGCTGAAAAATTCATCTGTCGTTGAGGTACTCCGAAGTGAATCTTGTCAAATTCTTTTTATTGATGTCTTGTGAATGTTTTTATAATTTGAGAAGTTGTGCATGGCTCCAAACTAATGTCCAATGAATGCAATGATCACACATGTGTTACCGTTTTGTTTCAGGTCAACTTAGAGGGAGATAAAGTAAGGCGTCAGTTTCCGATTGGAGACGTACCGAAAGATGTTGACGATCGCACAGTCTATGTGGTAAAAATGAGTTTTATGTTCTTATTTCACTCAGAAATGTCTGGACTACATATACAGAAAGAAAAATAATTGTATCATTAGTTGTAAACATAACCATTCCAGATGTGTCCCACTTCATTTTCTGGTGCAGTGTTTGTGAATGACATTAGCTGACAGGAAGTAAACACAAACCTAAGTTGTTGCCTAGCAATACTGTTCCGTTGAAACTGTCTATAGGGAAACATGTTAATAGAATGATGTTCCCTCATCATAGGAAATGCACCTTACATTGAGACTCACATACTCATGTGCTGGTATTTATAATACTGTTGGATCATGAGTTAATACTTTTCTTTCTTTCTTTTTTTTACAAGGAACTCTTGCCCAAGGATGTGACGCACAGCTGGGTAGAGAGAGTGTTCACAAAATGCGGGAATGTGGTTTATGTCAGCATCCCCAGATACAAGTCCACTAACGACACCAAGGGTTTTGCCTTTATAGAGTTTGAGACGAAGGGACAAGCACAGAAAGCCATAGAGGTGATAACTTCAATAAAATCAATACGATGTCATTTTTTCCTAAAATATCTGATTAGTCAGTCAGCCCAGTGTTTGATTTTGGCATGAAGAAAACTCAAGGACAATTTTTTTTAACCAGATGCTGAACAACCCCCCTGAAGATGCTCCCAGGAAGCCAGGGATTTTCCCCAAGACGAAAAGTGGGAGGTCCATCCCTCTGCCAGCCGACAATCCACCATCAGGTACAATTACATAAAATCACTTAATTTACATCACTTCTTCTCTCTACCTCCCATGAACTGAGAAATCTCTTGTCTAATGAGAAATCTGATGCTGGTATAATATGAAGAAAAACGTTTTTTTTTAATCAATAATTTTTTCAATTTGTTGTATTAACATTCATTTTGCGGCAGGTGAAGAAGACGAGAAGAAAAAAAGAAAGAGAAAGAGAAAGAAAGAAGGTGCCACGGTACAGACTCTGGCTGAAGAATCCAGAGAGCAGGAGAGGGAAGCAGAGCCGTCAGAGCTAAAGAGGAAGCGCCCGGCGGCGGAGGATTTTGATTCGGATGTCGGAGCCACTCAGAAGACACCTGAAAAACTGTCGGAGAAAAAAAGACGACGGTCCCAGACGGCAGAGGGATCCGAAAGTGACGTGCCGGCGAAGATGAGGAGGACGAGTGAAAGTGAAGCTGGAGAGGAGGAGAAAGATTTAACGAAGCCTGGTAAGTGATCACAGTCTCTGCAGGTCCATCATATGGAAACAAGATACAAATATCTGTACTTTTACTTTCACCTTCTTTGCTTTTTCTTTACTTCCTAAATATCTAAAATAGATGAGGTGTGATGAGTCTTTGCAGCAATGAAAGCACGGGTTGGTTGATGTGATAACTGTGTTATTCCCCTTTTCAGATACACCCACCAAAAGTGACACGGAGAGAGGTGTTGAAGAAGGGAAAGAAAACAGAGATGATTCAGCAGTTAAAGCAAAGAGGAAGAGAAAAAAGAAACACAAGGAAAAACTGAAAATAGGGGAAGAAGTCATCCCACTCCGGGTTCTATCCAAGTAAGACCCCACTCACATTCTTCTTCATGAGTCAACAGGATGAATGGATAATTGTAAACCCCCCCCTACAGAACAAAATTGACTTCAACACACTGATGATTATCTTTGTTCCTCTTTTGGCTGCGTTAGGAAAGAGTGGCTTGAGCTGAAGGACGAGTATCTGACCTTGCAGAAGCGCAGCATGAAGTCCTTGAAGAAGTGCATCAATAAGATCTATCACAAGGAGCACAAGGGTCTAATGGAGACAGACAACGCTCCTCAAGAGGTTAAAGGTGAGTTTTGTCTCCAATTATTTGACTGATTCCAGTTCAGATGGACAAACTGCAGACTGTTACAATAGGGGTTTTAAAACCAAAATATATGAAGGTATGAAATAAAGCAAAAAGTGGATGCTGAAATTAAGTACAATGACAACAAATCAGTTTCTTGTGGGAAAGATGTTTTCTTTCTCACAATTTCATAATTTTTACCAAAACTGGTACATTTTAGTGCTTAGCTGTTACCTCCTAACATTGTTGAAGATGACAGTCAAACCTCTCCTCTCAATAGTATCGACATCATGGTATTGCTCCAGAAAACTGCAAATCGAACTCAATAATTGATCGTTGATCGTAACAATTAACATATCCTCAAAGAAGAGATGGCTCTCCAGCTGCTGGTTAGAATCCACGGGCACGAAGGGTTCCGCTCTGTTTTAATGCGATGATGTTTTGTTTCCATCTTCTAGTTGAGAAGACTGAGAACACTGAGACAAGTGAGAAGACTGAGAAAAGTGAGAAAGAGATGAAACAAGGCCCTCAGTTCACCAGTGGCGTCATCATGAAGATCACAGACAACAAGCCGCTGCCCGGGAGGAAGTTCGTCAAGGTACAATGTAACGCGGCGCGCTCTCGTCAGCCCGACTGGCAATCATCCACATCATCCATATCTAATTATAGAAAATGACAAACCAAGCTACTGCTCATGTTCTAACGTTCAAGTCGATGCCGTTTTTCCTTCATATTCCAATGTGCACATTTACATTTACATTTTTTTCTGTTTAATTCAATGATGTTTGTTTCCGTCTTCTAGTTGAGAAGACTGAGATCAACATACATCTGTAAGATATCAACCAAAGTTTTTTTTTTTTTATTTTCTTTTTTTGATTCTATGTAGGATGCTCTGTCCAAAATCGCCCCAGTAGCTTACGTTGACACCTTGGACGGAGATTCTGAGGGTTACATCCGCTTTCACACCCCGGAGGAGGCTAAAGTCGTCAGTGAGGCGAGAGCAGAGCTCCAGAAGGAGCACAGCTGGAAGGTCGAGATTCTCGCAGGTATGCATCATCTGTCTTCTATTTTATGATCTCAGCCAGATGAGCTAAACAGTTTTCGCGCCATCTCATATATTTACTTTTATTTCAATTCACAAAGAGGCGTAATGAGACAAGAATGTACGGAGATGCCTTTATGTATTTTATTGTGTGAAGCACGTCAAATGTTCTTCTGAAAAGTACTATACAAATATAGAGAGACACATATAAATATTACACTTCTATATATCTTTATGACAATATAATTTGGTAATAATGTGACAGCTGCATTGTGAACATCATGTCACAATTATAGCAGTTGAAGTGGAAGTGGCCTATATTCAACGATAAAAACACAAGTAATATCAAGGTGAAATGTCATAAAGGAGCCGTGAAGGTCACATTTGAGCATCACAAATAACTACCACTTGTGAATTGAAAAAGTCCCGTCGTGGTGAGGAGATTATTCCAGCTGTGTGTCATGGCTTATTTATACGGGTCACGGCTGCTGAATAGACTTCTGCAAAGGACACACCCGTGTTCCCTCGCTCTAAGCTCCTTCAGAAGCCTCCTCGCTCGTCGTCTCCTCGAGGTGCATTCAAGGGAATCGGAAGATCCTCCTTGACGATGTCCGGGTCAAGGGGGGAGGAGAGAGGAAGCGAGGAAGCATAAGTTAGCGCCATGAAAAGCACCCACAGTATGTGCGTCTCGAATCCTCTCCGGTTGAGAAGAGGACTCGGATGACTGATCTGGTTTTCATAATTGATGACGGTGAAAATAATTTATTGGAACGGCGCCCATCGGCTCGTCTTCAGTTCCGTGTTCCAAAGGTTTCTTCTGAATTGTGGATTGAATTTTTGAGCCATGGGGTAGTAATATTAGCATAATAAATCTCCATTTAATTACTTTTAAAGGTGACCATGAACAAAGGTACTGGCAGAAGATCCTCGTGGACCGCCAAGTCAAACTCAACCGTCCGAGGGAAAAGAAGAGGGGTACAGAGAAGGTGAGATCCCAGCTGACATTTTGAAACAGAAAAATACATACATACATACATACATACATACATACATACATGTTACTGTGCACAGCAATATATTATTGACAATTCC
Source organism: Ophiodon elongatus (assembly GCA_016806645.1). Classification (NCBI taxonomy): domain Eukaryota; kingdom Metazoa; phylum Chordata; class Actinopteri; order Perciformes; family Hexagrammidae; genus Ophiodon; species Ophiodon elongatus. The sequence continues at coordinate 652,032 of JACSYO010001725.1, forward strand.
TTTTTGATTCAATAAACAAGATGTTTACAGTAAGTTGTATCAAAAGTAAAAGTATGAGAAATCCAAATAATGTGGTATTTGGGAGATATAATCTTAGTCTGTGACATGATATTGACAGACATCCATATACACACTGTTTCATATGGTAATATTCAAAATGTACTAAGGCTGGACAGGATTAGGATGCATATTTTAGCTTATCCTGAATCCACTTTTGGATAAGTATTAATACCTGGAATAATGTTGTCAGATACACTCTGTCACATTCCACCGTTAAAGCGGTGCTGCCTCCCTTTTTTATGTATTTATTTATTTAACTCTCGCATCTAATTTCTTATTTTTCTTTTAACACTTCAGCTCATATCCAAAGCCGAAAAAATCATCCTCGCCCGGGCCAAGGAGGCACATAAGCACATCCGTTTCCAAGAAGACTGACGGCTGCTGACAACCATCCATGTTTAATATGTGGGCTTTACGTAATGTGATGTGAAGGGGACATCTGACGTTAATGCGCACCCAACTGGAAGAGAACTGAATGGGAAAACTTGAACCCGTGTAACTAGTTCAAATGTCCCCTTATTTGTTTCCACTGCAGCTGCTACGCTACCCTACGTTTTTTTTTTTTTTTTTAAATTGATAGCTTTTTTTTAACAGAAACTCTGTGTATGATGTAGATATGACTGTTTTGAAAGTTCTCCCAGTAAAGACGTGTCCATGTCATGGCATTTCCTTTTGAGGATGTTTGCCTTTTTTGTTTTTTAATAAAAATATCATTCTTTGATTATCGTAGCATTTATTGTTTGGTATTTATAACACAGTTGTCCCTGCTATATAGTTTGTGTGTAAAAGGAATAATGTGTATCAACCTTTAATGTTCTTTATTACCATAAGTTACTGTAGTTACTGAGTGTTCATCCTCGATGAAAAGTTAAACTGGTTACTGTTTAACAGGGGCAACGTTTTTATCTACACACCGTTCAGTGAATGTTATGATAGACCACATTTAGCTTCTCTAAACGTGTGCAAACTCGTTTCCCCAAATGGAATATGAAATGCCTTCAATCGAGTAGATTACATCACACTCAAAATGAGTTGCGCTGCGGAGTAACCAGTGAGCTGCTTAATGGTATGAAAATAGCTGCCGTTACATAATCTCAGTTGCGTTTGTGGCTTTTATTGTTTAGTAAAGGTAGAAGCTGAGGTGATGTGTGGCCGCCCCACATCTCAACCATCAGCCTCACACTCCTCACACATTCCACCGTTCGGTCCGGTCCAGTCCAGCTCTTCTTCACGGACCGCGGGGAAGCGCCGCGGCATGCCCCAAGATCTGAAATCCTCCTTCATGGTCGTCGGTCCACATAGGCGCTCCTTGCTCGTCTCCCTGGTTGGCTCAGATGACCGGACCGGTTGGGCACACTGGCACTCGTCGTCTGCGCGCGTTGTGGAGAGGAAGTCGCGGCCGTCTGCCGGTCCACCGGATGCTCTGCTTCCGCCGTGGTAGTTGTTTTCGAGGGACCAGTTCTTGAACTTCTGAAAGAATGCGCTGGCCTCGTCACTAATGTCTTGGTTCGCTTCCCAAGCCGCCTTTGGCTTCGGAGGCGCAGCAAACTCCGTTAGCAGATCTTGGGTGTGGTGCACGGGCTTCAGCCTGCGTATGGTCTGCACCAGATAGGGGACGTAGTCGGATCTGTAGCTGGTGACGCTTTCAAAAGGTTGCGGTTTTTGCATCTGTGGGGCTGCAACTTGGACCGAGTCTTTCTGGAAGCGACCTTTGGAGGGATGGTGTGTGACAACCAATCCTTGGTTGACTGTCAAGCTGTCAGATAGCTTGTATGGCAGGCGCTTCTTGACTTTCCATGCCTGGAAATCATCTGTGTGGTGGGGGGGGGGGGGAGGGGGGAGGGGGAGACAGCGAGAGGGAATTTGAATCAGCGTGTGCATATTTGTTGTTTTCTATTCCCACAAAGAACGACTCTACTCCTGATCAAGTTGCTTACTTTTGTACACAGATGTGTAGTTCTCCACCTTGGGTTCCGTCTGGTCCTCTGCAAAGCGCAAAGGATTTTGTGTGACGCTGCTGCATTTCCGGATGTATTGGGGTGACACAGATGGTTGCGGGGCCTTTGGGGGTGGTTGTGCGCATTTGCGGGTCACACGGATGGATCTGAAACACATGTTAATGTTGGGAATTTGCCTCTTTTGATTTCTTTTTGGATTTCTTTAGACGGGTGGAGTTTCAAAATGCGTCCGATCCCCCAAATTCTCCCTCTGCTCTGTAAATAATGTGTGAACCAGTTTCCTACATTTCTCAGAGTGGCTTTCACCACCACACCTGGGGCGGCCTGGACACGAGGCACCCCGGTGGGCCAAGAGCCAGATACCCCGCATCACTGGACAATTGGCCCTCACAGGTGGGGGAGACATTGGCATGGCCTCTGCCTCACCCACCAGGAACATGACACATGAGAGCAACAACTTTAGATATTACCTCAAATTGCTCATTTCATCACTTGCCCCCTTCAGTTGATGGTAAGGGTCTCTCTTTGTCGAGGTTGAGAGGATGCTGCTGCGGCACTGTGGGGGGAGGAACCTCTCCCGGTACTCCGTGCTGATAGAGCAGCAGTGCATCCTGGGGCAGCAGTGCTTCCTGGACATCAAGTTTACACTTTCAACATCAAAGCAATTGTGCCACAATCTACATAGACATTGACATTACATTAGAAGGAAACGCAAGGCCATGTAAAAAGGCTTAAATATATGAATACAATAGTTAGAGTTAGAATATACCTTCCCACGAAGATAATCTAATAGTTAGGTTGATTTTACAAGCCTAAATAGTTTTAAAATCGGCATAAAACCCCATGCAGGAGTAAACTTGATCACACATTTTGTAAATGTATCCACCCCCTCAAAAAAATGAAATCCTTCAACTACAGGCCACATAATTCCATTAAAAATAAAGGACATTTTGAAAAAATACAAGCAGGTCTCAAACTAGTATTTTGTGTTTTCTTCATGACAGCATAACCACAATTGCGACGTTTCCATAAATCAAACCCACATAGATCCCCCCTCACCTCGCCGATGTGGCCTGCATGTCGTCTCGCTGCGTATCTGGCCGCCTCGCGGTGTTTTGGTGAAGCCCTCCGTCCGGCGCTGCAGCCGGTGCGCTTTTTTTGGCTTCCTGTGTGGAGTTGTCGAAGCAGCCTGCTCTGTGACTCTGTGCTGCTGCAAGGCCTACATATGAATTATTGACCGACAGAACATGGGTGTGTGTTGAACAAGAGTAAAGCACGCAGCGGCCGACAGCTTCTAAAAATAAACACCAGTGGATTACTGTGATGCCGGGCCGGTTGTCAAGGCGAGGACGCTGCGAGTGATGATGCGCTTTTTTTTTTTGGCGCGTAAAGAGGATTCCAAATACCCCCTGTAGATGTTGCATAAAGTGGAAAATCTACTTTAAAAAAAATTACTTTATTATAGCCTCCCGAGATTATGTCGCTTTTCTACGGTCTTCTCTTCGAGGTTTTTTAATGCTGAACATGCAAAGTGCTGTTGAGTCGTGCGTTCTGCAACGTGACCTTGTCGCAGGACTCCATCTGTCACTCTGTAGTGATGTCCAAAAAAAAAAGAAAAAAAAAAAAGGGAAAGATGGGATGTAAACACGTAGACGCAAGTGAGAGTAGGGGAAATGTTGAGCTTGTGAACTGCTGATTTCGTACACGGATGTTGTCTTGTGGATTTCACCATGCACGCACAAATGTTAAATTATGGATTATGGAATCTACAACATCAAGGGCGTTTCTGTGTTTGTCCAGTAGATGGCGCCCGAAGCTTTGAAATCACTGTGTGGAGCGAGCACCTGCTCCACATTATATAAATGTCGAATATAAAATATTATAATATTTTGTGAAGTAGTTATTTGTGTAATAGCCAGTATACTTTATAGACTATAGACAGCTTTTTAACAAAACATGGTATTGCAATCTGGGATCAAATTAGAATATAGTTGTGTGAATATGAGTTAAACCATATATGTCATGAGTTATGACGATGGTTGTTTTTATTAGGCTTTACGACAGCATAAACCAGAACAGAGATAAAACAGATGTGACAGGAGACGTCAAAAAGCGATAAACCTTAGGTAATACAATAGACCAGCTCTAAAAAAAAAACAAAAAAAAACCCACCTACTATATAAAACATGATTTAGCAAGTACATATATAAATATATATAAATAAAAAGAATGTGAAAAGGAAAATATAAATTAACTAGACATAATCAATTAAATGTGATAAATTACATTTTCAAAAGACAAACTTGATCATTTGTACTTTGGTATTCCATACTTGTACAGCACGATTTCTGAGGAAATACTTGCCATGTCTGTTTTTAAGAAAAGGAAAGTGAAGATGGTTAACCTATTATTGATATTTTTAGACTGACGTTTCAATATTTTGTACTGATGTTGAGTACTCTACCGCTAATAAAACCCCTCGTGTTTCATATAGAATTACATTGTACAGGGTGTAAACGTGTCTTAAACAGCCTTTATTTAGACCGTGAAATACCAGCGGCCCTCATAGATTTTCAGTTTGCGGGGGCAATGTTGCTCCATTAGCCTTGTGAATGAAAGAATTAACTAAGTGATTATTAACAAAACACAGCTGAACAAATGCAGTTAATGAACTGTGCAAATAGCGCTTGTAGACTCAGTCCTTGGTGAATACCTGGTCAAAGTATACCTGCATGTCAAATGCACTTTAGGAACTCCATTTATACTATAAATACAAGTACTGTCCTTCTGTAGTTTCTATGCAGGCTTTATACACACACACACACACACACACACACACACACACACACACACACACACACACACACACACACACACACACACACACACACACGGGTGTTTTCAGTTATTCTGGCTGATTTGACCTCTGCTCAGGTTGAAGTGGGCAACAGGTGAAGAAAAGCAGGAGGGTTAAGGAGATATCAGTCAAGCAGTCTTTCACCGGAGGAGACCTAATCAGGTAGAATATTCAAAATCACCTGTGTGCATTTACCATCTTATGGATTCTTCCCTCATTATATGAAGTCTTTTGGCAAATAGGTTTTGCACTCCAAGTCTGCAGATTGTGCAACGACACAATAACGCAGTGTCTTGCTGTCACTGCAAACAAATGAAGTTAAAGTGCTTTAGGATTGCTTATGTAAATTTGCTTCTGAGGCCATGCCAAAGAAATAAATTGAATGGATATGTTTACTTTTATGTACGCAGTAGTTGTTTAACTTGGTTCTGAATTGCATGCCAGAGAGATGCTGATTTTATTGCATTGGCATGAGACGTGACCCATATGAGATGGCAGACAGACTTAAAATATAGGAATGTAGAACTTCTCAGAGCTAATTCATAAATCAAATTATTGTAGAATACACTTGATTATTTGTGAACCCAAAATTTACAAAAAAACGCCCTGATTAATAAGTAAAATCCACATTGATAACTCACATCATTCATTCTCTTTGAGTGATTTGGAATAAAGATCTACATTTTACAGAAAAAAAACTTTAAAATGCAGAAAGGCTGGCAAGAGGAACCTCAGATTAAGAAGTCAGGACTCTGGGGAGGTTTATGGATATTTCCCATTATACATTTATGACTGCATACGAAAATTGACTTCTCTATTCAGTGTCACTCAAAACATATTTTGGCATCTTGAAACGGTTGAACAGTGTGTCGGGATAGATGCGGATTTTGCTGTTCATAGCTGAAATGAAGAGCAACAGTCTGCACGTTGAATTAAAATGTCCTTCTGGTGTTTATGCATTGGCAGAGGGAGCGCTTGTTGTATTGATGCTTATGTACGCCGAGTAAATATATTCGATTATTATCATTGTGCCATTCATACAAAGTGTTCAGTTATTAATGTGGATTATAGTTGATGCCAAGTGCAGAGATATTTATACAAATTCTTCACTTCTGTCAGTTCGTTAGATTGGAGCCCTGCAGGAATCTCTCAGAAGGACCCAATCCCCAGTTTTTGCCAGTATCATGTAATGTGAATCACTGATGATTTGCATGCATTATCTGCTCCAGTCTCGATGGGTATTAACTGACATCTGATCAGAATTCACGGCATCAACCAGTACAGAAGGGCCACAGACTGTGGGTTCGCTACAGGGCTCTGTGGCTCTCTTCTCTCTGCATGATGTCTATTGAACGCAAGCAATCAATACGATGTGCTATTTGCACAGTTCAGTGAGAACCTCTGTCCAACCGAATACCCTCAGGAAGAGAGCTTTTCAGATGTTCGTGCGTTTTTACGCAGCGCCATGGCAAAAACACGGGGCCATATATTGGCTGCAGAGAATGTAACCCTTCAAGTTTAGACAACACTAAAAATTCCATGACTGATTTATTGTGTTCAAGTGTTTTGCCCCCCCGCCCCCCAAAAAAAACGTTTTCTGCAAAAAAGTAATTGCATTTTTACGCAGCGTTCTTGTTCTATAACTGGAGATCTGGAGAAATACAATACACGAGCGCAAAAGGAGCGGGTCAATAAATTATGTTAATCAGCCAGGACAGATTGGAGGCGTGTTGTTGCCATAATGAGGGGGAGCATGCCTGCTGCACCGTGGTGGAAAAGCTCCGAGTGGTAACGCCGTCTCCACTACTTGCGCGCAGCCTTCGATTTCCCCAGCCTCTCTTTCTACTTTATTGTGCATAATAGCAATTTCCTCTGCAGCAGACTACTGTGCAGCGGGCTCGGTGCAACAAGTTTTTGCAGGAGCCGTCAGTGCAGGTTGACTTGCCTTGGCTGGAGCAGAGTGGCGCTCCACTCCACTCATCTATCTATCTGTCGCCGCGACCACGAAGTCACTGTACGTGAACGCCGCGCGTCGCAAGGCAGCCAGGCAGGCAACACATTCACACGCGCGCAACGGTGTGCCACAAATTCGTGACTCCGCGCCAGATGCAGCTTGCAACCCGACAAGCGCGTGTAGTTGTAGTTTAAATGGAGACCGCGGAGGCGAGTGGAGCGTCCAAGTGCGTGGAGAAGATGGAGAAAGAAGTGGCGCCTCAGAAGCGACAAAATTACCGCACGACAGTGCTGAACATCATCTCGTCTTTCTGCTCAGTGGCGTCCATCGCCTTCTGCATCCTTCTGAGCGTCAACGCAGCTGACGTGAAGAGCCGGGTTGTGGACTTGGAGAGTGGGAATGGCGTGCACACCTTTATCCGTGCTCCTGGCTACTCCACGGATGATTTTAATTCATTGATTGATCAACGAGTGGATGAGCTGCTTTCTCAGGTAACGTTGGCCCTTGCCACATGCTCTTGTTAATTGTTTGTGCGTTTTTACTTGCCCTTTAAAAGTGACACTGTTTCAAGACATCCTGCCAGTTTGATTTTTTATTGAAAGCATCACGTGCAAATGAATGAAAACTGTGTTCTTTTTTAACATTCCAGCGCTCCTATGAAAATTTTGTCAAGATTCGGACTGCAAGACAAGCATCACCTGAATGCAACTGCCCTCCAGGTAAATAAAACTTACCTCCCCTCATGTATTCTATAGTCATGTGGTTGTCTGCTGGTGTGCTGGATTTGAAGCACGTTTGTGACTCAGTCCATAGTTGACGTGAGAATGAATGGGAGCTTTCTGAACAGGTCTTCAGTTTATTTCATTGAAACCGGTGACACTCGACAGTTTGCATGGGTAGTGTTGATAGTTTGTTTGGGTAGTCTGCAGATAGGTCTGCTGTGAGGGATGCAGACAGCTGACCGGCCATTACACTTAGCAGAAAGAAAGGCATTTAACAGCAGTCTATACATAGACGTGCTGAGAGGTTGTTTGACTTGTGGTGTTTGCTCACTTGTCCTCTTGGAAAAGAGAAGTTGAAGTTCCCATTTGCCACCAGTAGATGGAAACATTACTTCCTTCAGTGGGGGTCAGAATTCTGATCATTTTGGGATGGAGTCGAGGCTATTCTTCAGTGTTGCTCAAGGATGTTGGAGGGGAAGCTGCACTGTTTGGGCTGTAACATCACACCTTTTTCTTCTTCTGACATATAAATCATACCATGGCATTTACTACTGTGCGTCATTGTTAGATGTCACAATGCTGCTCCTCAATATGTGTTGACAGCTCCAGTAAGAATGAGAAAATGGAAAAGAAAAAGAGAAATGTTATATATATAATAACCCTGCAGGTGTTTTCTGACTATGGATACAGAATTGCCATCTCCATAGGCCAGAATCCAGTTCTAATGTAAAGGTCAGATGGTTGTACAGTTTAAAATTTCAAAACGTGCATTAGGAATGTTTTCCATCTGTTATGCATCAAGAACAAGGGTTGTGGATATAACCGATTAAAGTCTTGAATATCCATTCATTGTATCTGAAAGCGTGTTTTTTTCAATCTGGTGGAGGTCAAAGGAACATAATACAGTCTCTGTTAAATGAAAACTATGTATATCCAAAATGTGTCAGATAAACTGAAGAATTGAGTGTTCCTTAATGGATTGCTTTAAACTATCATACTTCTTAAGCTAAATTCACCATTAAAAACCCATTGGATGAAAAATGCATTGCTACCAAACTGAAAACAGGAATGTTTTAGCTCATAAAAAGTTGACATTTGGAGATGTATGGTTTTCTTTCAGGACTGTGAGGACATGGGAATTTATTTAGAATTCCACCAGACATATATTTGAAGCGTTTGCTTGTAGCATTTTTGTGCTTTTAAAAAAAAAAAAAAATGATGTAAAATATTCCAACTCTTAAAAAATATCTACAAGGTCACTGACAAGCATCAGTTTTCACAATACCAAAGGTTTATCAAACAGGATCCTCAGCCCCTCTTAATATGGATTAAAAGAGTACCTGAAATCAGAATTAAAGTGTAATACATTGCCTGTGTGAATGACACTGCATGATAGTAACACATGCTCTCAATGAGGCACACATGAGCGTTACACTGGTGTCTGGCAGACCGCTGTCTGTGTAGCTACACAGCACTGGGGAGAGAGACTGCATGCTGCAGGAAATATGCACGTTTTCACAACTTTTCAAAGTCTGATGCGGAGGGATCTGTCCATATCACAGCCTCAGTCAACTCCAGCTGGGAATGTAATACAGTAAGTGTGAACACGCTGTACGTGACCCCCCTGGAAAGGTCATCGTTGTGACATTGTTCAGAGTAGCTCTTGTGGTTGAATTTTTGGATGGACAATCCAGGTGTCGGGAAGAATCAGTCCTGCAGGATTGAAGTATCCTCTGGGCAGGAGGCTGAATCCTTACTAAAACCAGGGACTGTTCTGTTGTTGACCTTGACCTCTGACCTCTCTATAAGGATGGTGGGGGGGGGGGGGACAAAAAGATTATTTAACATATTCATGCAGCAACGCAATAAAAGGATCATAACATCTATCATAATCAGACATGGGTGAAAGTAATAATCCGAAATGAACGAGCCACATTTTTTACTTTTTGCAAGTGGTTTATCAATTGCGAATGAGTCATCAGCTGAGTGGAAATGCCTGAATTAATGAGACACAAGTACTGGAAGTATTAACCATAATGAGACTCTTACAATCATGCTGCTCTCTGTTCTCATTCCCTATCATATGTCTGCTATTTATTTTCTCCCACCACATCACTGTACAGGGCAGAAATAAAACAATGAAAACATTTCCCATCAAATGAAGCGTGGCGACCCAAAAGCCAGGGCGGCACCGAGCTCCATCTTGGAAACTGGCACTCTCAGATGTGATTACATTTTTTCATGTCCCTTGGTGACATAAAAGCACATATATCAACTGTATACTGAGTGCGTTGTGTATTTCATATTGCAATGTTCATGCAGTGCAAGTGTGGCTACACACCCTGCTCGTAATGATGGGCCCTTTTTTTTTTTCTTTGAGGGGAGGACCGTAATGTGCTTTTCACAGTCTTCACTTTATTGCTGTCAAAGAAGATGGAGTGGTTTGCAAAGACGGAGCAATGGTCCATAGCTTCAGGAGATTTTATAGGTTGTTTCTGAATCCCAGGAAGTTTGTACCGTCTTTATCAGACAAAGTCTGTCGTGAACTCAAAGTATATTGTATTCATGCTGATTTAATTCTTGGTTAATGAAGGTGAAGCTTCTTTTTTTTTTTCGGGGCCGTTTGTCATTCTAACAGTGCCTGGTACTGCTGTCCTTTATAGCACTCCGTTATTAGCTTCTGAGTACCTCAAACACTATCGCTGGGATTGGGTCTGGCCACACTAGCGTCATGGCTGTAGGGATGACGGCGTTGGTTGGGCGATCAACTGAAATATCTCAACGGGTATTAGATAGATGGCCGTGATACTCTCACGTGAGACATTCAAGAGCATGAATTCATCCCCTGACTTTTACTCCCGAACAACTAAGAGGTTGACATTTGTGATTTTGAGTGAAACATTTATTACCAGGAAATTTGGTTTGGACATTTATGTTCCCCTCAAGCTTAACAGTAGCAACCTTTCTGATCCTTTAACTCCTACTACTGGTACCATCATCAGGTCACAATTTCAGAATGCCCTCTGGTTTATAACCATATACCTGCAGTGTCGGTTTAAAAGTGAAAAAAAATCTTGTGATCTTGCCAGACCTCTGTAGCCCGCTCCTCGTCCCTGCTTGAGGCTAGCAGCTCGAGGCAGAATGCGTCTATTAAAAAAGACAACTTTGGTTCTGCTGCATTGATTTTGATGAATTTCATTTCTCACTTTTTTTCAATGCGAGCCCAGTGATGTTATAGAAGTATAGTAAGTATGTTTTTCTCCATACATTTGGTGTAAATAGTCTTGGTTCTAGGGGGAGAAACCAAACCATCAAATAAAGTTGGTGTGAGTTGTCCGAAGTCACACCCACTGAGTGTGCCACACCGTGAAGTCTCCTCTCCCTCTAATAATTGTTCCAGCATTGGCGGGCAGTTTTTGTTTTTCATTTTTCCTGCGTACCCTCTCCTCCCCTGGGATCTACATTCCAAGCAGAGCATGCTGTTTAATGGGACCATAATAAAATGTGCAGTCAGCAAGCACTGGTGCTTTGCTCTTTCCCCGTTTACTTACCCATACATCTCAACCCCCCGCCCCCCTCCCCTATATCCCCTTTTACCACTCTGCAGCATTTCTCGCTTCAAAAAGCCTGCCAGCTAAACACCGGCCAAAGTGCTCTTGAGAAAACATACAACATGTAATGTGCAGGACTCCCCTCCCCCCAACGCAACCACCGACGCTGGTTGTCACAGTCAAGGTGCAGCAGGGTGTCGAATCAGCTGGCTGTTATGTCACAATAATAACAGAAGCAGAAGCAGAAGCAGCGATATCTGTCTGGCTTGTTTTGCCAAGTCCAGATTTGATTCACTTCAGCAGAGGCAAACTTACACACACACACACACACACACACACACACACACACACACACACACACACACACACACACACACACACACACACACACACACACACACACACACACACACACACACACACACACAGACACACACACACACACACACACAAAGACACACACACACACACACACAGACACACACACACACACACACACACACACACCCACACACACACACACACTTAGCCCATAAAATTCTCCACCTAATCACTCCTTTTCAACTCCTTGTGGCCAAGCTGGGCTCCACTCCCCCTTTCCGCCCGACAAAGTGTGTAATCCCAGTGGCCTGATACAGTTACAGTTGTGCCAATCCCCTCAGATAGCCTCAACTCAGTGGGCAACTGGTAATTAATCACTGACAGCTTTTGAATTTAGCCCTCTGTGTGGTTTGGTGCTGGGAGGTGCCCTAATGGCCATGTAATTACTGAGTGCTAGGTAAAGCTAAGCAGACTTCCAGGTAGCCACTGTGGCCAGCTGCTTTTGGTTAAGTGACTCAGGTTAAGCTGCCTTTGTGAGCAAGTGAGGCTGGAGACGAAAGCTGCGGCCTGGGAAGCCTTGCCTGGAGGAAACGGTGAATGGGCAATTATGATTTTGATTGCGGCTGAATTGCTTAAAACGGTATCGACATGTAAATCACGAGCAAATTGTTCTCCACCCAGTGAATAACGACTCATTCAGCTCCGATTTTACGCCAGCCCCAATAAATTAACATGACGTGATTTATCGCGATGAATCATCAGAAGTGGTGCATTTGCTCTAATTTTCAATCCTCAAACAAGGTTTATTATAAAGGGCAAGATGCTGGAAATAGCACAGATGGTCTCTTTATACCTTTTGACGCAGCAGGTTTTTATGGGAGATGATGAGGCATGCCAGTTGAAAGCACTGGTAATGAGTAGGACTGTGGGGGTTGAAAGGGTGGCACACTTTTCTTTCCTTTTCACTGTACATTAACCTGAGGGGATGCTACGAGTGGACAGGACTTTTATATGAGCTGTGATGGATGGATGGATGGATGGACAACAGCACTCCGCTGGAAACTTAAGTACCTCAGGCTTTGAGAGTGGGGACAGGGCCAAAGGAATGGAGCAGAATCAAAACGCTCGTGCCTAATGGTTCGTCTCATGTGTCTTTGAACATTTCCTGGCGGTGATCCTCCAATCGTCATTTTTGTGTGGAATAATGTAGGAAGCTTGGAGATCCTTTCTTGGCTGCTCCTACGGTTACTACTTGGAGTCAAATGAAGGGGTTTCCATCACCACAACATAACGGCACACCCCACAAATGAATAAAAGAATTGTCTCCCATTTCTTTATTTGACATGCATTTGCTCCAAAAATAGGCTGCGTTTGTAAGGGAATGAATGTTTTCCCTTTCGGGTTGATTGCCCATTCAGCATCATTAAAGCAGTTGGACAATGGAGTTCAAACTGTTAAAGATGGAGCAAAAATTATTCCAGTGTGGGTTTTGTTCCTTTTTAATATAAGCTCTTTGTCAATGGATGTTTGAGTGTCTGCACCTTCTTAAGGCTCCCTTTGGTGGGGGCGATACAACATCACCCGCCCTTCCATTGCCCTGTAACCTCCAGTGCAGTAGGGGAATCACTGCTGTTGGTTGCCTTTGATGCTCTTTCTCCCAGGATCCAGTGCTCCTCTGTCAGAGCTGGGTGGCGTAACCCTCCACAAAAGACGGCTCACAAACTCTCTGCCTCATCTGCTGGGTGCCCTCTGACACTGGATTCTACTGAAGTCTCTTTTGTGATGGCTTAAGTTCACCCTTCCCTTCCCGAGCCCACATCCTATCCCTCACCCACCAACATTCAAAGAGACTTTTAATAGACAAGGGGTACCTCTTCCTATGTGGCACCCTTGTGGAACAGCGGGTCTACTGTTCAACATGGTGATAGTTCCGTGACTGCAATGGCCGCTGGATGTCTCATCTGAAAGGTTCCCTGTGACGTTTTTGACCTCTAGTAGCGCTATTACACTGTTTTTGTGTCCCTGTTTTCTTTATCTTGTGCGGGTGATGTGATGCACATAGCTGCCCATGGTTTCACATTATTCCATAAACCTGCAGGTGCTAGCTAGTGAACATTAATGTAAAATATGTAGGATTTAAAACATAGGTCATTCAAACATAACTCATTTGTTTACAAGATTACTGAACAGGGCACTTTCAAAATGTATTGTATTTCTTTAACCAGCTTTTTTTATCAAAGGTCCACCGATGGAACGTTTGATATAGTCAGTATTTCCTATTTGTGAAGCATTATTGGCGTGCTAGCAAACTACATTGTACACGCTCTCTGATTTAGAACGCAATTAAGCCTCCGATGCCTGTCTCCGTGAAACAATTCTTATTTCATTCTTTTTCAATGTAAGAATGATTTTTCCAGTGTCTGTCATCAATATCAAATCACCAGTAAAGCACGACGATGCCAGCGTTCACCCGTGTCATGGAAATTCTGGGCTCCAGACAAGCAAAGAGAACTAGGAACCCCTGAGGCGCTTCCCACAGGCTCTCCCACACCCCTCCCTCCCCACCGCCTGTGGCTTTGTGCCCCAGGCCTCTCAGCCCTAGCAGACATGGAGGATGGGGGGTTAGGGGCACAGATGCTGCTGCTCTGTACTCCATCAGCCTAATAGAAACAGGCACTACAAAAAAAAAACAGACTGGTGTGTAAAAACAAAAAAAGCATTGGGACATGCCATGGCAGGAAGCTGTAATTTTGCCAATGTGCGCCTGACATGCAAACTATGGTTAATATGGTCCTACCATGAAAACAATGCATGGATGGCGTTTGTGGAGTCTGTTTATTTTAAATATGTGTATGCATCATTAACTGTAAGTCCACACAGACTGAGGGCAGCATTAGCTCAGAGCTGCTTCATATTATGTTCAGTTCTTAAGTTCAAGAACGGCTTACCTTGACACCAAGTAATTTTTCATTTTGGGTCTAAACCTGCATGGGACTGTAGGGAAATTATTTTAATTTGTTTTGGAGAGTAGGATGGAACCTTATATCAAGTTTTAGAAATTCAAGACCCTTCAAAATATCTTCATTTTATCCTCACCTTACAAGAGTCACAATCACAATCTTACCATTATTAACTATAAGGCAAAGAAAAACCTAGATGATGCATTTATTATGTTTTCTAAAACATACATTTTCACAATGCTATCAATACTCAAATTAGAAGTAAAAATGAGCGATTGCTCATTTTCATTGTACAGATGATGACATCCCATTAATAAATATTCCATCCACTCTCTATTTTTTAACCATGAGCTACTTAATGAACAGATGTACTGAATGTGTCAACTGGACCAGGCACCAGCTCTGCCTTGTTTTGATTGGTCTATAAAAAAATGACGAGCTCTTTTATAATGTTCAATCACAAAACACTTCAAATATCCACGCGTGCTGTGCTCTCAAAATGAGCATTTCTGTATCAGGGCTTTTAGAACCTTTTAGAACCTTTAGGACCTTTGACTTGTGAGAATCCACCCTTATGAAATAAAATACCTAAAATTTAAAAACTAAAGCAAAAATATGATATGAATAAATGATAATAACCTCCTTTTTTGACACCCCAAATATGTTTTGTAGTCCCTAACCACAATTCCATCTTCTCGATGCATGGGCCCAATCCCAATGTCCCCCTTAAGGCCTTAAACCCTGAACCCTCAGGTACTTAATGTGGAGAGACTGTAAGGGCTTGAAATGGTGTAAATACAATTGGTACAGTACTTTACTGCAACATATCACGTTACCATTACAACATAAAAAAATATGTACAATTGTGGGTATTGATTTTATACCTTTAACTCCCTGATCTGAACATCTTCCAGGCACTTGTCTCACAAGATGAGAGGTAATTTTCAAATAATTTATGAACTTCAATGACAAAATGAAATGTTTGATGAATAAATCTGTTTAATATAATCTCAGCTTCCATTCCTTTGATTTCATGTGTTTTTATGTTCCATCTTTAATCCTTAATGTTTCTGATTTATTGTAATTTGCCAGGCTGAACACCCATGTGCCCTCTTTGTTTTTTTTTTACGTCTCCATACTTCTACTGGTAACTGCGCGTTTAACGTCACATTGCTATGGATTGTGGGCAATTCCCTTGAGCAAAGTCTGCAGAAATACAGACTTATGGAAAGGGTTCATAAAGGGCTCAAAATGTCTGCGAGAGAGCCCTCAAACACTCGATGATATGACAGGGGGACCGCCCTAAACCCTCAAGGACTTGTATATTAAGAATTTGCCGGAGCGCCCCTCAAAGTCCGTGAGTCTGTGAGTGTGGAGATTGGGATTGGGCCATCCTCTTCATTCACATTTCTGTTTAATGTCCAGGGTTTAAAGCAATATATATCAGTTTACACCTAAGGCAGTTATCCTTTTGGAGTATTTATTCATGGTGGTTGAAAAATATGTATTAGAGCTAACATTTTGGTGTGCCCTCTTTTCAATTTTCAAACCATTTAGTCTCAGCAAAACCAAACAAGCAATCCCTCCAGCTATCCAAAGACAGCAGGGATTTCTCAAAGTGGAAAAAGTGATGGAGTCAAGTACCGCTTGCCTAGCGGCTGGCCAGATGATGTATGCTCCCAGACTCCCTTGGGGCGCCACCAACATGTTGGACTCAAAGAAAACCAAACGTTTCAAACGGTTGGGTCTGACTGTAGGTGTCCATGGTGTTTGTCAGTTCAAGGGAATCTGTTGCTCCCCCCCCCCCCTTTCCCCCTTTCCCTGTCCTCTACCTCGTTCGGTTTAAGACACAAGTCTTGCTTGAGATCTTGTGGGCTTGTTCGGTGCCCCCCTCCTCACCACCACTCACCAGGCGACTTGTGCTTTGCTTCCTTCTTGAAGCTGTGCTAAATGTGACATGAAATATGAGTCATGCTGTACATCTGAGAGGGTAGTAAACACTTGAGCCCATGTGCACTCACAAACACGCTGTCGCACACCCGTGGACACAACTGTATCACAATATGTGCACACTCGCTGAGGATGCCACTCACACACGGAGAGACAGTACCACAGAAACGTGCAGCTGTGCGTGACTGTCCTTTATTGCAGCTTTTGAAATTCCATCTATTACAAGTGGCACAGGTTCTTTGATGATATTGTGGTTTGGTTCATTTTATTTTCTGAATTAAGAGAGGGCGAGCGCATGAAAAAAATGAATTCAAGCCATTCGTTCTCAATTTTCTCAACAAGCTGTGATGTTTAACGGTGTGTGATGTGGTTTCCTAATCAAGGCTTATGTCAAGGTATTTTTCCTCAAAATGTATGAATACTTTATTTGCTTTCCCCTTTAGCATGCAATTAATCTAGAACATGCAATTAGATCATTTTGCTCAAACAAACAATACAGTGCCTGGGGAAGTGGCAACTTGCCAATTTTAACGTACCTGGGAATGTACATGCATGTACGGCGTCTCTGTCAGTAAAGATTAATCGATATGCAGAGAGTTGCCTCATGGTCTGGTTGTCGCACCGACAGTCTTGCTTTCAGGGGCCCCTCCTCTTGTATCTGATGAAGAAGAGGGTAGAAACAGCTGTGTAAGCCACAGTTAAGGCCTGGAAAACCCAGCGGTGAGACAGACAACCCTATGCACTTTAATTTAATTGAGCGGTCATTTGATATGGCCCAAGCAGGCTAGACGGCTAGTTAAATTGTAATTTTTGACAGCTTGATAAATGGCGCTGATGCACTGTATGGCTGCCTGGAAACAGGTTGTCTAATTTCTAGTTTTTGTTTGGGACCCTGTGGCATAATAACTACGTCAACTGTGCTTGTCAACATACATCATTCTCTTGTTCTTTTGTGGACCGGGTTTGAATTGTGAGAACTTATTATGAATTACTGAATATATTTTGGCCTCTACTTACTTTGATAAGTGGCTAGAGTTATGTAAGGGGCATGCATTGGGAAGGTAAAAGTGGGAGTAGGAGAACAATGATTGTGCAATCATAGCTTAGCAACAGTAACCAGGCTCAGCAGGCCCGTCAAGGTTTGGATTTCTTTGTGATATTCGATATTTCAAGAATCAAGAGGGGTGTGCCTTATTTTCTATGAATAAAATTGAGAGGAATAGATGAAACTGTGTTTTTCGGCATTGACTTTGTTACTACAAGGAACTTTTAACTGATCATGAAACAGTTTCAATTGAATAGTGCTACCTCTATATGACCGATATCTTTTTATTATTATTACTCAATCATTTGAAATGAAAAAAATGGCTTTAAATATGCATGTGATTGCTACATACAACAAGACACACAAACTGATTAGCAATACACAGCTTAGATCTATTGTTAGTATTTTCGTACAGTATATTTACAGTATGTTCGCTTTTACAGAAAACGCTTTTAGGATGTGGATTTATTGTTGTATTCTTTCTAATGTAACCCCAAAAATAATGTAGTCAGCTAAGAATATTGCTCCTTGGATTTGGAAGTAATGGTAGATGAGAGACCTGCTTTTACATCTGTGTGAAATCAAAGACTTATTTCTCAATAATTACCATGAATTTCAAGTGGTAAATCTGCCACCATTGATTGTAGCTGAAACCGAAAGCTTGACAGGCGTAGCCACAGAAAAGGTCCAGTGAACCTGCAAAAGCTCTACTACAAAAGTAGTCACAAGAATTGAGATACTTCTATCAATTTTAAAGTTAAGTGTGCTTTCACCTGTTCCAGAGCACACTGTTGAAGACAGATTATCTCAGTTGATAATGCCATTCGTCTGGATTCATGCTGTTCACTCTGAGGTCGATGAGTTGTTAGTGTGCATTCATGCACTGGTGTGTGTTAGGTTTTAATGAATCAGGCATACTGAGTGGAACTGTTACGAGATTGTAAATCAGAACACCTCATACATATTTTATACATTTTCCTTGCAAACACAACAGTATAATGATAATTTATTCTGAATGTGACATCCAAATGATGCACACACAAAACAAAAGTCAGCGAAGTTGCCATTACAGTGTTCTACATTCTAGTACTTGAATGCACTCATTTATATTGATCTATTTTTCAGGCCTTGACCCACATTTCCTACTGTGGAAACATATCATTCATATGGGTTTTTATCTCAAATATGTTTTTTTTTGTGATAATACATCTTCTCCAGTGTCCTCGCACGCAACGTTGTTGGAAAGTTTAGTGCACCGTTTGAGAAGTTTGTGAGTCATGTCTGTTTTGTTAGATCTGTCGTAGCATTGATGTAGCTTATAGCATATAGTGGCTGACATTGGACTTTAGTTAGTCGAGCAGGGTATCCAGTAATCATGAAAAAAAAAATCAAGTCTTTTTAGGCGGAATCATCTGCCAAATGAATGTAATGTAATGGTGATCATGCGCTGAAACATAGACATTGAAATCAGTTGTCCTCCGTTGAATATCCTCTTTGTCTCTCTTCTAATCAACATGACGTCCTGCAAGGCGTTGTCTGGATCCAGGTTAAGGAGCCACCCCCCCCATGAGCTGTGCTGCTATCTCAAGTGGTTTCACAACTCGTGGGGTTGTCACTGAAATACAAAGTTAACTTCTCAACAAGATTGGCAGTGTCGGCATGCTGGCTTGAGCTGGAAGTGCCATTTATTTAATGCAGATCATTGCACTTACCACCTGCTGTGTCAGCTGCAGGGTGCTTCAGGTAGAGCATGCACCGGATAAATTCAACACATGCTGGAAATTCCATGCATGTACCTGACTGGAAGTGTTGAAATATATTAAAGTATCCAAGTATATTTGGTTGTTCTACTCTAGGTAGTATGCTCTGCTATCTATTTTTTGTTTTCTTAAGTGCACATAAATTGATTTGTTCAGTTTAGCTTGGATCGTGGATTTCTGAAGACTGAAATTATAACGATAGTTTGTAGCAGGAAAAAGCAGATTGTAGATCAATCGGGCAAACTAATGTAATAAACACCTAAACAAATATATATAAATGTGTAAACGAGCATCAAACTCAAAGTACTGAATACCCAAATAAATACATGTTGATCACTGAACATCATGTTGTTTAGATTGTGACCTAAGCGACCATATTGCCCTCCATGGCACCTGTTGAAGGCCAACGATAAATTGTGCAAAGTCAGTGGCTTAATTGGAGCCATCCCGGCTCCTTAAATTTTAATGCACTGTAAATGTTTATTGTCTCATAAGTGCGCCCCCCAAGTGTTTTCACTGGTTGTGTACGAATGAAGGGATAGTCAGAATGCTGCAGCGGATTAAGATGACCAAACTCACTGAAACCTGCAAACCATAGTGAGTTGGTGGGAATATTGACTGACTGTCTTTTTGCAAAGACACCACACCATTGGGTGATTATGACTTAATCTAGAGTCAAGTGTTTGTAGTCAAGGTCAACGCTTGTTGTCAATCTTTGAAAAAATAAAAGGTTGTAGGTGATTCTTAGCAGATAATACTGTCAGCATGACTCATTCAAAGAGCTTCAGGTGGAGATTATCTCCTTCTCAGTGCTAAACAGCAAAAGATGAGTAGGAATCCATCACCATGCCCCTGACCTTCAAAACAAATTACCTTCCCAGCCTTCTCCCTGCCTCTGCTGCCACTGTTCAGCATTAGAGCCTTTTTTAATAGCCATAGGAAAAAAATTATAGAGAAGAGACGTGACTTTACATGACGTACATTTCAGCTGATTAAATACGACGTGACATGCCAGTAGTTTGAACTTGCCACAGTAGTTTTGGTGCCCAGGGAGAGATGGTGACCAAATTAGTTCATTTTCCCCCGTAGTGCCAGATGCATATGTAATGTCAATTTAAGGAGTACAGAACATTTCATAAACATACTGACACCCAAATTGACTATTGGATTTCAGTCTCAGCGTGCATTCGCTGTCAGCTTCAACATGCTTTTCCCTTTCAAGTGATATAATAAATGAGAGGGAAAGTCTTGCACACGTGTAGGTTTTGCAGTCAGATCCCCAGCGTAATAGACTCGATCGCGTAGTTGTTATTCTTAAAGCAGTTATTCATGCACTATTGGCTATCCCACCTATGAACTTGGAGTCACTTATTGAGGTGGAGGTCAGTTGGCAGAAGCATGTGCGTTACTGCAAATGTCAGATCCCAATAATATGAGGGTGTAGGGTTCGTCTGAGTGAGAACAGGGAATAACACGACGTAACTCAATGCAACTCAAGATTTAAACCAAAGAAATACAGAGTCCCATAGGAGGTAAGGCACTCTTGCTTGTGAATGTCATACCCATAAATCTACATCTTGCCAGCCCTAAAGCCAGTTGCAGGCTATGACTATGCTGCTGAGTTGAATGAAATGATATAGTAAATATAGCCAGTCCCTGCCGAAGTGGATATTAAGGAAAGAGTAATCCTTTGGCTTTTTATCATGGAGTGAATACATTAAGATGGCTGAAACTCATTACAGCCCTTTAACAGTCTTTGCCTCTGCATTGTTTGTAGTGGTGGTGGCATGGCAAAGTCAGGGCCCGGCAATGAAGCTAGCCTGAGGCTGGGCGCAGTGCTGACAGAGGTCAGAGCTTTAGAGTTTTCGGTTGCAAACTGCCCCGCTGCATTGGACGTAATGTTTAGCAGGCTTTGCTGAACGCATTTGTTTTGAAGAAGCCTGCGTAGCCCGTGTACATTCAGTCATTATATTCGGTGAGCTGGATGGAGATCAGTGATTCAATATTTGACAGTCTTTTGGAAATGTTTTTTTTATTTGTGGTTACGTGCTGGCTTGTAAGAATAGCACACTGAGAGGCTAATATGTGCTGCAAGTGCAAAAGGGCAACGTTTGAGGCCTTAAAAGAGAAGAAAAATGGATTCGTACTACATTTCTTTATAGTTTGCTGACACTCTATTCCAGGTAGAGTGCTCCCCTCCGGCCTGTTCTCGGATTAGCGTGTGCTGGCCAAAGTCAACACGGGAGGAAGTGGAGAAACGACTTCCCTCATTCGCACCAAGAATGCTAATGCCTCACCAGATCTGGTGTCAGAGCCGTCAATTTGAGATGTATAATTTGCGCTCAACGTAGAACAAATTTCAAACTGAGGAAAGAATTTATTTGTTCTTTTATTTAATTATATATTCCGGTTGGTGTTGTGCTTGTGATTCTAAAGTAAAAAATTATACAAAGAGGCTCTCAGGGACAAAACCAAGGCTGGAAGAGGTGGATTAAGAGATAATGAAAATATTTGGAGAATATGTTCATTAGGAAATCCTGGACAAAATCCAAGACAAATAAATATGAACAATTCTTTAAAACTCTTTAGTCTGCTAGTGGATAGCCATTCCACAAAAAGTTCTACAAGCAAACCATCCAGCTGAGGTCAACTGGACTGCCGTTCTATTCCCAAAATGTTTAACTATTCCTTTAGAGTACCTAATGAACAAATGGAAAATGGACAATATACAGTATATACTGTATGTGCTTATAAGGTGTAATCCATCATGTCCATCTCTGTCCAGGAAACTTGTAATGGCATTCAGAGTTTTACATACACAGTACAGAGGCCAAAACGGAAGGGCAATAAGTCTGAAAATGAGGCAAATTGCTTGTAAAACAGGTTATGCAAAAGTCACCAAAAACATCACCAAGGCGCTGCTTGCCACCTCTTGATGTCAAAATTGGGTCATGTTCAAGGCCCTTCCCAACCCACCCGTGTTTAATTGCCATGTGCTGAAGAATTTCCCATGTGCACACAAACCATACAAGTCTGGTGCGGCCTAATAATTGTTCGCTCAAATCGGCTCTTTGTGTTGCTGTCTGCACCCGGGCTGCCAGGATTTTTTTTTTTTTCCCTTTCTGCACTCTTCAAATGAGATCTCCCCCCCGCTTGCAATGATGGCTCAGAAGTAGCCATTGCAAAATATCCTCTAATTGACAGGGGTTATCTGCTCAAACAGCCACTGCACAGAAGACCTGTCTTGCTGTTTGATTACAACCAGGAGCAAAGCTGTCTTTTACAAGCAATCTCTGACTCACAGGGATACTTATCCCTTCCTCTACCAAATGCGGCCCCTCCTCAGCTCCATCCAGTCGCCTCTTTATCCTGCTCAAAGGCTCTCTGCAGTCAATGAGAGGAGCATGGGGAAGCAAGCTGTTTGGGGTCTACAGCTATTGACTTGATTCATTGACTGAGAGAGACTAAAAAGTGACCAAAATTAAGCAGCAATGACAAACAGAAACAGATTGGTGGGGGAAAAAAAAAACATTTAGTTTTTTTTGCGGAGCAGCCTGTGTGTGCGCTGCTGATATGGATCCCTCGTGAGATGGTTCAGGTCACTAAATCCCTCCTCAAACAGGCCTCAGAAAAAAAGATTTATTTAGAATTTTTGTTTTTGCTTCAAAGTTGGAAAAAAAAAAAGGGAAACAAACAGGGTTTTTAGCATGCTCTCTGCAAAATGGTTGTCTGTGAAGCTCCGGAATGATAAATTATATAAATGTCTTTGGAGGCCACATTAAATGGTTGATGAAAACAGCATTCCCTTTGAGAGTTGTGCCATCTCTGTATAGCATGCTTTGATGATGGTAAATGGTACACAGTTTTATCTGCTGTGACAAAATGTCAAAGTCCTGCAAATGAACAATTTGCAATTTTCCCTGTGTTGAGCGCGGCAGTGTACCAGTGTGACTTTTAATGTTTGGTATTGGATAGCTAACTGGGATTTGACCTGTACTCCCATCCATTAGAAGCTTCTGAAACTCTAAACTGCCACAGAGATGAAGCAGGTCAGGTTTTGCCGATTATTGATGTCTTAAAATATTGAATATGTCAGTTAGGTCTAGTAGCTTGTTTGGCTGTTGTGTGTGTGTCGGTGTGTGCGTATAGAAATTCAAGCTCATTTTAGACAGACTGTTGGCATGGCTCCTAGCTCTCATCAAGAAAGCAGCCCCTGTCAGACTCTCAAAAACCCGAGGCTGGAGATGAAACAGAGAAGAGTGTGTGTTTGTGTATATATGTAATGCACTGTGTACAGTATGTGTGCACCTATGATGCCTGCGCCTCATACTGACATTTCCAACTGGTGCCGGTGTAAATAAGGCCGCCAACCACAGCAGGTGTGGGGAGCTGGCCTGGGAGCAGGGGAGGTCTGCATCCCTTCAACCCCGGGCCACGCAGTGAGATCGTCCAGCAGAAGTCAATATTTGCACTCGGTATCAAAGCCGGCCCTGTTTTTGTATCAAAAACCAGGCTGTACAGAAGCAAGCTTGTCCATGAATCTAGGATATGTCTGGGATGCAACAGTTGCACTGGTGTTTTACACATGTCATGTTTTGTGGAATTAGCATAAACGTTCTATTGGCTATGTATTTAGGAGAAATTGTTTGTTTGTGTCCCCTTCACTATAACTTCAATATTGTGGCAGTAGCGTGAGTCCAACCACATTATCACCATTATTGAACTGGCGTTTACAGCTGCACTTATCAATATGTTTTACATAAACAGTGGGTCAAACAATGTGTAATGAGAAAGATGTCACCCAGAGGTCAGTAATGTTTTTCCCTGTCTGTCTGGCATTATGGTGATGTTGCACACACTCCCTTACACAACTGAAATAAATGCATATCAAAGCTTCCAAATTAATCAGAATGATCCTTTTAGGCTTGTTTAGTTGCTACTCTTCTTTGGCAGGAATTATACCTTGTTTGTTGAAGCCATATCTGCTGTAATTTCAGTCAACAGAATTTGCAATCATATGCGATTCTGTGGACAGCGGGACAAGATCTTGGTGTCAGAAGCGTCCTGGATCCCGTTTTGAAGTCCTGTTTGAACGTGATTGGTTAACAAACCAATCACGTTCAAACAGGCTTTGGTTGAATGCAGGTAAACGGCTCGCGTGGAAAGCATACGATGCAGAATGCATCGGCTGAAATGCAATCACTGAACCTGGCAATGATATCGCTATTTATTGGTTTAAATTTGTCCTTTCAACTCTAACTTTGTGCAGCGCACGGAAGAGGAGGTCTTGTCCTTTGGCTACAACGGAACCCCAGAAATATAGTCCCTTCCCCCAGAGGCTTAACGTTGTTCTGAAATTGCAACAGCTGGACTTCCAGTTTATTCTTCTATGTATACGTTTTCTGTCTGCAATCTTCAACCAATATCAATCTTTCAGTCTATCCTTATCTTTCAATGGCAACGCTCTGTTCGTAGCACCTCTTCTCTTGACCTATTCGCTGTGAGAAATCACACTTCTCCCTTTTTGTAAACAGAGCACACATTTTAAATTCAAGACATTCACAGGAGACCAGACTGCACTGGTGTCTGGATTCATCCCTCCCCGTCTCTTGAAAGTGTGTGGAAAAACACTTACACAGTTTTGCTTTGATTTGCAGTGTGTGCAGAGGGGTTTCCATCAGAGCCTCTCTCATGTGGTCCGCTACTCGTGGCCCTGTCTGCTCATTGAAACCATCCTCTCACGGGGCTCGAGAACAAGACCGTGTCTTGACTCTATCGCAGACCATCGCGGTGGAATTTTTTTTTTCAGGTTTACACAACCTCAGTTGGAATGAGGGAGCTTCTGTAAATTTACTAAAGGGGGCACAGATTGGTTGGTAATACACCTCCAGAAAAACAAAGAGACACCAGTAAGAAAGGATTACACATCGAGGATAAAAGATTAGAGTATGTTGGAAAATGTAGCAGCACACAGATTCCTAAAGTAAACAGGCTCTCGAAGGCCATTATACAATTATACAATTGTGAACAGACGATGTGTCACAGGCTTAGGTTAACACTTGGTGAGACACAGCGAGGTCCAGTTTAAAATTTGTGCCACATTGGTTTTCACACACCTTGCATGCGAAGCAAATCAGCCACACTCGAGCTTTTAAGGTTCCACATTAGCTTGTGGTAAACAAGCCATGCAGGGCACCACTCGCCTGACTCTCCTCCGTTGCAGTCTTTTTTAGTGTCCTTTTATAGCCTCCTTCCTTCCTCCTCACACTCCAGTCTTCCGAGAGGCCGTGCAGGCACGCTGGGGAGTAAGGAAGTCAGCATGCTTCATTAAGAGAATGCGCCGCACCAAGATGTCAATGAACACAACAGAGGCTCTGTTCGGGAAAGAAATGACACTTAGAAATAATAGTGAGCCAGAAGCTTCCTTCAAGGACTGGCTGATGGTTACGAGGCCTCCAGCTGTGGTTCACAGATTTTTGTTTTATGTTAGCAAGCTGGAAATGTTGAAAAAGGCCAATTTCTTTTCATGGAGTTTCTTCACTATAGCTTTAATATGGAGGCATTGAATCGTACAGCATTTGTAGGTGCTATGTTATAATTAAGTTAACTTTATATGGTCCCTACCCAAACTTGAACACTTTTAATCCATTTCTATTCAGTGTGTAACTTCCTGATAGAAGTCAAGATAAGGTTTGTGAGGCACTTACATCTTATCAAGCAAGTATTATTTTATAGGCATACAATTAATTTAAGTATCCAATTTTAATTTTGGTCGGTTGGGTCATGTATCAGCAAATGTTTGGAAAAGAATACAAGATCTGCCTGAAGAACAGGACAAATTTAAGCAGTCATTAAATAGAGGATTAGCGTGGCACTTGTCCAATGTATCTATATGGCTGCCAAGATTGAGGATTAACACCTTTTCCGTAAAGTTAGGTGGTGGTGCGGATAGACGTCCACTAAGCTGACACAAGCCCACAGCTCATACTTGGAATGTAGTCTGGCTGTAAAAAGTTGTCTTTAAAACTGGAGGCATGTATTGGATATTATAATTACACAAAACTTTTGCAAAGCCATATTTGAAAGCCTACATCGTTTACATCGATGTTAGTGTTCTTCTTCTTCACTATCTTTGTTGGTACATTGCTACTCTTCTTCACCAACTGTTAATGAGGAATGTGACCACTTTGATAAGGAGCCACTCATAAAAACATTACTCCATTGCGCAAAATATTAGGATTTGCTCTTTTATTCGGTATTCTATTATTTTAAATTGAATATTGGGGTTTTGGGCTATTTCTTTCTATAATCTTTTGACTAAATTGACCAATTGTTTGCAGGAAAAAAAGAGTGATTAATCAATGCAGCAAGTCCTTTCAGCTATAATTCATTGAACAAAAACAGAAATAATTTGGATTGTATCCATGTTTTATAAAGACTCAGAACAAGACGACCCTTGATGAACAGATTAAATCATTGTTTAGGTGTCTAAAGTATGGACGAGACTGAATGAATCCCCATAGACAGGTGCATGTCTGCGGCACCTCCAGGGTGGCTGTGCTGGGGGGATTAGAGAAGGTGAGAGTGTTGGAGCTCTGCTGAAAGGCCTGAACCGGCTGCTGCTGTTTAGCCAAGACAGCGCCAACGAAACAGAAAACAGATGACAGAGAGAGGGGGGAGCTGAGAAGGCTGGCTCGTGTGTTCCTTCTGTTCTTTGTCTGTGTTTACCCTCGAGGGGTGTCAATAGGATATGGCTACCATATTGTGCATAATATTGCCCGTGTTGCGGCATGGCGTGGTTCCTCCATTTGTCCTGCTTTGCTAGTGTTATTGTATCATCAGTCATTCCCAATACATGCTGTAAAATCCAATAATGATTCATCGCCTACTTGTGTCAAAACATGCTCAAAGCACCTCTTTGAACTTTTTATTTGTGTCTCTGTGAAACTAGAGATTGAAGTTTATATATTACCTCAGAGAATTAAATCCTCAGTCTATACTGTGTAGATATTGTAGTTCATCTTCTACTTAGACAATCATGCATCTGGTCGTTCAGGACATTTTGACAGTCCACCAGCTGTGCAGTGGTCCATATCAAAGTGGCTTTGGCAAAGCTGGACAGCCTCAATTAGGACTTCTGTGCCACCTCAACTTTTGCACTGGCTAAACTGGTTCCTGCCCTAATCTTGCAGGATCATGTTATGTTTTTGCAAAGGATTTTTCAAATGATTTTATATCATGGTAATGTTTTTTTTTTTGCTGCACCAAAGCCATGAGCCTAATCTCCATATCCTTGAAGGTTGTACTCCAATGGCTACAGGATACTGTCCGGGTGTTTTCTTTCACCATACTGAAAGACCATGGAACGATTAATACCCAGGTTTGTGCAAGAGGCTTGTGAGTTTTGGCAGCTATTGTGGATTTGGACACGAAAGAGAGTACTGCTCTTTGAAATCTTTTAATATATAAATGTAGACTCTTTACAATATTTTTTATGCTCAACCAGGGCTACCAAATGAAGTTAAATAGTCAGTCAATGTTGAGAATTAAACTTTGTGTTTATTTGTATCAAATTTGAAATACATTAATGCAGATTTACCCTAAAGTGCTGTTAAATAAAAAAAAAATTGGATTGGCACCCTTCAGAGATTGCAGCATTTCTATTGGTTATTCATAGGAAATGTGCTGTAAATAATGATTCACTAAATATACTTTAATTAGCAAAGCGTTCCAGATTTTTAATTGGTGCTGCTGTTTGAACTTTTAGTGCAACAATGAATCCAGGCTGATGGCTGAGCTCCAGGTTGCACTGACCTTAGGTCACCACTCACTTGTATACAGCACCATGCCATCACGTCAGCCACTCAGCGTTGACAAGATTTGCCAAAGTCTGGACATGTAGGCGGGTGGGTGGGCAGGCAGACCGGCAGACTCTACTGTCTGGCAAGGCTCAGAGACAGACGGCCAAGCCACATTTGATGACTCCCCAAGCTCATCTATCAATCGCCACCTTTTCGAACACTCAAGGCTCTTTGGAGATGCCACAGATACTGAGCTCTGACGTCAGAGCAGACAAACAGAAGGGGAAGTTGGGAAATGGCAACTCACTTGTTTATGGTCTATTTCCCTCAGAGTGGACAAGGCCTTTGACCTTAGAGAGCTCTCGTCAGAATTGTGAGGCAAGCAGCAGAACAACACTTGAGACTAAAATAGTAACCGGGGGGAGAAACATGATATTTTAGCCCATCTGTTGCAATGCTTAAGTCCCAAAGAGATGTTGCTGAAAGAAATCTTACAATACTATTTGCAGTATCTCTATTGTAATAAACTGTGTATCAGATGCATCTACACTGTACAGCGTAAAGCAGATAGTTATACAATTCCTGTGCTTGTTAAAACTGATGAATGGCACATGAACGGGTCAAAGTTACTAGAAGGAGCCCACACACTAGTCACTGCTCCCAAAAAGTTTGGGGAAGAGACGCATTCCCAACAATCCAATCTTTACATTGGAAAAACCACCGCGGTCAACTATCCACACCAGGTAATTTCAATAAACACCAATGTCAAATTTGTATCTTTACAACTGCTTTGAATAAACTGACTGTCTCTACGTACATTTTTAATTGTTCTGGCTGGTGCACGCAATATATAGTTTCTTCAAATGGCCTTAAATAAGCAAACTACTACAAAATGCCAGTGTTTCTGTCTCTGTCAAGAAATGCCAAGAGACATAAGTGTCATGGGTTATGAAGAAGAAGAAAAGTTATTTAGTTTTTTGCCCAAAACCAAAATAGAACGTTTGCCATCTTTGAGCATATTTTCTTTTGCGTATGTGGTACAAACCTTGGCCTCCAACACATTTTGTAAATTTTGTGGAACCAGTTCATGTGCTGTGTCTTGTAGCTGCAGGGGCATGGATTCTCTTCCTCCAGCCGTTCCCCCTCCATCCTCTTTCTCTCGCTCTTAAGTTACCAGCACCGTCAGGCCAAAACAAACTCTTATACCATGGGATTGATGGGTGCCAACGGTTGTTGCTTCTTCTGGGAAACATCCCCTTGAATAAAGGCTTGTGTTGAAATGTTTACAATGTGGGAACTATTAGAAACCTTCAGGGAGAAACAACCCAGCATGCTGTAATCAATACTTCTTTTGTTTGTCGAACCCACACACTGAAACCCCCAGAGTTTTCAGCTTTCCGACTATATGGCCCATGTTAGATTTTGCAGTGAGGCAGCTGCTTTGTGTATCTGTTGTAGTGGAGTGTAATACTAGAGTTTTAAGAACATGTAAATGGGCTTACTCATGGTGTCTAGCTTAGCGCTGAGAACACAACTGTAACTCTGAAATGTACTAATCAGGTTCTTGTTACTAGCACCAGGCTAACCGGAAAGACTAACCGGAAAGAGAGTAATGTATCAAAGCTTCTAGGTCTATAATTGCTTTGCTTTCCCCAGAGGTCAACTTTGTGCAAATCTATCCTCTGCAATAGATGCCAGCAGGGAATATTGGTGATAATGGGTGAGATCAATGAGAAAACTTGTGCAGACTGTGTGCATTGGTACCTTAAGTTAAGCCTGGGTATTTCTGTATCCATCCCCATTTGCAACAGCTGTACATGTGTACAACATGCTCATTTCCGTGTGGTAAATGTGTCATGTGGTAAAGACCCACAAAACCCTGGATACTGAGCCTTTCAGCAACACCTGCTATTGGAATTTGAGGATCAACACACAGGCTAGCAGCTGATTCCCCCTTTTTACTCAAATCCCAAATGTATCGGGATGATTGATGAGTTGAACACATGCAGAGTAATTGTTTATCTCAGGCATCATTTCACACCTCTTTGAAATTAGTCTCTCATGTACCTTTGTTGTGTTTAGCTTAAAGTTTGCTCTCAATTGCTCACAGTCCTGCAGGCATCCACAATAAAAAGTGCCATGCACCTGTTCCCACTTTGGCTCCCTCCAAAGTCCACAACAACTGGGCTCAATGCCGAAATCATTGGGACTGAACTGAGATCAGTTTGCCAATAGATTCCCTGCAGTTTTCCCTACCAAATGTCCTTCTGCAGTGTATTTTCATCCACCTGTGAAAAAACACCTTTTAGGACCAAGCCTGTGACATACATAGTTGGATTCCTCACATTTGATTTCACACACTGAATTGAAATGCAGCCTTTTTGCTGTGAGGATTAGGAAATAACCTCAAAGGTGTGAAAGAAGCAATTTCATGGAAAGGTACAGATACGCACCTGCTGTTAGGTTTTCAGATGACTTCAAAGCAGGCAGATGGGTTATGTGTAATGAGGATATTCATTGATTTATTCCGGCAGGAAGGTTACCTGCCTAGTTAGAGCAGTTCAATTACTCAGAATATGATTTTATTCATTCATTCACTCTCAATAAAGTGATTGTGGCAAGGTCAAATAACACGTCTGTCTATAACTGAACTTGGGGTGTAAAATACTACATGGCAGATTGGGTGTCATAGATATACAAGGCTTTCTTCTCATAGGTAAGCCTGTTTGTATGACTTGAACAACCCTAATAAGTCATGTAAATAATAAGTTCAGAAAGACGCCTGGAGAAGCTGCTATTGAGTTTTCAGACGTGGGAGGGCATGGTGATGTCTGCCAACTAGGCGTGGACAGCTGTGAGCATGACAGCCATAACAGTAGCTGTGCACCTTTCCTTTTTTTAGCAAACCTACAGTCATGTCTGAGTATTGAGTATGAATTACAGCCCAATATTTCTTGACATTTTACATGATCAGTGGGTCATCCAAGTGTATCTGTGATCTGATTATATTGGCTGTTAATCTGACAATTAGGTCAAAGATAAGGTGTTCAGTAATTTTTTATATAAAAATCAATAAGTACATGATATATTTTAAAGATACACAGCCATATTTTCACTGTATAATGATACTATTCAGCACAATACTTACTTCATGTGATTTGTTCTTTATCAAAACAATGGAACAAAAACCTTCATTGTTTAAACAATTCAAATGCCTGTTGAATGTTATATTTAATATGTGCAGTCAAAATCATGTGTTGCAGAAAATGTTAGTCATAACCCACCATACACACCAAATGTGTTTATTATTTAGCTAACATTTAAACTCTGTTTGTGTGTCAATTTCACATGTAATCTTTATTTGACAATGTTACTGTTCCCCCAATATGATCACCTCACAGTATGATTTTCACACAGGTGCACGCCTATGCCAATGACATTGTTTTATTTACATGCACTTAACAGCTGCACTTGCCACAGCAGCAGTCAGTTACAAAACATTGTGCACTAATAATTGAAAACTTTGTTTGTGTCTGAACCATGCACTATGCCAAATCAATCTCCGGGCAGTTTACAACACCTTGCAGCTGTTGACAGTTGGTTGACAGATATATGACCTGGGGTTTAAAAAGAACAAAGGACTTGTGCTTAATCCACCCAAAAAAGATAAGTGCTTGTCTACAACTTTGCTCTCGACACAACAAATGTACAGTATATCACCAATACAAGAGGATGCTGTCAACTGTGAACGAGAGAAACGTGCATTCTTATTCTGGTCCATCTTGCATATCCTACCATCAAATCCACAGGTTAAGCATGCCGTGTTATGCACATATTGATATTTCAGGAGAGGGTTTTACATTTTTCCTTCTAAGCACAATGTAAATACGGTCAGATCAATCTGGCCGGTTAGTTATAAACATAGTCGTGACCTTTCGTCATCATGACATAAGATCGACGCCGATGGTATTAGTCAGCCCTGTCTGCAAACACTGTTGCTCCGGGACCGGACAAAGCTACGCTCTGACTCTTGAACCAGCCTGGTGTTGTGCTTGGATTTGAAGTTGTATACCAAAGGCAACTCGAGAGAAAGTGCCTGCTGTCTATGACTACATTGCACCCTTGAATACCTCCACCCTTTCTCAGAACACTACCTCATACTGTACGCTGCAGCCAGCCAGCGCTGATTATATACAGTGCATACAGCCTATTGGTTTCTTTATTTTACCAAAGGCATCAGTCGAAACACAAATAAATATATGTTTTACATTTGTGTCAGATATTTGAAAGAATAGGTCAACTTTTTGGAAATCACAAAATAGTGCAGTGGTTGTTGTAGACACAGCTGGTGGAGATTTGCACTCCACTAAGTGCACCTTTCTAGTTTAATCGCTACAACACCCAAAGCCAAAGTTGTGGATTTACCAACGGGTTAATTTGTGAGTTAATTCTCTGTAGTGACAGAGCCCGGCTAGCTGTTTCTGGTGTTTATGCTAAGCTAAACTAACGGGTTGCTGGTTGTAGCTTCATATTTAACGGAAATGTGGTATCTCCTCACAAAAAAGTGACGATGCGTATCTCCCAAAATGTTGATCCATTGCTTTAAGTTTCTTGGTGTTTACCAGCCTGCTTCATCGGCTAATGTAGCAAATTTAAATGACAGACTTTTTAGTACTGTATTATAAAGAATTGTGTAGTTTGGCACATTGTTATAGGTTATATTATATCAATTTCATCTTTACAATTGAAATAGATAGAACCATCTGAGTAAGGGCAAGAGTCTAAACAGGTAATGCCTAAATGGAAGATGGATCAGGGGTGCCTCAAAGCTCACTTTTCCAGTCCTTTTTCAAGACTTGGCCAAGAAAGAAAATCTAACGTAGGTAGTATTTCATCATTCAAAATTGATGTTGACAGTAACTTGTCCATCTTAATGAAATGTCTGAGGGATTTCTGACCACCCAAAACCTTTTTTTAATACCACTTGTTCCTGATCATAAAAAGACCCTATCTGGAAACACCGATGCAACTCCATAAAATGCTGGTTGGTTCTATGTCAAAGAGAAAGACATTTTAGTATCACATTTTCATGAGGTACTCGATGTGGTCTTTGTGTGGCATTTTAAATCGTAGAGACTTAATCGGGGTAAGGTCGGGCACCAGGCTGCAAGGTTAGAAATAGTGCCCCAGGGACAGCACCGAGTTAGAACTTGGCGTTGATGAGATGAGGCTCAGGTTACTACCAGCTGCCCACCCAGATTTGCTGGCAGGTTAAAGTGTCCAAAATCAAATTCCTGCCAAATAGTGAGCTCGAGCTCAAGCCCAAGCCCTGAGGAGAGTATTGTGTCTCTGGCACAACCTGATGTTCAGCTGCAGCAAAAGCCTTAATGGAGGGGCGCTGAGCATTTATACTATGCCTAGGTTAGGAAATCCACAAATCAAAGGTACTACGCCCCTGGAAAGTGATGCCCCATAAAATTCTGGAAAATGTGTGTGTGCAAAATCAAATATAAACCATGATGGAGAGTGTTTTGGATAGAATAATTCTTTAAAGACGCCTAAGGGATGTTGGAACTTTAAAAAAAACATGCATTTCTTTCTACATTGTGTAATAGTTTGTAGAGTGCTTACTGTTTCGTTGGTCCTCTTATAGGTGCTTGCTGCATTAGATCTTTACCAAATACTAGCTACTGATTTCACAAAAGATGTGTGACCAGCTTTATTGAACATGGAGTGTAATAGAATTTCCAGGAAAACACACAGTCTGCCTGCACACTGACATATTGACCCTGAATATGTGAAAACTAATAACTTTTGTGGGAAATAAACTTGGTGGACCAAGAAGCAAACCTTTCCTGATTTTAGACTTCCATGTTGAGTCTTCCATTAGGTTGTAGTTAATAGAGCTTGAAATTAAACATCAAAACTGCAAGTGAACTGTGTTCTTCTTTCATGTTCTTTTGCCTTTCTTCTGCATCTTCACTTTCATTGCCTTCCCCTCCTCAAGCAGCAGTTACTCAACAACCCCTGCACCTCTTCTATCCTTTATCCAGGTAATTTTAATCAGAGTTCATTAAGTACATTTTTATTTCATTTTGATTCTGGTCAATGGCCTTATGATGGCCCACATGTTTGGCATTGCTCGTTTTGTATTTTTAGCGTCATAGCAACGAGTTGGGGCTCCGAGTCCAGTTGGGGGTTGGGAGGGGGGCTGGGGGTGTTGGGTAGACTTTGGAAGTACCCATGACCGTTCGATGAAAGGCCAACATTGTCAGCATCCCAAAGATCCCTTTGTGTGTGGATGTGTTTGATGAGGACCATGTCATCTTCATGAGACAGTATGTTTGTTCACTCACGACGGGTGGCCTTTGTGAGGGCCGGTCCCTGCGAACGGCAGTTTGCTCCAGTGCCAACACTGTCTTTTACAGTATCTCAGTGTAGTGATGTTTTTATCCATGCTACTGGCATGGCTCCATGGATAGCAATGTTGGTCTGTCAGTCGGTTTGCCTACCACTTTGGTCCAGGTTGAAAAATCAAACAACTGTTGGGATAAATTGGCATGCTATTTTGTACAGACATTCATGGACCTCAGTGAATGAATCCCAGGGACTTTGGTGATCCCCTGACTCTAGCTCCATCTTCATGTCAACATTTTAGTTTGTCCAATGCTTTGGTTTATGATAGCTGCAAAACTAATGAGATTCCCATCAGCCTTAGCTTTTCATTTTGTTGTAGACTTATAGTCTAGTTAAATTGTCAGACTGTATAATTGTCCTTTATCAGTATTGCTATTCTTTCTTAAACACCCACTTTCATAACAATCCAATGGAGATTTATGTGTTAAATTTGACATTTGCAACTGCACTTTCTCCAGCTTTTCTCCAGCCTAAGAAAAGATGGTTGTACTCTAATCCTGAGAACGCAAAATTTAAGCTTGGGATTAAATTGCTATCGAGGCATATTATCAGATTGAAAGAGGAGCCGACCCTTAAAGAGGCGTCACAGCCAACAGTCTGTCTCAAATCCTGTCATCTGGAGATGCTGCTGAGAGTGAACAAGTGGCCACTGTGGACTTGGGGGTCTGCTGGAATCACTCGAAACTTTGGTGGAGTTATTTGTGTCTTCCCTGATCCACTTTATTCGCAGCTCATGGTATCAAGTGTTGTGAATGTGTGTGTATATGTGGGTGTCAGGGGAGGATTTGATAGGGAAGTTGAGATTTGGTGCATGTCTTTGCAGGGGGAGTTGGTCTTCATTGAGGTACAAGAGCAGCTGGTTACTCCACTCTCATAGTTAGGAGTCCAACCATTCATTCCCAGTGAGAGCAAACACAACCAGGTCAATATCTGCCATCATGGTCACGACACTTTTTGCCCTCAAAGGAGGGAGATTTTGACTGTCTAGTATGGCAGTACAATATTTCTTGTTGAGACTAAGGCTGCCCAAAGAGGGGCTTGTGGGCCAAATTTGGCTCTCGGCATACGTTTTTGTTGGCGCTCCAACAAGTTGCAAAAAAGTAATATAGTTTTCTTTATTTGCTCCAGTTAAATGTAATTTAGCAATATCTGAGGTGTGTTTTGATTTCCTCGGGCATATTAAGAAGCATTTCGGAGACCATGGAAAATATTCGTACTTTTGCGTTTCAAGATCACTGAGGAGTTGAGTTTTAGGCCGGTGGCCATATTCAAATTTTAGATTTCTTTCCCATATCCCTGCATGTAAAGCTTGGGCTTTATAATTGAAGTTGATTGCAGAGTCGGTATTTGACCTGTTGCATGGTTTACAATGCAGCAGTCAGTATAGAGTGAGAATAGAAAAACTTAGAAAGTGGACCATAGTTTGACCTGCCTGCATCCACTAGAGAGTACGACTCAACTTGAAATGTTCGGGCAGTCACATTAATCTCCATGATCATTAAGTGTCTTTCCATCTGTCAGTGAAAGGGCCACTGTGATTAATGGTGAGGAAATTAGCCCGTTTGACTGAGTACATTGAAATAGCCCGATCGACTGAGGGCAGCGCAGAAGCCCTTTAACTAGTTTGTCTTGTGTCACACGGTAAATGAGGCAATTAATGGAAGAGCCACATTGCTTGTCCAGCTGAAATCTGCCAAAATTAAACTCTGTTCCATCTTTTCAGGGTGTTACTCAGAATGTTAGGACCATAAGTTAATGTCAAATGATTTCATTTGTAATGTGTCATTTGGACTTATGCAAGTGCACTCTTGTCAGTGTGAGGCCCAAGCTCTTACAGGATTTAATAATATGCAAAAAGTGCCTTGGTGCCAAAATGGCCTTAAAACAGGCACAGAAATCCCTTCTCTTGGTTCACTGAACACATTCAGGAAAAAGGTCCTTTTGAAAATAAAATACAGCAACAAGCCACTACCACTTTGCGCCATTAACCCTCAGGCCAAGTGTGGGATTCACTGAGACGCCTCAGAGTTGTCAACATCAAGCCTCAACTGCCAGTTGATGACCACATGGCCTGTTTGTAAGCACAGACACATTTCTTCTTCAGACCGCAAACATTACCTTGCTGTTTAGAGGCCCTTTTGTTGCCCAAACCGCTGTTCATATGGGGATCAGGGGCTCATCCCAGCATGTTCGAAATCTGACACTGGAGCAGTTGTTTTAGAAGATCCCTTCTCTTCGCAAATCTGCGCCACCTCAAAATCCCCGCCGTGCCTCATCTTGTCCTAACCACCTTTCTCTGGATAACCAAAACTCACAGGACAGGGCCATTACTCACAAGTGTCACAACTGAGCCCAGGTCACAAACATGTGTCAACTGAGCATGACACTCTGCCGGGCATCAGGATACCAGAGCTCCCGATCTTTTTCATCACTGCCACTGCTGACACAAACGGCTAACCGTCCTCAGGAGAACTGCCCCGTTTGATTTATGACCAAGTGATTCTGTTACCTTGACTATGTTTGCAGCATGTATTTACTCTTCAAGTGCTGTTGCTGGATCTACATCAGAGGATAGAGTTTTGGAAAAGATCAGGGAAGATGCTTCAGAGGCTGAGTCAGCCAGTACTCACACCTGTTATTTAGTACCGTATTAAATTCTTAATCCTCCGTACCATCATTATACGACATACCAAAATAAATCCATGCATAGTTTGTTGATCCTGTCGCCAAAGGACAAATACCAATACAGATAGAAAGACTTGTATGTTAGACATAGATTATGTCACCCAAATATCTACTTAAATTCTGTTTCATCAAGCCATTTTTCATTAAATTATCAAAATGTAATTGCAGAAAGCATGTTTCTTTCTTACACACCAGTGTTTTTATCACTGCCGCGTCCGTTTGCAGTGCCTTTCCCTTGTGACATGCAGTGGACAGATGGTGAGAGCTGGTACAGATGACAGTCAAGGTTTCCTTGTGCCAACCCAGACGTTATTATTCCAGTGACAGACAAGGGGATGTGCTTTATTTTATGGTGAGGTGCTATCTCTGAACCAACAGCTGACCCAGCCGTTCAGTTCAGTGTGTGTTGTGAACACACGTCTGGAGCACAGACAGCTCCGACCATATATCTGTGAATGACAGAAGGTTGTTATCACCAAAACAAAGCAGTCATTCACAAGTTTCACCCGTGGAAGATGTCTGTGTGTTCCTGCTCATGTATCCATGGCTAGTGGTCCTTACATCTTACCATTTTTGCCCCATGATGGGACATTTGAAAGGGTTACTAACACATTATGTTTTGACCACTGTTAAACAGCTGTGGTAAAAATAATTCTGTGTAGTTTTTTTATATTTTGTTAGGGTACTTGAAACAATTAATATTCCTGCAGCAACTCCAAAAAATATCTGCCAAGAAGCGTTGGAACAATTAGTTGATTAGTTGACTGTCAGGAAAATGAATCTGCAATTATTTAATCATTAGATTTTTTCCATCATTTTTCATGAACAAATGCCAAATATTTACTAGTTCTAGCTTGTCAAGTGTGATTGTGAATGTGATTTGCTGCTTGCTCCCCCCCCCCCCTTTTCACTGCTTTATATTACAGTAAACCGGTAATATCTGTGTAATGACTGTGGCTTTAGGGTTTAGGATACAGATGGTTATCCAACTATATAATGCCAAATTATTATTTTTTGGCTTGCTTACCTTGTCTCCTACAAGCATGGCATGACTTCTATGTTTAACATCTAAAGTATGGAACCCATAATGTTCCAAATTGTATAGGCTTTGCACTCTAAGAGCTGTCGCTACTAGAAGGCGCTCTTAGCGGGCTATGCCTATACTCATAGAATCTGGGGTTGCAAAATGTAACTATGGTTTTGCTATAAATGATTTGGGCAAGTCAAAATGTGGTTCTCAACTTTGATACATTTTAGTGCACCGAGAGAGGAAACTAGCCCCGCTATCCATGTGTAGTGCCACCACATCACATGAAGGGCTGATGAGGTGGTTTGGCACTGGATAACTTTCCAAAAGGATGTTGAAGTACTAAGTTGATAAGCAGAAGTAGTGCAACAAATACGGCATTCATTAACAAAAAAAACAAAACTGAATTGAACTAAAGAAAAAGAACAGCAAACAATAGAAAGCTGCAGCCTCACAGCAAGCTGCCAACTCAACACATACACACACTCCACTGAATATCATTTTACCTTCTCAGCTTCACCTAACTGGAACCTACTACCTGCCCAGGTACGTATAGGGTGATCTTACCCACACAGAATAATGAATATACCATTAATACAAGATCTCTAAGTTACCTCTGTTATCTCACTCTATCTATGGGCACCCATCCATACCAGTACATCAATTACTACAGAATGTAATTTAGAGCAGAACTACCTTACCTGTCGTCCTACATGTTAACAGTTCCCAGGCCCTCCCTGCGAAGAGGACATAATGAGACAAACCTGTTTGCACTTGCCTTGATTGAGCAGCTGATCTCCCACAACATCCCAGGCAGAACAACAACAAAAAGGATAATGAAGCAAATAAACATTTTGGGGAACAACCTAGGGGAAAGAGAGAAAGGCAACCGTTTCACACTGTGCTATATTTCTGCTATCTGATTTAAACTGACGCAAACCAGAAAACATGGCAAGTATTCTAGACCTTATTAAACTACCAGCCCTCATAACCAATACATGGAAATTAATTTGAAAAGAGTTTCTTTACACTTTCAAATTGCATCTGCTGTACATGACTTAAGTCAACTGTTTGCATGAAGACATTTTGAGGTTGCCAATGAGACCTAACTTGAATAAATACCGCCTTGTGTACCAGCAAAAAAAACCCTGATAAATCAAAAAGGAAATCATTAGCAATCCTTCCACAAACACACACACCATCCAATTTCCTCAGCCAGTGTGCTCACAGAGAGTGCAGTATTTCCTCTATATATTTCTCAGTATTTATTGAAAAGCACAGCATGACTGCATTTCATTTTGTTTAGAAACTGATATGTCTGCAACTGAGAGACTACTCAGCAAGAAATGGCTAATGCTGGGTGACAAGATGCTGAGCTTCTTTGCATCTCTGGAGAGGAAGTGACTTGTGTCAAGGCTGTGACTTTCTTTTCAATTTCAGGTATTGATAGCCACCATAATTCCTGCTACTTATTAGCAACTACAAAGTCTTGAGCAGCTATTGCCCTTCATGAACTGCTAAATCAAGCTTGGTTTATTTCACTTGCTCGAGGAAGTTTCAGTATCTTTCCTTCACTGCAAGCACATTAAATATGTCTCATTTCCTTCCTTTTTTACCTCCAGTTTTCTTACTGTGATCTTTAGCTTTGCAAATGAGAAGAAAGTAGACTGAAGTTAATATAAGCCAAGTCCTTGAATGCCCTGTGCTCATGTAACAGTTTTCCACAGGAGTAGGTAGCAGTGTGTCTCCTATGATTAAGTGTGATGATTATGACGTTACCGCATAAAAAAAACAATATCTGCCACCCAAGTGAAATATAATGAAAACATTTATTGAGAGTGCACCCTCAGGGAAGCATATCAATTTATATTATGACGCTAGTTTAATTTCTACCATCTACATGTCAATACTTTCTTCAAGTTATACATTTTGGGCCATATGCTTGTTGCCTTTTTTAGCAGGTGTTATATGATCAAATCCATTGCAATGTCAGTGGCGTTCATAACAGAGATGGTTCCAAAATGTATTTTGCACAAAGACTAGAAGCAGTGGGACAGGCTTGCTCTGTTGCCTACTAACTGCTCCAAAGCGGCCTTATTTACACATTGTATGCTGTTTATTTAACACATGTAGAAATACAAATGGACATGCTGTTTAACAAGCAGCAATTAGCTTTCACATTGAGACATTACTTTACAGAGTGGTAATTGTGAATGTGTTAACAAACAATTAACTATCTTAACATCCAGCAGACATGGAGCAACATTAGCATTGTTTTGTGGAATCTGGTGTCATTTTAGTTTAGTTTTGGTCTCCACCATCTCTCTCTCCAACTCTTCACCAAATAGGCAAAGCAAGGCAAAGCAAGGCAAGGCAAGGCAAGGCAAGTTTATTTGTATCGCACATTTCAACAACAAGGCAATTCAAAGTGCTTCATATAAAACCATTAAAAGCATCAAAACATAATGCAAAAGAGAAGAAGATTTAAAAACAATTGAGAACATTCAATTAAACATTAAAAACAGTCAGTAAAACATTAAAAAGCTAAAAATAGAACAAAAGTTGCAGTGCAGTTTAAGAATTAAATATACAGTAGTGAAATGCAGAAATTGATTAAGATCCTTGAATCTGGTTCAAGTAAAGGCAACAGCAAACAGAAAAGTCTTCAATCTGGATTTAAAGGTGCTGAGGGTCTCTGAGGGTCTCTGAAGGTCTCTGAAGGTCTCTGAGGGTCTCTGAGAGTCTCAGCAGATCTGCAGCTTTCAGGGACTTTGTTCCAGATATGTGGAGCAGAAAAACTGAACGCTGCTTCTCCATGTTTAGTTCTGACTCTTGGAACAGAAAGTAGACCAGTCCCAGATGACTTCAGGGGTCGGGATGGTTCATAAGGTAGCAGCATATCAGAAATGTATTTAGGCCCTAAACCATTCAGTGCTTTATAAACCAACAGCGGGAAGTCAATTCTTTGTTGGACAGGAAGCCAGTGCAAAGACCTCAGAACGGGAGTGATGTGATCCACGTTCTTGGTCTTAGTGAGGACTCAAGCTGCAGCTTTCTGAATCATCTGCAGCTCTCTGATTGACTCTTTACAGAGACCTGTAAACACACCGTTACAGTAGTCCAGTCTACTGAAGATAAATGCGTTGACAAGTTTTTCCAAATCCTGTTGAGACATAAGTCCTGTAATCGTTGCTATATTCTTCAGGTGATAGTAGGCTGTAGTGCAGTAGATGATTTTGTAATTGTCTTGATATGGCTGTTCAGGTTGAGGTCTGAATCCATAACTACACCTAGGTTTCTGGCTTGGTTTCTGGTTTTTAACATCAGTGATTATGTTACTGAGCTAAGTGCTCCCCGATGCCGACGTATGTCTGCTTTTTTGGTGCAGGGCAGGTAGTGTATGGTGGGTTTATTGTTTTTTTGCTGAAAATAGTTGCCAGCTGGAAATGAGGTTGATAAGTTGGGATTTTGTAGGCTGGAAACTCAAAACAACAAGCTGAGGGGAACTGAAAATGTGGCAATTTTCTATGGGTTCATCACTGAGCAACCTCTTTCACATTACACATGGAGTATCATTTGATCCACTGTCAGTTAATGCAGATTGCTGAGCTTTTTGGTATTTATCTATAAGGATGCAAGATAGCATTTATAGGTAGGTTTGAATACGTCCTTAATCGAGAGCTAAAAGTCTCGTCAAAAATATAAAATGCAATGATATAGTGCATCACAAAAACCTATTCACTGCTCCACTGGGAGCTCATTAGTAGGAAGTAAGAGACAGACTTGGAATGCTTGCCATAAACTTTGCTTTCTTGTAAAAAAAAAAAAAAAAAAGTGTCAACATTCTGCAGTGCTATTTATTGAGAAGATGAAGGAAGCCACTTGCCAAGGTTTCCTTGAAGATATTTGTTTATTTTGACAAACGCAGAAGGCACCAAGAGCCTCACAAGTGGACCCTTTACGAACAATAAAAATATAATAATAATAATAATAATATCAAAACCTTGCTGGGAAACTTGTCTGTAGGGGAAATATTTCAATGTATTTGATATTTTGAATAATTTATCATTGAAATATTATTTTGAAGACTAAAGATCAGATGAGAAAACTATAGTCTACATGCATCAGCCGTAACACACATCTTGCATCTCTCCTCAGAGTTTGTAATGCAATGTTGTGTGTGCATCTTAAAACAGCATTCCTGCTTAAATCTAATCAGCAAAACTATTTAATTATGTTGCTACCTCTCACCTTCCCATTCGGCTTTTCTTCACAATCTGTAAGGAAAACCTGGGTTGTGTCTCAGTTCAGAAACAAGGCCCATGGACAAGACTCGTCCTCACCAAGACCAGCTCATATCTGGTGCTCCACCTCACTCCCCCTCCACTGAGGAATAAAGGACTTTTAACCATTATGTTGTCAGAAACCAACATCTTGCAGCATCCTATTGTGACAAAAAAAATGCATAAAAACAGCTGGATGAAAGTAGAGCTTGAAATCAATATGTAAAATCATAATCAATGTGACAACCACCCACCACATAAAGGATCTAAAAGGAATAACGGAAAGCCTCACCCTTAAGGGGTAAATTATGGCATTTCTGCAGTGAAAGCCATATGAAGTTGAAATGCCAGAGCAACTACAAGATCGAGCTAGAATTTAGTTAACAGCAGTCAGTTTATAATACATTTATAAATAGATTATATTTAAAATGTACAAATATTTGCCCCACACCAATCACTTTATGGCTCAAGTATTCAGAAACCGTTATGAAAAGTTAGAAACTTAACTTTGTGTATAATGCAACCATGTGGGTACCATACATTGAAAAAAAAACTAACACTGCATGGCTCATAAAAGTTGCAGAAGAACCCCTCTGGCATTTGTGGTCAAACAAAGACAATGGATACTACATTTTCTTTGTCAATGGTGAAGTGGGTAACTGGATCTGCAGTATAAACCAATATGGGCAAAACATAATGCAGTTCCCAAATGTAATTCAACCTATTATGTTTTTGTTTAGCTTCAATAGTTCCCTCTTCCAAAGTTGTTCTTTACTAAATGGTGCTTTCATTTGATGAGGCGGATGAGGATGCTTTTCATTATGAGGATGAGTCTTGTTGCGAGTTTTCTTCCTCCAAAGCATTAAAAAAAATTAGGCATTATCAAATGTGACCATACTCTCATAGTTTGCTTTGCCATCCACTGGTTTCTTCTGGAGACCACTGTCCAGCATCGCCATTAGTTGAACCACTTTAGTCCCCGTCTACACGCAGTCTCACTTTCAGGAACATGTTTATGCTTTCTCCCGCCCTGCTCATTACTCCTTCTGCACGCGCTTCCCGAGGTTTCTGCCTCATCCGAGATGCATGGGGCCTTTGTCTGCACCGTGCAGATGAAAGGTCCGCGGTCAAGCGGCAAACCGCGAGGAAACAAAAGGATTCTTTCTCTTGCGCTCACACATTGGAGCAATCTCAAAGACAGCTGTTCCCCTCCCGGGTGTCCCAAACTCTCTGACTTGATTTCTTTCTCTCTCTCTCTCTCTCTCTCTCTCTCACTCTCTCTCTCTCCTTTCTATCCCATCCACCCTGCTTGTTGCTGATTTATGAAAATTTCAAAAGGAAATGAAAGGGCCCACCAAAGTGGTACAGAGAAGAGACATCTTTAACCAAGCCACTCCTCCTGTTTACTCTGTCCTTAGCTGTTCAGACAGATGCCCCCCCCCTCCCCCCCAGTTCAGATAACTGGGATTCTGGAGCAGTGGAGCTATCCAACCACCACAGAGGATGCACTGCTGTCACATGGTCTCCAACTGATCAGGGCAGATGACTTTTCAGCACCAACAGATTTAACCCATGGTGGGCGTGTCTGTGCATAATGAAGGGGTGTGAAAGTAGTACACTGTAGCTGCAGCATGTGGGTTTGTGCTTAAAGGCAGAGGGCACTCCAATTACTGGCTCGGTCACCAAAGCATGATGAAAGTCCTCCCAGCGCAGGGAGCTAGTTGCTCAAGCATGAGAATCAGGCAGTCTAAAACCTGTGTTACAACTTGGTCCGAGGAAGGGCTATGAATTTTTCTGAAGGAGAGAGCAGGATTTTCATTCAACAGTTTTTATTACAGTTTATCACTTTCTCTGCGCCTGCAAAAGGAAAGGAGGCTGGCAGCCATGATCCAATCCAGTCTCAGTGGTAGTCGTCTGCTGAAAAAGTGTCAAGAGAGAGCAGTTTGTCTGCGTAGGAAAATATTTTCATGTTTAATAAACGGTTGATGTCCTTTGGGATGTCTGCATATTCAGGATCTCCATTGCACTCTGTTCAATTAAAAGTCAAATTCA
Source organism: Ophiodon elongatus (assembly GCA_016806645.1). NCBI lineage: Eukaryota > Metazoa > Chordata > Actinopteri > Perciformes > Hexagrammidae > Ophiodon > Ophiodon elongatus. The sequence continues at coordinate 696,435 of JACSYO010001725.1, forward strand.
AGCATCTTGTAAGTTATATCATGATATTGAATATACATTTTTGTTTTTTATCAGTTTTAAATGACACTGCATTGAGAACAGGACTCTTGAAATGATGAAATATTACAAGGTTGGCAAGCTCCAGCTACCACAAACAAACTCACATAGTATTAATGATGCTTTTAAACTCCAGCACTGCTTAACATTTTATATTTAATCAGTGTTTTCTGCATTAGTTGAATTCCTGGATCTCATGCCTTACATGAGTAAGACAAAGAACCAGGAAAAATCAGGTCACAGTCGGGCTCTGACCTGGCAGCTCACCACAAACCAGCTCAAAACTAAATGGAGATGGAGTGGAGAGCCACTTGCACCCTGGAGCTTGGAAAAAGCGCCGGCCTCCTTAGCAAATCCAGAGCGAGGCAGGTTTACTAGTCATAAACGCAAGAAAATATTAGGACTCCAAACATGGGATTTATGGTACTTCTTAAAGGCATCTGGCACAGCTGAACTTTATATGAAATGTGTAAACACTTACGCAAAGCTAGAGTACCTCTGCAGTTAGTTGGTCTGTGCTAAATTGAAAAGTGAATGGTTTTTCTTAAACTGTATCTGCCCACCAAATGAATAACTCATCTGATCCCAACCCATAAATCCAAACACAGGGTTGGAAAGGGCTGTAATTTGATCTCTTTCTATAAAAATTAAATTAAATAGGCCTACCTGTATATCTTTCTTGACTGTATAAAAACCTCAAGTGTCACAAATGAGGTCTCAGATCCTTCTGCGAACCACTGTTCAATGTTAAAAATGAGTCACGAAAATCCACCATAAAAACTCTACAATTTATTAGTAGAGGAGGGTTGCAAGTTCAGGGAACCTGGGGCTGAATTCACAAAGCAACTTTTACTAAGGAACCGAGAGGCCTCATAAGCTAAGAAAAGGGATGATGTTGTTGCAATGGATGACATCTTGTGTATTCACAAATTTGTATCCAGAGACCTGTCTGTGTCAGTGAATGTATTCGTCAATACACAGGAGTGTGACAAGGAACATGGATAGATTGAATAAATGTGACAGATAGCTTAGATATTCCAATAAACTGTTCCAGTTTCGACACTTGCATATGTCACCTTCACTGGTTTCTTTGCAATGTTGCCAATCTCTAACAACCAACTGACAGGGATATACCACAGTCTTTAGCCGGGACTCATGCATAGAACAACATTTCCACTGTAGCATGTCTAGATTATAGATCAGTGTGTAGGCTGCTGGCTTCTGCAGACAGCTATAGATTCATGATAGCACAGCAGTATGAGGATTGATCAGCTTGCTCAGCGCGGTGGAAAACTGCAGTGATCTCAGGAAATACTGCAGCTAATCATTTATTGCAAGCATGCGTTTGCCTTGGAAGAACAAACTTACACAGACAAAACAATTAGGGCTAAATAGGGCAGAATAATCTGTAAATTAGGCGTAAGTGCACAAAATGAGCAAATGTTCAAGTAGTGTAAAAATGTGAACAGCCATGAAGCTGATGTAATGAGGACCTGCACAAACACACCTCCCATTCCCAGCGTGTGACAGGTAATGAGCAGAAAGTCTAGTCTAGTCAATCACTCCGGTACCAGCAGGGCTCAGCTGAGACGAACCTGTTGCCCCTGAGCTGAACAGAGAGATCATTTTAATCTGGAAGATACTCTCTGTGCCCTCCATGTATGTCTGGCACTCATCATATGGGTACTTGGGATTGTATGTGTTTAGTCAATAGCCCATGTATTTATGCACGCTGTCAACAGCACACTACAAGGCCTTAAAAAAAAAAGTGTCAACAAATCCATGCGGATAGTTTTTTCAGTCAGGTAATATATCTCAAAGTCGACACCCCACCAAGTGCCCCCCACCCCTCTCTCCCAAGTGTTTGCCTATTCATACCGTAGCGAAGAGTGAACCAGATACTTAGCATTAAAGGCTCATAGTCCTTATCCGTTGTGACAGCATTCAGAAAATGTGAAAATGAGATAAATTGAAGGAGGAGGAGAAAAACAAGCGATGAACAATGGTCAAAGATGAAGTCATGTGTTTTCCATTAGCTTTGGTGAATCCTGTCCTTCTCTCTTTGGGAATGGATCTCAGAAGATATAGTTTTGACTCAGGGTGTTTTTAGACCAGTTGCTTCAAATAGCATCTTGTAGAAGGCCAATGAGTTCCTATTTGTACTTGAACTTGACAGCTGAAGAATGTTGCATATATGTTTAACTGACATTTTGTTGCAGTCACTGGTCTGACTTGAAGAAGTGAACTTTAAAGTGACATTAAAGTTGCTTCCCCATGAAATAAGCTTACTGAACCTTGTAAAAAATACTAAATGTTCTCTTTCTCTTTCTTTTTATCCCCTTTGGCTGGAAAACCAACCGCTTGTCTCGGATTGCCTTGAATGACATCAGGTATGTAAAAATCACTTGATACCACTCCTACAGTATCCCATCTTTCAAATGGTAGTTTATGTCGACAATGGTTGTATGATAAATCAACAAATTGACTTGACATTATGCAGAAGACGTGGTTCAGATGTGGAAATGTTGTGTACTACCAATAGTGAAACTCAGCAGAAATTTGAGCTAGAATCTTGTTGTGCAAAAGGTAATATGTTAATTGATATGTAATGCAAATTGACACATTATTTCACATCTAAGGTCACTAAGTCTCTACTGGGGACACTAAATAAGGCTTTGAAGTGGTCAGAATACCACAGAACGTAACGTTTTTTCCCCCGTCAATATTAAATACCCGTTCTCTCTCAGTCCTTGACTTCTCATTGCAGCGATGACGAGTCTAAGTCCCCCGTGAGCTCTTGTGTTCTGTATCTCTGTATTGCGTAAACCGTCAATTTGCTCCCGAGTTTTCAACCAGAGAACAAACTGAGAGTTTGGTTGCACACCATGCCTCGCATAGTTTGCCTCCCCCCACAGTGCAGGAATGTTTTTGTCAATAAAAGACCCGATTTGTGCAACAACACAGAGATGGCAACCGGAGAGTGTCTCTGTTGTATTGGATCTCCCTCTTCGCGCATATTTCCTTTGCAGTTTTTCACTTTGCAATGTAATAACAACCTGTATTTCTTGTTTAGCACTACATGGAAGGGGGGGGGGAGAAAAACAAAATTTGGCTACAAAGTCAAGTTGAGAAACACCAAAATGAATAATGACCATATTTTGGAGGAGGTTGGCTTTAATGCTGACTAGAGGGGCTTTGGGATCAATTGTCAAAATACTTCCAATCCCGTGGATTTTATTACTGGGTTCTGGCAGCCGTCTGAGTCAGCAAACAACACCAACTGGAGCAATCAAAATATAATCTCATCAGTCTGCTTGATATGATATAGTCATTACAGTGTGGATTGAAGTAATTCATATGATCCACACTTTTTAACCATCACTGTGATATGCCCTCATTTACTTTGAAATATCAAGGATATTGTGCTGAATGGCTGCTCAAGAAAAAAAAATCTCCATGAATGTAAGGGTCATTGGTTCCTTTCAAACATATAAAATCTACAAAACAGAACCACGGGTTTGTGGCGCACATGTCAAAGCAACAACTAATTTGAGTTTGGTTAGAGTAATTAGCAGACGGAGCTAAGCACAGAGCTGTTATCCTTCCCTCCACACACGTGCCTCTTCCCTGATTTAACCTTTCTTTACCTCATGTTGCCTGCTCCTCAAAACATTCCCTACCTCATGCTGCCACATCCTTTCCTCTCGTCAATCATCTTTTCTACAATGTCCTCTTTGTCTCTTTTCCCGTTTCCCTGCCTGACTTTCACGTCCATTCTCTCCCCCCTTGATTACTTGTTTATCTTACCTCTCCCAGTTTCTATCCAGACCTCTCTCTGGTTCATTCCTGGCCCCCTTCCTTATCTAGCTCACTATAAATAATGCCACCTGTTGGGCTGAGGCCTTCATTACGCTCATGCAACAGTAAATCAGTGAGGAGGAGGGCCAGTGAGGGTGCCCTATACAGGCTAGGCAAGTCATACCACTGGCACTGAAAGTTATGCCTGGCACCCACTGACTAATGCGTACTAGTGAGGCCAGAGGGAGACTAACTGGAGCAATGAGGCCAAGGTTAAAACAAACCCTGATTCTCTGCAGAGAGGGGATTTAAGATAGAAACCCAAGATGGTTCATGTTGATGAATATTGCCTCAATGTTTTGGACACGAAGACCAACATGATCTCAGTGTTTTTAGAATGCAGATATGTACAGTATGTTGTAAGCAGGATGAAGTTGCAATCCAATATTGCTTCTCAAAGATCTCCGAAGTAGCAGTGATGCTCAGCTGAGGTAATCGATACACGTTTCGCACTGAAAGCCGAGGGCACGGTGCAAGGGTGAGAGGGTCGAGCACTTGAAAGCACGCACAGTGGGACGTGATCAGGGTGTGGGTGATGGGGTCAGAGGCCAACTCTCTCAAATAGCCTCGGTGAGTACAACGGGCCATCGGCTCCTTTGGCTTTGAAATGGGAGGCGGCGCTGGCAGCGCTCCCATGCTGGACCAGCTCTCTGCATACCACGGTCCGCCATCAAACACAGTTGTCGTGTCAGGTGTCTTCCTGGGAGAGGTTATTTTTAAGATGATGAGGGAGGGATTTACGCTTGTATTTGACGATCACATGCTGTATTTGATGTACAATCAGCAAATTAACAGGACGGTAAAGGGTATGAATATTGATTTGAGCTTGTAGTTATTCCATTCCCGCAGCACTACGGCAACGCCCTAACACAACACACACGTACTGTACACTTAATAAGGATAATTTTTACAAATCATCAGGCATCTAAATGTGACAGCTGTGACTTTGGTGGCTGGTAAATCATTTCACTTACTAGCTAGGAGGAAGATAAGTGTCTGGTTAATTAGCTACTGCTCCCTTTACATAAAGAACAAAATGCCAAATGGCTCCAAATGACAGAAAATCACAGTTTTCTCATGACATCTGTCTTGGGGGCACTTTTGTTCATGCTGCTAATTACTGTCTAATATGTCTGCAAGGAACAAAACTGCTTCCCTTTCTCCTTCAAAGGGACACACCATGTCAGCCTGTTCTGTAATCTAAATGAATTAGTCATCAAAAGTCCCTCGGAGAAGAACCGTTAACCTTTAGCTCCATCAATGTTTCATTAGTCTACCCCCCTTGCCAGGGCCTCATTTTCTCCCTTGCTGAAATAAAAGCAGGGCTTGTGGAGGTTAATGTAAATAAAAACATAAATGCGGTCATTAGTATTCTCTTTGTCCTCTCAGATGTGTTGTATTGGAAGCAGTTCAGAGGGAATGTTTTTAATGAATGTCTCTGAGCAACTTGCCTTTATGGATTATTCAGAGAAAAAGAGATCATGCTGCTGATTATTTACATGCTATAAAATCACCCACAGTAACACCCCACCAGAAATGCTTTTTGCCTCTTTCCTGCTTGGTCAGGTACATGCACAAATTAATTCTCCATGCTGTGTCCTGAAAAAGCAATGAATGGTCACCAAAAGGTTTTTCTCATACTGACATGAAATTCAAATAAACAATTGTGGTTTGTAAGTCTCAGGTTGGTGTAGGGAAATACAAAAGTACAAGCAACAGACTAAACAGAGTAGAGAGCAGCAACATTTCAGCAGGACTAATATATCCTAGTTTTACTTTTTTCAACACATCACTTGGGTAAAGAAAGCGTTGTGTAAGTTGTCATAAACGTCTCAGATCAGTCCATTAATTATAAGACTAAAGCCAGAGGACTTTTAGCGTGGCTTAGCTTGTAGACTGGAAGCAGGGGTTACCAGTTAGAGCTAAAAGTAATTCATTATTATTTTATATCTCATTAGTTAAATCCATACAAAGTGTAAAAATGAGTCCTTATGTTTTTTTTATGCTAAGCTAACCGTCTCCAGGCTGTAGCGTCGAATAAGTGTATTTTTCAACTTGTCAAACTATTTCTTAAAACACAAATACTATATACTTCCATTAACTTCAGATATAGTAATGTTAGGAATTTAAAAATAATGTACATTTATACCTTTGAGAGTTATTTGTTTTTCAAAATTCTTATCAATAAGTCTTTTGATTAGTTTTCAATCAATTGATTCATTATGTTCTTACACATACATGTAAAGAAATGAATAGTGTAATATTTCTCACAGCCTAAGATTTATATCCTGATATTTCTTGTTTTGTCCAACAAACAGACCAATACCCATTACATTCACAATTATATTTTTAATTAGCAAAAGCAATAAAGCTTCACATTTGAGAAATTGAAACCAGAGAAACATTCCGGTCAATAGATGACGTAATCAATTTAGTGATTAATGGTCTAATCACTAAGATCAGATAAGATAAGATTTGCCTTTATTGTCTCCCTTCGGAGAAATTTTTCTTGGGCATTCAAAAGAAGACAGGGGACGTAGCAGCACACAGCCTCTCCATATACTCGCAATAAATCTGCATACATTGAACAATCAAACTACAGGAAATATTCAGTAACGCATACTGATCCATATACACCACAACATACACTCAAGCACATTGAACAGATGCCATACTTCAAAGAATTGCACATTCCCCACCACAACATGAACATTCCAATTGCTTTACTTTCGTTCTTGGGAGACGTTAAAAAATCCACTGTCATAAAAATGTTAAAGCCTTTTATAAGATGATTAGTTAATGATATACATACACAAACAAATAATATAAGATGGCAATTGGAAGCACTGCTTGCATCAAGCTTTATCACTCCAAACATTAAGCTGGAGCACATTAACAAAGCTGTCATCTCCTGTTGCCAGTACGCCTTTTTCCTCAGGATCTCTTAATTAGATCCTGAGACGGGTGACGGTGAGGTGGGAACTCCTGCTGGTCGTATTTCCCCCTGCTCACAAAGCCCATTCCGCACTATCTGCCTGCCTGTTGTGCCCCTGTCCCACTCCATTAGGAAAGCTGTACCAGCAGGCACAAGCGACAGCTCCAAGAGCAGGAACAGGAGGACGGTCGTCTTCTTCTTCTCTGTGTCGAGTAAAGACTTGTTGGGATATATGTCAGGCAGACAGACTGCAGCTGGCTGTGCCTCAGCTCATCTAATCACAACCCGGCTCGCCCAGCTTCAGCACAGGCATGTCCTTATTTCCTATAGGGCTTCTCTCCATGCCTGAAACCACTTATAGTTGACATATGACAGGGTAATATGGGTAAAGTTGGAGTCATTAATTCTGGCATTGTCAGCACCCACATAACAAGCTAAGCCTGTTGAAACCAGTGGAGAAATGGTGCCAGTTCTAGAAAATCAGTGAGGAGTAACTGTTGTAGTTAAGTTCTCCTTGTGAAAGTTTTATGAAATCCCGAAAATTACAGAGTATCGTAAGAGTAGGGCTATTTCTACATTTAGTACCTTCAAGGAGATGACTCGTGTCGGTATTAATACAAACCCCTCGTCCATTCAGAAGGACTTGGAATGGAGAATATAACAGGTTGAGGTTCTGTATAGCTGCACAGGGGATTCATTGTGATAATTAAAAGATTCAATTGATTTGCTGTTCTTCCGAGTGCATTCTTACCTGGCTTGCCCAATACCAGGCTTGCTGTCTTTTTTTCCTTTTTGTAGAATAAATTATGGTTTCAAGTAGCTCCTCAATTTTTGTTTTTGACAAAAGTGTCCATGTACTGCATTGCTAAATGAAGCCATGGAATTCAGTTGAAGTACATCTCATTTTGCAGTTTTTCTGTAGTGAACATATTGCATAATCAAAATAAAGCCAGAACTTTTCCGATGCCAGGGTCCAAGGACAGAGGATCTTGTATGCTGTACGGATTGTAAAGCCCTCTGAAGCAGATTTGTGATATTAGGCTATACAAATAGAATTGAATTGAAAAAAATAGCAAATTGAATTTGTGTTTATGCAATAGCAAGACTTCATCTCTTCTTCCTCTCAACTCACAGATTAGGTCAAAAAACACAAAACGTTGAGGAGGTTCCCCCACTCACAGTTTCCTGAAGAAAACGTGTTTCAATTTAAAAGTAAGACTTTGTGTGTCTCGAGGTGTCTTCCTACAGAATGTCCTGTTCAGCGTGTCTCTTAAAGATCACGGTGAGCTCAAAAAAGGTTGAAAAGAAATGTTTATGCCCAGTATTCTTTTTCTCTTCCTCGTTATCTTGGGTTTGGTCCTGCTCTGACTCATTAGCAGTGACACAATTTGCCAGTGAGGGGCAGTCATGCAGACAGGCAAAGGTTCAAACTGACGGGCTTTGTCACCTCACATTAATCCAGCTGAAGATGATTAGAACGAATACGCCGCCAAAAATTCCTCATGATTGGAATGCTCATCTTGATGAGAAAAGCCACTGCAGAAGGTCTTGCTTGCTTTCCCGTTTTGTTGTGATTGAAGCCTCTACCCAGAAAAATTCTATAGCATTAATGAAATACCCCTGGCAACAACACAAGAGGCAGGGAAAAAAACTGTGGTCCAGTACTAGACAAGGTTAATGAATGGGACCTTACAGTGAATCCCCAGTCACATAGTAATGATAGCACTTGTGATAGTCCCTGCCAACAGTTCAGAGAATGGTTTTGATACATTCATACTGTTATGTAAGTTATAGGGTGTACCATGTAGTGGAACTCAGAGCACTTTAAACTATCAACCAAATCCTATAGAGAAAATACGTAAATTAGCTGTCTTTAAATATAGTGCAAACTGGTATCATTTTGCTATAATTTTGAAACAAAACACTTTTAACACTTTTCTGTGACAGATGCACTCCTCCATTTCACGCTTACTGTCTGTAGAAGGGCACAGTTTTGTTTTTGTGACAGGCAGATCACACAGTTTTCTCATCTACCACTTTGTCCCTTTATTTCAAACTTCCAAAAAAATCTCCAACCCAAAATTGGAACCATCTCCAAAACTTGGAAACATTACAAAGGCCATCAATTTTTTAAAGACAATTCCATGTGGCATGCTTGCAGAAACAAGGTACACTATTTTAAATGATAACTGTTTGCTTCCAGCACAGGCCTGTCAGCACGTTTTGTGTTTGTTTTTAACAACAATCCCCTAAAGTTTGAGGATATTGCATCTTGCAGGGTTCCGTGCTTGACTGATATACGGTGACTAATATTTATGTAAATACTGATGTCTTTCATTAAATTGAAGCCGTCTTCATCTCTAGTGGTCAGTTAATTGCATTTTGAATAAACTGCTCATTAGGAGGAGCTGTCACGGTTCTGTTAGCAGCGAGACACTCTGACATTAATTGTCTTCTAAGAGTACTGTTTTGGTGGAACGTCCCCTTCTAATTGACTAATTGTCCGTCTTGTGAAGTTGCTTCATGGATTCTTGCATGTTGTACTCTTTGTGGGTTTCACAACTTGCTAGTCTTTTTTGTCACAAAATCTGAGGGGTAGGCTTTTTGTTACTTTAGAGGCCATTGGAGTACAGTGTACTCATTGTCATGTTCAAGAAACCTGTTTGAGATGATTTGAGCTTTGTGACATGGTGCATTATCCTGCTGGAAGTAGCCATCAGAAGATGGGTACACTGTGGTCATAAACGGATGGACATGGTCAGCAACAATACTCAGGTAGGCCGTGGCGTATAAAACAATGCTTAATTGGTACTAAGGGGCCCAAAGTGTGCCAAGAAAATATCCCCACACCATTACACCACCACCGCCAGCCTGAACCGTTGATACAAGGCAGGATGGATCCATGCTTTCATGTTGTTTACGCCAAATTCTGACCCTTCCATCTGAATGTCGCAGCTGAAATCGAGACTCATCAGACCAGGCAACGTTTTCCAATCTTCTATTGTCAAATTTTGGTGAGCCTGTGCGAATTGTAGCCTCAGTTTCCTGTTGTTAGCTGACAGGAGTGGCACCCGGTGTGGTCTTCTGCTGCTGTAGCCCATCTGCTACAAGGTTCCATGTGTTGTCCGTTCAGAGATGGTATTCTGCATACCTTGGTTATAACGAGTGGTTATTTGAGTTACTGTTGCCTTTCTATCATCTCGAACCACTCTGCCCATTCTCCTCTGACCTCTGACATCTACAAGGCATTTTCGTCCACACAACTGGTCACACACTGGATAGTTTCTCTTTTTCGGACCATTCTCTGTAAACCCTAGAGATGGTCGTGCGTGAAAATCCCAGTAGATCAGCAGTTTTTTAAATACTCAGACCAGCCCGTCTGGTACCAACAACCATGCCACATTCAAAGTCACTTAAATCCCCTTTCTTCCCCATTCTGATGCTCGGTTTGAACTTCAACAAGTCGTCTTCACCACGTCTAAATGCCTAAATGCATTAAGTTGCTGCCATGTGATTGGCTGATTAGCTATTTGTGTTAACAAGCAATTGAACAGGTGTGCCTAATAAAGTGGCCGGTGAGTGTATATGGTACTGGTGTAAATGATTACTGGAAGAATTGCGAATCATCGTCAGCCTAGTCAGCCTAGTCAGCCTAGTCAGCCTATCATTTGGGGTTCATGAACGTGGTATGGTGTATGATCAGTGGTGGGAAGCAAGTTCAGTGGGGTGCCATCAAGGACCCGTCTGCTCTTATTTGAAGCAACCCCAAGTGATTCATTAAATGATACTGGTGACTCAAGGAGGTTTTGGGAAGGAAACCAAAACCGCAGGCATTCCCACCATCCATTCCCACCATCCATTTCCACCACCCATTCCCACCATCCATTCCTGCTTGGAGATGAGAAAGCAAGTACTCATGCTGGAGACATGCTTCATTGGCTTTCCCAACTTCATTTTCTCCCTGTGTGCCGACATCGTGCTAAAATCCTTTGCAAAAAAACTACAGCTTCCCACAGACATATATCCAAAGAAATCAAAAGCCAAAGATCTGTCTAATAACTCTAATAAGACAGTGAGAATTATGAAAACATGTTACCATATTTGTCTTCTATCCAGGGATAAGTTTGTGCTTTTCATGTACCTTTAGAAGTAGAGGCTGCATCAGACCGTGAAAAACTCCACCAGCAAAGTGGCAAAGCTGCTACCAGTCCCAGACTCTAATCTAGTCGTAACCCAATCCCTGCACAGGGCTTTTTGTGTACAAACGAGCCCTCTCAGTCACTTCAGCCCTGCAGCTTGTGGTCTGCATACCGCCTGTCGTAGACACAAGCTGTCTAAATAAATGCTCGCCGTTGCCTCTTTATTCTGGTGGCAGCTTGTGTTCGGGCGGCCTCTGGCGCTTTCATGCCAACATCCATGCTGCACACATGCTCATGAACATCCGCAGACCAAAACAGTGGCATGCTACCAGGCTAACACATACAGCACACAGCAGACACCAGCTGGGGACCTGTTAACAGCCAAATAGCATTGGTCTGTCAGTGAACAGCTTGACGCTGCCTGTTCATTCTTGTGTTGAGCTGCATCGCTTGCAGCAGTGTAAGGCTTTCAGTTGGCACTCATGGTTGCCATCACATGTGCTAAGTGTCAGAGCCAGACACCATAGCCTTGTGCATTCTACTCAGGCTATACAATTAGACTGGCGGCCTAGTCCTCTAAGTCTGCAGACGGCATCTGCTAGGCTCCACGAGGGCTAAAATAGTCCCATAGTCTGTTAATGAAGAATGCCATTTTAGTTTGTTGAACAGAAAATATTTTTGGGTTAGTAAAATATTTAAATCTGATCACTCTTTTGAATGCTGCTGGGTCAAAGAATAAGGCTTCATTCATTCAAAGATGCACTGTTGTTCTGAGCCCAGATATTTTGGATGTATTTCTGATGAATTTTAGTTGCTTGCCTGCAAATCAATCCTCTCTTCGCCTAATAACCTCCTCCTTCACACTTTTTCTTGTGTGGTCCCTCTTGTAACATCCCAGAGACTCAACCCCTCTACCAAATGCCAAAACATGTCAAAGAAGCAAAAGGCTTGTGACAGGAAAGCATTTCATTTCATCAGCAATAATTGTACTGTATTCAAGAAGAGAGGAGACCTTCATCCCTCTTATAATGAAATAATGATGGGGAAAAAAGCAGGCAAACTGAGCCATCCAAGAGACACTGGATGTGATTTTTTACAGATGTTCAGGTTTAAAAGTACAGTTGATGATACTCTTCTTGAAATTCATCTTTAAAAGTCCAGGAAACTGGCTTGTAATCATTGCTTGGTTAAAGACACTTTATAAAAATGACATTATAATGCAAAATTATAAGGTCTGATAAGGTCAGGGGGAAATCTACCTCAAGACGTGACACATGTGACTGGTTGTTTTTTCCCAATTCAAGAATCAACCATGGCGGTATGAAATGTAAGGATTTATAGTTTATTAGAATGATCCATAAGCAGTCTTCAGTGACTTGACAATATGATTTAACATTTTCTATCCGCGAGACATTATGGTTTCTTTATTGAATCCCTCTATAGTGCAGTTAGCTCTGTAGCGGTCAATATATTTTTCAACACCTCTTCCTGAAAATGACAGAAAAATAATGAACCTCTTGTGTTTGGCCACAACTTTGACTGAACACAGGACTATGAGGGCCTGTGTCCCTCAAAATAGTTTTCCCCAGCTAAAACGTCAAGCGTTCCTCCTTTTTAGCTGAGATGCTTTGGTTGTGTCTGGTTGCTAGATATCCGCGGATATGTGGGCGAGAAAACATCTTGGCGACTACCATCGTTTGGTCAGAGTCAGATCAACTTTATTATCCCACACGGGCAAATTACTTTGGTCCGTGCTCCAGTGCTCCAGACAAGACGACTACTAAGTTCACAGTAAAAAAAAAAGTTGAACATAGGCTACACAATAAGACCACAACATACTCATAATAAAACACACTTGATCACGTTTTGTTGGCAGGCTACAGTGTCTCCACTGTGATTGGATAGCCGGGTAATGAGTGACAATGACGAGCGAAACTTGAAAAATGTTCAACTCTTGGCGACCAAAAACAAATGCCAAACATGCAGTGGTCAGCGCAGAATCACCTTCAGCACCTCATAACGCTGCTGATGTTCATAGCAAGCGTAAAAACCCATTAAAAAGAATCCCAAAAATGGTATGTTCTCAGGAAGAAAAAAAAAAGTGGTTGTATGTGTGTTAGTTTAGGCTTTCTCTTTTAAATTATAAGCAGATATTTTGTGTATTTGAACTTCTTGGTCAGCATAAATGGAGCATATGTAGGATAAGACGTTCTGTGGAACCTTAAAAGTGTGTAATTCTTTTTAATTAGCCTGCAAAAAGAGGTCCAGCAAGTGTGTTGACTTGGAATCTCCAACATTCCCCCCTCCTGTGTCGAGCTATAGAACAAGCCAGAGCTTTGGTGAATCAAAAGCACAAATTGACCCTGTTCCATCTCTTGTCATCGAGTCTCATTAAAGGCTTGGTTTTTGAGGCCACAAGCATCTGGATTTAAAAATAGGACTCTAAATTGCCTTGTTGTATCCCCATTTGGTTTGTTTATTTATTTCATGTACTCTGTGCATCATGCAAAGCATTTTCTTGGCCGCCTTTTGTTCATTACATTTGTTTGCACATTGTTGCACATTGGTGCAAATACCTTTGATGAATCAAGCCCAGATGTTGGGGTTTGAATGCCAGAGGTAGGCCTTGGCACGCGGCGCCCTGGCCACCCCTCTGCTCAAATAAACTTTGAGCATGTAAATTATTTCTGCCTCTGTGGCCAGAGTCAACAGACACACTGTGCGCAGTCCAGCAATTACATATTTCAAAATTAATTTTATTACAAATCTTGACAGGGAAAATAAAATGGTAATAGTGCTGATTTTTTTAATGTGGCTTCTAATGACTTGTACCAGCAGTCGCTTCAAAAACCGACCAACCCCATGACAACAACGTTTCAGCAAGCCACATCAGAAGGTGCCAATTAAAATTCAGCAAATATCTGTTTATGACAATCATTGCCGTGACGTCCCCACAAGATCCAACAAGCTTCAGTGATACTGTCAAGTATTGGAGATGGAAACTTGGATCCATCTTTACTCACTCTCTCACACACACATTAATGTCTAATATCTTTGGCGTGCATCGTAGAAGCCACCGGGTGAAAATGTTGGGTCATTACAAATACAAAGTAGAATTTCTTTCCTTCCCTTATTGTGCTTTTGGATAGTGCATATTCTATTATACATGAATAAAGCAAAGTCATACAGTTTAAAAAGCCACATACTGTGACTATTAGTGTGTCCTCCATCTTTCAAATAGAGTTACAACTAGTGCATGGTGGAAATCCCAAAGCTGATCAGCTTTTGCTTTACTGCTTCAGTAAAGTTTCACATTAAGCTTGAGCAAAGCTGTTTTTATTTGTGTATTCCATCGACTTTGTACACACGGCCCCTTCCTTAGTCTTTAAATGTTCAAGGTGGAAGTTGTCACCCGAGACCTGCTGAACCTGCTTTGCAAACCATATTGGAGATCTGAGTTGGAATTTTTTGCTGCTTGCTGCCACCTCCCAGTGCATATCTTTTTATGCATCAGCAGTCTGATTTAAAAAGGGTCAAAGCTGGCTTGCCTCTTATGTCAAACACATTTCCCCAATCCTGCTTGCCAGTCTGATCTCAGCTGCATTTTATTCAGCTCAGCACTTCTTCTTTAAGAAAACTTTACACAAAATGCCCATGACTGTTTTCACGAGTATTCAACTACAGACTGCTGCCTAGCATGCATGCAGGAGGCATATTACATATACAACAGCATCCTTAGCACATAAATTTAAGGATTTTTACAGATTTATTGCAATTACATGCATCAGGCATTGGCTTGAATGTGAGAATAATTATTACAGCCTGTCCAGGGGTCATATAGGTCACCACAGCGTGATTGGAGGGTTACGTACCAAACCTGACTCCTTGCTGCCAATGTCAATCAGGTTAACAATAGCCCACTTATTTGGTAATTGTAGAAAGTGTAATCTGTAAACAATGCAAGGTCAAAGTTCAAAGAGTAGGAATGCACAGGTGGCTGCTTGGTGTAGTAACAGATTCCAGTTTGTCAAAGTCATTTGAAGGACAGTGTGTGTGTTTGTATAAGATTTGTAATTTAATGTTTTATAATTAATTGGTAAAGTAATTACACTTTTAATACCTTTTTTAAAAGACAATAATTATGGTGTCAAATGAAGCGTAAAATTATCTGGCAACCTAGCTAACCAAGAAAAATACGATGTTTAAGTTTGTCAGCAGACAGGTTTTTTGGCAGTTTCTTCCTGGGTTGGTTCCAGGTAATTGGGTAAACTGAGACTAATATAATATGCACACTGATACAGTATAAAAAACATACAAAGCACATTTTACTGTTATGCATTATCTGTATAGTACACATCTACAACTTGATTTAATTTGTGATACATTCAGTCTGACTTCTTATAATGCAAGCTGGAATACCTCTATGGATTTGCAAATCCCCAATATAAATTTGGTCCCAGTTACCGTTTGTACAGACAGATACACTCACGTTTCCTCTCACTTGTCCATACATAGTTACTCAAGACGAATACCTCAACGATCTGCAAACTACCCTGAATTTAAAGTAGACACCCTTGCAATCCCTGGGCCAGGAACTGAGTGCTCAAGGGCAATCTGCACTCCAGCAGACCTGCCTGTCGATAATTTCCCAATCCCCTTCTCAATTTGGAAAGCAAACACACGTCAGTTCTCCAATTAACTCCTACAGTTCCCTGAGTGTTATTGGGGTGTGAGTTAATGATGGCTACAATTATTCAGTGCACTTCAGTACAACCTTGCAGTGCAATAACATTTTTCTTTGGTGCAATTATCACGTTGGAGCAGCGAGCAAATTAGGATCTTTTGCACAATTGACCTCGTTTGGGTTCACCCGTCTGAGTCCAAATGTGTTTGTAGAACCTTTAATATACTCTTTGAAGGAATGAATAAGGTCTAGCCTCCAGAAATCTCTGCTTTGTTCAAAACATTTTACCTTGCCCAATGTGAATTCAACAGATATGTGGTCTCATCTTATTATTATGCAGCTCTTGCCATTACCTGCTCCATACAAAAAGCTACATTGTGTGTAATAAACTTAGATGGATTGTGTTGAATTGAACAAAAAGTGGCTGTAAAAAGCTCCTTTTTTACACTTACTCATAGAATAATAATGTAATACTGTAAAAAAGTCCAGTGGTATGTGGGAATGGGGTACTTAGTGCCTCTTAGCAGTGGTTTTCTATGTAATGCTTTTCGTGTATTCCCAGTTCAATGTGAACAAAGCTGATGGTACAGTTTTAAGGGGCAGGTGAAGTGGAATTACTGGAGTAGCTCATCAGGAAAAGGAAAAGTAAGAGGCAACAGGAGGTTGTAATTAGCAAATTAGTTTGCTTTTCATGGGGAAATGGTCATTAATGTGGTGCTTTATCAGACCTGTTTCCTCTGTCTGCTTTCTGTAGTGCTCTGTCCAGATTTATAGCCCTACTGCCTTTTTTTTCTCTCTGTCTCCCCCTGTCTCTCCCCTATTGCTCAGATACAGACACAAAAACACAAAGTCAGCCCCGTTATTGTGTCGTTGGAGACATCACCATGGTCAGCCTGTTTTCATTCAGTGTTTGTACATATACCTAAAAAAAATTATGCACTGTAACTCTAATTTATCCCACATTATTGTGAGCCAGAATGTGCAGGGCTGCCACTAAGAAGTCAGGTAGAGTATAAAGCTTGACAAATGTCTGCATAGGGAGGAGGTCTGGTGGAGGGATGGGTCAAACGTGAGTCAAGTTAACGTCAACCAAGCTCTTTCCTAAACTTAACTTAAGTGTCTTTTTGGCCTACAGCTAAGTTCCTATGAAGACAGAAGTTTATTTTGGAAACACACTATATATATCTAACAAGTGGAAACGGACACTCCGTCCCTGACACGTCCAAAACTGACGCTAGGGGTTCTTAGAGCGACGTTGGTCGGCAGTGAGAACGTGTTGTGACACATAATTTACATTCTTACTACCTGCCTACGTGAGTAACGTAACAATTTTGGTAAATTAAATATTTGGGTTGTTTGTTAAAACCTTTGTTATTTTTTTAAAGAATTTCGTAAATTTTACACAAATCTCAGGCTTCGTATTGCCTCTCGATCTTTCCAGAATTGGAAAAGGACTGTTGTGTTGCTGCGAACCCGAGAACCTACTCTTGTCTTCTGTATATCCTCTTTCTCTCCTGTCTCCCCTCCACTCATCTGTCCTGCGTGTCATCAGCAGTGTCTTCCTCTCAGCAGAAGGCCCCACTTACCATCTCTGACTAATCAGCATCCCCTCTGACCCCCTTGTTTACCCGTCCTCTTCTTTCTGGACACGGGTTGGAAATTATTTTTCCCCTCTGAGGCTGCTCCCCTCAAATCTACCCTCTCCTGTTTGTTGTGGGCGGCGGGCTCAGGGAGTGCTCAAGCTTTTCTATCACATATGGTAAATAAACAAACGATTACTGCCCCGATGACCATTTACATAACAGTTTTTGGGATTACTGCACTTTCAGTATGTTGTCTCTTGCTTTTTTGAAGCATCTGGTACATAAAAAGTCTCAATGAAAAAGTACACTTTTAAATGCCCAAACCTTTTTTTAATCGAAGCAGAGCTGTAATTTGAAGCATACGCATAGCTTTGAACAAAGACAACTATGTTCTCTGCTACTGCACCGACTTCCCAATCATCACTGTTAAAGACGCTGCCTCATTTCCTCTTATTTCTCTGATTCGTAATTTTGATGAAAGGCAGGGGTTGCTGGTCCAAATGTGGGAAAACGTCTTTGGTGGTTTTCCCTCACTGTAATTGATACAAATTCATATGCCTGGATTTAATCAAGCCTGCAATATCAGTGTTAACACAACAACACTAATTAGCTTCCTGTACAGTAGGCAGAATAGTCTTAATCTTTGCTGGCAATCAACATTTGCCAGACATTATACAAGTGATGTCAAAGCTAATATACAATGACAACTAAAATGAACTGACAAAGGTGTCAGCCAGGTTTATATATTTTTTTTTATATTTTAAAACATGAAACATTTTCAACAGCTCCGACTGAAAAACAGTCGGCGCAGTTGAAGCTGCAGAAAATAGATGGAGGTTTCTTTATATTGAATAATGCTAAATACTGTTCTTGTGTTACGTTTTTTTGACCTCAAGCCCCAGGCACATGTTGTATGTGATTTTTTATAAGTTCATTTGAACAGCTTACAAATGCACTTGATGGAACACATAGTAAATACTGTTCTACAATATTGGCTATACTGCATAGGTTTGATTACCTTTTCCAAGTTCATATTCATGGTTTGTTTCCATATTACAGTTAACCTGCACACTAGTCCAAGTCTCACATGGCATTCTCTACTCTCTGTATCATAAACATGTATCCAACTCACCCTTTGCTATAAGGTAGTCTATGTATGCTGTGAATGCTCTGCCAATGCTCCTGATGCTCATATAGCATTCATAGTTAAGCTCCCCCACTGGACAGCTCAGTGGAGAATGCTAGCGCTTGTACCAGGCTTCCCGCTGCTACATGGATTCTGCAACTCTACTCACAACTAACTGTCATAATCAACTTGGCCACAAATGCCACTTCAAGGTGGAGGCTGGTGTTCTATTGGCTGTGGCTACAGCTGGCTCTGGACTGTGGTGACTAGATCTTAAGGATTTATTCAACTGAAATGCCAAGGAAGTACCACTACTTCACCAATAGCTTTGGCACTTGTGCTGTTGTGAAAATCGGGAATTACTGTCTTCACTTAGCAAGGCAAGGCCAAGAAAGTTTATTTATATAGCAAATTTTAGCAACAAGGCAATTCAAAACACTTAACATAAAACTCTAAAAGCAGTGAAAGTGCAAAGATACACATATATAAGGACATTTAAATACAATTAAAAACATTCTAAGAGAATAGAAAATAAAAAAGGCAGCAGCAACCAGAAAAGTCTTCAGCCTTGATTTAAAAGAATGGGTGTTGATGCTGACCCACCGTTTTCTGGGAGTTTGTTCCAATATATGGTGCTTAAAACGGAATGCTGCTTCTCCATGTTTAATAATGTTTCTCCAGGTCTGGATGGTTCATGATGTTACAAGATCAGAAATGTATTTGGGCCCGAAAACAATTCAGTGCTTCATAAACCAACAGTAGTATTTTGAAGTCAATTCTTGGACAGACAGGAAGACAGATGCCAGAACTGAAGTGATGTGATCCACCTTTTTGGTCTCCATTAGCTGTCTAATTTTTTTTCTGGGAGAACTGTAAAAACACTGTTACAGTAGTCCAGGATAGTGAGGATAAATAAAGTTTAAAGACATACATCTTTTAATTCTTGAAATATTCCTCAGGTGATAGTAGGCAAACTTTTCTTAATGTAGCTTTTGAAATTCAGGTCTATGACTACACCAATAGTCTCTTTTTACATTGCTGATTGAAGTTGAGCGCTGACTTTTAATCGTTAATCCTTGACATAACACATAACACATCTAACTCAGTTTTGTCTTTGTTTATTTGAAGAAACTTACAGCGCATCCAATTGTTGGGTGGTTTAATGCACTTACTCAGTGCATGTATGTATGCTCAAAGTCCTTTGGCAATATGGTTTTGTGAATTTGTGTGTTGTCTGCATAATTATGCTGAATTCTTTTGTTGTTTTCCATAATCTGAGCGAGTGGAAGCAAACAGAAGAGCCCCCAGAGTGGAGCCTTGGGTAACTCCTCAGTAGCTTTACAACAGTGAGAAGCACTTCATGAAATGCATGATATTTTAGTTTTAGTAATGTCTCACAGGTAGGCTTGTGTTATGTGGTAAATGGACTGTGGTGAATGGATGTTTTTTTATATAGCACTTTTATCCAACGCGCTTTACAATGTGTCATTCATTCATCTCATTTACACATTAACTCAAAGACACAGATATGCCATGCAAAGTCATTGGGAGCAATTGGGCTCAAGTATATGTTTATGTACATATGTATATAGGAGCCAGGGATCAATGTGCCAACCCTGCGATTAGTTGTCGACTGGCTTTACTTCTTGTGTCGGTGTCTGCTAGCTGCTATAAGTTGTTTGGCCATTATACTGCTTCATGATGTCTGTTTCCATAGTGGGTAAATATGAATTTGTGTTTGTACTTGTGTGTTTGTAGTTTTTTCCTATTGTGGTGATGTTGCTGTTGTTTGGGAGGGGATATTTCATATTGGTGCACTGTATTCAGTTTTTTTGTTGATGGTAATGTTGTATATTGGCTTTATAGATGTAAACATATCTGTTCTTCTGTACACAGTCATCTTACATTGTTATTTTCATACTGGCTTCATGGGAAACACAGTCACACCATAGGATTTAGTTACAGTAACATTTTCCACACACTTCATATTTAGTGAAATACTATAAAAATATTTCTCAAAAAGCGTTCATGTGGCAACTTTCTTCACTCAATTTCCTCATTAGGAAAAAAAATGTGTTCGCTCAATGCTATGGATGTTTTTGATTTAAGCATGCATAGGTAAATAATGATGTGCCGCATTGATCACATTTTATAGCCTGCTGTTGCATATTAGGTGGGTTGCTGGGCTTAGATCTATGCATCATGGTTTACAAGATAAAATATTACCCCCAGCAAACGGAGTTGTTCGGTCGGTTTACAGGCCTCGTGGCTAGTGCCTGGTTAACATATAGTACATTTCACATATTTCATACAATTTGGTGGGGGAGTTTATTATCACTATGTTCTAATCTCCCCTTTGCTGATCTTTGTCTAAGGTTGTATGAAGTGACAAGATGAGAGTCTAGAGGGGCAAATATCAACTCTGTACATGCTCTGTATTCACCCAAACATACAATTTCCAAAATATCCACAAAAAAAGCAAATCCATCTTAATAAGCCTTTGCCCCATGGGTGCTGTTTGGCTGAAGAAGACCACTTAGTCCATGTATTGGGGGAAAAAGAGAACATGAAATACTTCATCTTTATTGTGCTCCAGAGAGGGCATTCATAGCTGCTTCATCTTCAAATGTATTGCTGTCAAAGGTATAATTTACAAGCTCGGTCTAATGTCACCTTAAGTTTAGGTCTCTTTTGTTGCATTGGAAAGGATGGGTGATTTGGCATGTTATTACCTCGGCTAGGAAAGATCATGCCTCATCTCTGCAAAAGGCTAAGACAAAATACATCAATTACCCTGGAGAATTGAAATGTCAAGGCAGGTTTAGCATTTCCAGCAATAGAAATTGGATTTCAGACATAGCCTACTTCCAAACTTTGATAAAGTAAGATATTGAAGTCCATATTCTCCAGTGAAAATGCAGCATGCGACTGTATTGCCGCGTTAAGAAACCCCTTTCTGATAAATAAATATGTTTCTAACTGTCTATGCTTGATGAAACAAACATTGTGGTTTATTGAAAGTTAATGTCACATAATGAATTGCAATTCATGGGCGTTCTTCTGAATGACCTGATGAAACTTAAAGGACCGAAGCTTAGTAGTTAGTGAGTAAAATTCGATCAACTTCCTTTTAATTAGTAATCAAACCTTTGGTTCTGGTGGGTGAAAGGGGCTAAGAGACTGGGGATTAATTCATTCCGAAGGTCTTTGGTCTAATAGAACACTTTTCCTTGCTATTTTAGTGGGTCAGCTATAATTACGTTAGTAGCTGTAGCAAGTGATTCCATTAAAATGTCCTATGGTTCAGGAACTGTCTGTGTTTGAGAATAAAGATACTCTTAAAAATCAGGAGCAAACTTAATATCTAATTTAGGTGTGGGGGGGGGAGGAGAAATGAAAGGGAAAAAATCTGACATACATGTGAACATTTTGATGAAGCCATAGGTTTTGCGAGAACCAGGGAAATGAACAAGGGGGAAGATTATCATCTCATGTACGACTGGTCTGTCTAAAAGTTTGTGTTCGCCCACCCGCTCCCTCTGAGAGATTTGAGACCAAGTCCAAACCCTTTTTGCTTGCAAGCAGCTGTCACCACCTGCCAAAGACTTCAGAAAAGCAGAGTGGTAAAGTCAAAACAGCCTGTGACCTTGTCTGAAGCATCTAACCTCTCTCCAGGTCTCCGGTGTTCTGCATTTTGCTCCATGGGAAGCACCTGTCTCCCCAACTTCCTCTAAATACACTCAGGACATCACCCACTGCTGTTAAATTACCCTTAAAGGAGCCTTTAAACGTAGTCCAGAAGCAGGGCGCTTGGAGAGGTTTCTGTCTATCCATTTGGCATATGCTGAACCATTAGTGGACAAGACAGGAACAAAGCATATTCAGGGGGAATTTTAGAGGGTAAAAGGAAATGTCTCTGGTGTGGGAAATGTCAGCTGTCTGACATCTGCTTTCATGAATGCGTCAGCAGAAGGCTTACTGACTGAAAAGGGACATTCAGAAAAATGATGAGTCAAATATCTTACAAATATAATTCCACTGAAATCCTTTTCTATTTTTTGGGGATTTTAGAATGTTATAAATTCATACTTTGTCTGATAAACAGAGAACAATAAGAGCCTTTCCAAGAGGTCGCCAGTCTGCAGTGATACAAGACAGATACACTTACATCCTCTCCTGTCTCTCCACGTTGACTCCACAACCCTTACTCTCTGTCATTTGGGTGAACATTGAGTAAAGACAGGTTGCTAAGGTTGGAGGCTCTGAATTCCCACACCCGTCTTCTAGACCCACTTCTTTTTCCTTTGCATCATATGCCTGGCACAGGCACAACCTAAAGCAAGGCCCATGATCTAACCCCAGCTACCCACTTCACAAATCACACAACAACGGGTGAAGGGGCTTTTTATGCTGAGGGTGTACTCTTACCCTCTGTGGTAAAGCTTTCACATGCGTAATGTCTTCTGGCAACGTCACACCCATGTCCTACGTCTTGTAATGTGACAGGATAACAACTGAGCTGTTTACTGATTGTACAACAACTCTGAACAATTGCACTATTGTGTGCTTTTAAATAGCTTTTACAGTTCCACGCCTGCAAAGCAGGCTACAGACAGACATTGAGGAGTTTTGGGTAAATTTATCCCTGTGTCAGAGAAACCATAGAGCTGACTTTCCATTAAACATCTCAGTGTCTGTATTGGGTTTGTCTTTGTTATCCATTAAGGTAACATGGCACATGTACTTATACATTCAAATTATGTAAGACAACATGTATACTGTTAAACAATGTATATATCTGTTTAATATAATGCTTCATCAAGCATCCGGTTAGCTTAGCCTAAGACTGAGGGAAACTGCTAGTATGGCTGTGTCTAAAGAGAGAGTGAAATTGATCTTTTTACCTATCTCTCTGCCTGAAAGCAAAATGTCACTTTTTACAAAACGTGACATTTTCTATTCAAAAACACAGTATTGTCAGAAAAGATTTACTAACATTGTAGCAGCTTCTGTCATATATCACAGGTTTGGTGATAAGCATTGTTTCATATTCAAAATCGTAGAAGTACACACAGTCACACACAGAACAATGAGGTAAACCTTGGCAAAGCCCACCAAGAGCCGCTTATTAGCCCAGTCCAAGCCTGGTCCTGCCCATAAAGGCCCGTTCAATCAAAAGTTATGTGGAAACCGTTGTTGCAGGATTATTGTAGTGTGGCTGTAAATTGTGTGTAAGGCTCATTATCAAAGGGGCCTCCCTGGCAGAGCTTTGGCACAGGGGAGCCCAACAAGCCCGGGTCTCACCATCTGTAACTGGGGTATGGGGTGGGGGTGGGGGTGGGGACCTTGTGCTTCCACTGTGTATACGCATTAGAGAACTTTTCTCTTGGGCTAAGGCCAAAGCTCAACAAAGTTTCCCAAGCTTTATTGGAAATGCAGACAGTAGATCTGCAGTAGTGAGAATTCAAGACTAGTTTCCCCGAAGTGTGGTGTATATATTTGATGCATGATGCCGTTTCTTAAGCAATATGGTGTGATATGTTTATATACATATATACAGTTTGATGCAAATTACCATTATTGTCTCTTATTTTTAGACGGTAACAAAACAAATGCCAATTTATCTAAATTAGTTTTTTTTTATTATTAATAGTTCCTTGTTGCTATATTTATTAGGGCTGCAACTTAGGGCTGCATTTTGATAGATTAATCTGTTAATTATTAGTTTGATTAATTGATAATTAATCGGATGAAAAGAAAAAAAGAAAAAAAAGATTATTTCCAGCGTTTTAAGTAAAAAAATGTAATTTATTCCTCCTTGTACTACTTCATTTTACTACAGTAAAAATAAAATAAAATAAATGCTGTGTGTGGTTAACTCAAGCTGAAGAGATTTTTTTACATTTTGTTGCATGTCAGTAAAAACCCTGCTCATGAATTTTAAAGCTTCTGGCTGATGAGACTACAAAACGTCATCACGCTAAACACTAAAGACGCCTTTAGCTCCGTGGCGGTGACGTGAAGTCATGCAGCCGCAGTCTTTATTACGTCTTTTTGCTTCAAAACTCATAAAAACTGTGTTAATTTGAAAAAAAAATTTTAGTATCATAAACGTCACTCTGCCTCTCAGCTTATTTTCGGCGATAATCAAATATCCAGTGGAAAAAAAACATTGGCTTTTTGTGGAGGGAAACCAGTGCGATGCTAACTTCCAGGGTTGGCCTCCAAAAATATGTCATCCCTGCAGCACTCTATTTCATCTATCTATTTTACAGCTGACGGCCAGCTATATTAGCCCAGAAATAATTTCTGTCTGTGTCATTGTTTTTAAATTAGAGCCAGTAATTGTGGGGTTGCGTCTGCACTTTTCTCAGCTGTAACATTAGTGTGTACCCCCCCCCCTCCCCTCCCCCACACACTTCTTTTCAATAGCTTCCTTCAGAAACAAGGGAGACAACATTATTTCCTGTAATTCATCACTTCAGCGACACAAGGCACGGCATTGGCTGACTTACTGCCCCCGGAGACGTTGCCACAGTGTGTGCTGTGAATGATAACATAGACCAAACTAATCAATGATGAAATTGATATGAAATTGTATTCATGCAGAGGCTATATAATGGGTTCTGGCCACAGCTGCAGCTGCAGAAAGGAAAACATGTAGATAACTGTCATGTTTGCTCATGCTGTCTGCGGGTGAAAAGGGCAATCAGAGATCCCTCCTGAAGTGCTGCAATCTGGATATTTCACTGAAAGATTTCAAACTCAACCCTTTGGCTTTCTCTTGTGATTATCTACCTGTCTGTTGTAAAAAAATTGGTTGATCAGAACAATGACCATATTAGACTTTGAGGCACATTTGTGTGCATTTGTTATGGTGAGTGCCTGGAAACCTGACAAAAACATTCAATGCACTGATAACACTGCCAGAGACAGATTTATCGACTTGAATAAAGCCTGTTGACAACCTGCAGTAAATGGCATGATTAGGTATTAAGATAAAAACAAGATATGGCTGTCATGTGATATGGCTGTCATTTTCCAATACAGAAACGTCTGCATCCATTCAGCTTTGATTCCCTCCCAGCTTTGTCATATTTCAAGCTGACTGACTCAATGCAGCTGTATTGCTTCAAGCCGGCTGGATTAGTCTGATTTGGTGAATTGTTGCACTCACAGTAAATAGCTGTTATTAAAGTGTCTGTCTTTCCTCCAGGTTATGAATCACATGCTAATCCAACAATTTTTTCATCAAATTACTACTTTTGAAGGAACAGTTTGACATTTTGGAAAATATTCTCAATCCTTTTTTGCTGCAAGTTAGATGAGGAGATTGATACTATCTTATCGATCTGCTAAATGCTGTATATGGCTATTAGCCTCTGGTTAACTTGGCTTAGCAAAAAAGACTAACTTGATGAAAACTACCATATATTGCACAATAATTACAGAATGTAAATACGTTCATTGGCTGTCGCAGAATTGATGACCATACATCTCATGACAATACGAAATATTATAATTTAAAATGATCATGGTTTTGTTAATCACCCATCTAATCCCATAAACATCAAGGTGTTTTGCAAACAAGATTAAAAAATGTCTTCACTTATTCTGACCTGATCATGGATTGATTCGTACATGTTTTTCAAAATTTCGAAATAAAAGGAACATGACAAACTCGGATGAAATTATGTCTAGTATAAGTGTTTTATCTTTGAATTACAGTACATCATTCCAAATACCATAAACCTTCAAGTTCATCTTGATTAAAATCTTCTGTTTCACCCGTTTCTGATAATGCCCATCTGTAAGTGTTTATGTAAATCACAACTGCCTTAGCACGCACACAATGATCCACCCAAATGACTTCTGAGGGTCTCTGCTCGGGCACTTTTCCAGTAATGATTGATACAGTGGAGCTTGTGGAAAGTGCAGCCTGCCAGGGTAGGTGTGATGTGTAAAACATCACAGTCATTTATCCAGACAGCACATGACAGCACTGCTCATGCCCAACCAGTTGTTGTGCTTGACAAGCGCTGTGAAAACTGGGAATGTTGGAAGGCAGATGGATGCAGCATCCCATCGTTTCAGAGGCTGATAAATTTCAGAGAGAATTGTCAAGGATGACTTGGTGCTGAATTTGGACCAGAACATCTTCACATGCAGGCTATGAATAATTGAACCTCTCTTTAAGAGTACAGTAACACATTGCCTCGCCTTTCATCTGCTTCCCACCAGTGCAAGGCATTGACAAGTTCTCATGGAACATACGCAGCAATAAACAGCATAACATGGCAATTGTAATGTGAACAGCATGCTGCCACTCGAACGAGTAATTGACTTCAGCAGACCCACAATCAGTGCCCTGTTCGCAGAAACTCCTTTCCCATAAGAGGGTCCAATATTAAGACAAAGTTGGGCTTGCATCTTCTGCACTAGAATCGACCATAGGCAAGGCGATTTGATCTCAGTCAAACAATACAAATTTTGTGTATGTTTTTCACTTTTAGACAGAACAAGATGAAAGCCGTCAAGACAAACCATAGTCTAAATGTATTTCCTCCGCTTCAAAGAGTCATCTGTTATCGTAGCATCTCTGAGGATGTCCCTCTTTATTAAAAAGCTCAAAGCAAATGGCCTTTTACTTTCTGTGAATGGAAAGTGCGTGCATGTCTCGTGTGTGGTCCAGTTGATGTTCCAGCGGTCCCCTACTGTAAATAAGGAAACATGCATATACTACTGTCTAATGCCATTTTCATTAGTGTTTGGAGACTCAATAAGAGATGCCAGTTTCGGTACTTGTCACTTTATTTGGTCCGAAAACCAAATCTGATCTTCTCCCAAAAAGTTTATTTTTCAAGCCCAAAAGTTTCCTCAATGTCATCATCTCTGGCCCAATTCTGTCTTTTAATGAATCAACCAAAAGCTTTGTAGTTTGATTAAACAGAGTATTTGTGAAAGGTGACAGCAACATACATGTTCAGTGCTCTGCAGTCATGAAAGACTTATTTGGATGAAAAATAACGAACCACAGCATTAAAAATGCAGCGTTTCAGTCAAAAAACCACTAGCTTACTTGTTTCTTCATATTCTGTTTGTGTAGTGGCTCGTTATGCCATGGAGGTAATCCATAACAGAATGCGTTCTCGTATCCTTGTGGACACACGCAAGCTCTAAATAAGAATAGATTTTTTATCACCGCCCCATCCAGGAACTCAATAGCCGCATTGTTTGCTGGAGGATTTCTACTTTGGCTTGAACTGGAACAAATGGGTGGCCTGAAAATAGCATCCAGGTTCTGCTCATAAGCCATTTAACCAAAAGATCCTCCGCTGCACTGCTGGTTTTGTTCACTGTTTATCTAATAACAATCTTGACTCCTTTCTTTTCGGCCGTGGATATTAGTTTGTTTGCCATTTACTGGTACAGCCCACCTCCTCAAATCTCTTTTGTAAATACCTCTCATACTGAGCTCAGGGTATTTGGTTGGATTGCAATTTCCGTGCTGCCAAGGTTAAGCGAGCAGGACAAATTGAATTTTGCATGTCTTCTTATGATTTATGGTGGAACAGAATAGATTCAGAGGCCTGATCTCCTATAATCTCTCTCATTATGGGAGATGTAAGAGGAGATGATTGTCCAGCGTAATTTAAGACATCTGCAAATTTCATATAACCTCTTTGATTCTGCACTGGCTCTCATTTGTGCACGACCGATTGTTCTGTATGGTGGCCAGCTGGAACCTGTGCCACATAAGGTGCGCACCCCAAACTTTAACAGCTCTTTAATTCACAAGCTCATTAAAATGCTGCAGTTTACCAGAGATCCTGTAGTTGTTTTAGTGTAAAACACAACCATAAGGGATAACCGCAAGAGTGAAGATCAAATATAGTGAAAATGTATTTTTCTCATGGTATCTAATGTTCCATGTCCTAACACACCTAGTCCTTCATACAAAGTGACTCCTCTCCTTGGTCTTGCTACATCCTGCACTCTAATGGTTTTGTCCACTTCCTACTGAAATAGTTGGAGTCTGATCATGAGGACACAAGTAGTCCTCTGAATTACCATGTCGGCTCGTTTCCAGGACTTCTGAGTCACTTTCCATGTTTACCATGGTTCACCTTGCCCTCCCTGCTCATGTTATGTCCTGTCCAAACATCCCGTTTTACTGGAAATGTGTTCGTATGGGACATTTGGAAATGGTATTTCATGTCATCTTTAACCATTTTTACAACAATGCATTAAGCAGTGTAACTAGGGCAGTTTGTACCAGTTTTTTTAATTCATGCAATAGTTTCCTTAAAGCAATAGTTCAACAATTTTGGAAATACGCTTATTTGCTTTCTTGCTGAGAATTAATTGAGCAGGTTGAGATAGATCTGTTAGACATTCTGTAAATAAAAGAATGCAGCTAGCAGCTGGTTAGCTTAGCTTAGCAGAGTGGAAACTGGGGGAAACAGCTAGCCTAAAATACACACAAAACTAATATGTACACAAACCTAAATACAATACCAATTTGCATTGTAAGAGGGGTATTTTGTTTTACTATTTTATATCTTTTAACTTCTGTCAGTCAACTCTAGTTGTTGGCGATTGCTTCATATTAAGAATACAGACATGAAAATGGTACTAATCTTCTCATGTAACTCTTTGCAAGAAACCAATAATCCTATTTCCCCGAACGCCACACCTTTAATGTCTTTGTAAATCATGTTTTTCGACGCTTTAATGTTCATTTTATTTTTCTCATACTGTCTGTCTGACTATAGAGTATTCACCTTCTGTTTGAAATGTTTCGTTTTAGCACCTGTCTCTTTCTCATGATATGTCCCCTTTGATGTGGAGGTAGGTGACTCTCACTGACACTCAGTCAGTTACATAAATATATACTATCCAGAGAGAAAGCGCAACTGAGCATGCTCACCTTTTGTCAGTATCTTGTCTGCTTTGCGGTCTCACCTATAAGCTGCCCAGTAAAACCACAGTCCTTTATCAGGCTCCTGAGGAGCTCCACTAGAGCAGTCGGGGGTTAAGTGCTTCGCTCAGGGGAACTTTGAAATTAGTTGTGAGGGAAGGGAGAGTGTTATTCATTTACTTTCTCCGCACATTCTGTATTTTCACAGACAGTCTGGGGATTTAAATTGACAGCCTTATCACTTTTCCCCAAAACTCCTGTAAATTCATAGACCGGCTTGCTTAAATATTTATAAAAACTGCATGATATATGCATATATGCATGTATATATATATATATATATATATATATATATATATATATATATATATATATATATATATGTATATATATATATATATATACACACACACACACACACAACTGTAAACCTAGTATGTAATGTATAAAAAAGAGTGAATGTTTATTCCAAGGCAGACAATATCATGGCTCAGAGCTGAGGAGTTGTTAGCACAGTGGTATTTGTGGCTTCTTAGCTGAAACCCTGAAGGATCAAACCCCTAATAAGAACAATGTGTACCAGTGAAGAACCGGGCCCCACGCAAGCTTTACTGTGGCCCTCCAACCACCTGAAACTACAGGTCAGGATTACAAATTGTCCCAGGAGGATAAACTTCCCCCTCCTCCTCCTTTAACCTTTGACTTGGTCAGTTTGACTGACACACAGGGAGGAAACATGATGCAGAGGTACCTTGCCGGAACGCTTTCAAAACACTCCTTGTTGTCTTTTTGGCTGAACTTCAAGGGATCGTGAAAGAGTCCACTTATTTCTCATGTGGCATTGTGTTACCGTGTCTGGCACTTCTTTGTTAATGACAGAAAAAGTCCCCCAGACCCCGATTGTCACATGAATTTATGTATTCTATTATGTTGTGTTTTCTTTTACACAAGCTTGTCACTTTTGTATCTTATAATCTTAGTCCCAAATATTTTGGTACATATAATTATACTAATGCTTTTTCTCTTATTACGTAAGGTTTTCCAATTGTTTTGTTGTGCTCTGCGTTTTGGTGTTTCTCAGAGCATGAAAGCGGCGGACGCTGTGGTTCACCGATGGTTTTACTTCCACAAAT
Organism: Ophiodon elongatus; assembly: GCA_016806645.1. Lineage (NCBI taxonomy): Eukaryota > Metazoa > Chordata > Actinopteri > Perciformes > Hexagrammidae > Ophiodon > Ophiodon elongatus. The sequence goes on from JACSYO010001725.1 coordinate 726,850, forward strand.
TCCTTTTCTCTTCAGAGAAAAGATTGATACAGCTCTTGTAAGTCTGTTAAATTCACAGTGAAACAGCACTGTTCCTGTAACATGGTATTATTTACAAAGGTAAAGGTAAAATAACACTACAAGTTGTTTTATGGCCTGGTGTATTGACTTTTTGCAGTCTTCTTTATGGTTGCCAATTTCTCACTACCAAATAAGGGACAACGGTGTTGTGCGCGGTGCCATGGTGATGTGGTATGGTATTGTATAAAAATACAGGGTATATTCATATTGGAAAGGCAAAGAAGTGTATATTCCACTTTGTATCATTTGCAAGGTATACTTATTGTCATGGTGCAACAAAAGGCAGGTATAGTGCCCTTTTGCTACATAAGAAAATACAGAGAATGGAGGATAATTGTAGGAGTCCCATATCCTGAGGAAAGAAGCTGCTCTGAAGTCTGGTGGTACGATACAGCAGATGACAAAAGGCTGTTGCTGGACTGGGTATTATCTTTTTATATTGATTTCCCTCTTCACAGGCACCTCTTGTCGTCAATATCACTGATGCTCGGTACATGGGTACCAATGAGGTTCTGTGCGGTTTTAATCACCCGCTATAGATCCCTTCCGTCTTGGGCCATGCACTTCCAATGCCAGTTTGTAATGTCTCCAGTCAGGATGCTTTCTATTGCTCCTCTTTAAAAGTTAACAAGAACTTGGCACTGGAATTTTGCCTTCATACGTTTTTTTAAGATATACAGCAGTTTATGAACTTTTTTCCCCAGGATGGAGATGTGTGATGTACATAGATTTATCATTATTAAATATCATTATACAAGCCTTTGTGAATACACCTTAAAATTAATTATCAAATAAATCCCAATTTGTACCTTTACAGCAAAAGACACATAGAAATACTGCAAATGCAGTAAGTGGAAAAGAGGAGCATCATGACTCACCAAGTCTACTTTTTCCATGGATATGTTTTGCTGCTCTTGACTAATTCAAGCAGTCCTTTGTCCTTTTGCAAAGCCAGAGAGTTCTTACATGACATGATGTAGATATTGCTAACATGTGACTCAATATCCACTGACAGCTGGTCTCAGACGTGCTTGCAGGTCTTATGAGCTGTATATGCTGGGCAATTAGATTTCAGAATGTCATTGTTGGCGCTGCTCAATAAATGGTAAACACAGTGGTGTTTTCCAAAGTTGACATTAGCATTATCTGTTGCGTATGCTGTGATGGGTCCAATATCCAGTTCATGCTTTTCCAGACAGTTCAAAAGAGCTTGATGTATGCCAATTGCAGTTTCATCACTGTCTTCATAAAAGTCAAGTAATGTGCACCGCACTCCATCAGACACAGAGAAAAGCTTTTCCATTTACTTCAGTGGCCACTAAGACATACACAGGCTCACCTTCGGTCTGGGACAGATCATCCAGAATATCCCACACAGTCTTGAAACATTAATTGTAATCATCTCAGCCAAGTGCCTCCTCTTCCTTAACATTTGAGTCATTAGCAAACCATGAGCTTCACAAGACAGCCGGTGGTGTTGTAGTTGAATCCTTGTTCACTCCGTATGGTACACATACAAGGCTTTACTCACTGCAATTTTTTTTGTCATGAAAAACAATATTGCTTGCACTTTTCAGCTAGCTTGGCCCGCTTGTGTATTTTGGTTGTAGCATGCTGAGTTGGGACATTCTCTTCTCCATGGCCTATTGAGAATTCCCAACGGCATAAATAACAGAAGGCTTTCGTCGAGTCACTACTGACAGGCCTAACCAACGACTTTTTTGCTTCCCAGTTTTAGCAGGTTAACACATATTTGCACATACCAAACTGACTGAACAACTTTTTTTTGGTAGGAATTGGGGTATTTACGCTATACACTACTGATGCACATAATGGGGCCTGTGATTGGATTACTAGTGATGCACCTGTGATGTGATCAGCACATGATCTGAATGTGCCGTTGGCTGATCAGAGTAGAGTAGCTCCAAATACAGGACAAGAGAGGTCCTATGGGACAAACCAATTTGGTCCAATATATGTGACGAGTTGGCAACCCTGTTGCACCTTTTGCAAACAGGCAACCAGGGGTGACTCAAAGTAGTTTAGTCGCTGTGCCTGGCCAAGAAATAGTCTGTAAGAATAGTTATTAAGATTAAGAGGTGCTGGGAGATGGATTTTTTTAAGCCAGTAAGCCTGGCTTTGGAGAAAGCCAGGCTTACTGTTTTTCCTCTATTTCCAGTCTTTATGTAAAGCTAAGCTAACCGGCTGCAAGCTGTAGATTCACATTTACGTCTAAGTCTGAGAAAGAAAATGAAAAAGAACATTTAAAAATGTTTAGAACTATTCCTTTAATAATGATGATTTGCACTGAGAGGGGAAAGAGGAAAAGTACTGCATAAACTAACAACCGGTGGTCTGATATTTTCTGTGTAAATCCTTTCGTACTTGACTTTCAGCATGAGCAGTAATGTGTGTAGGATTGGGCAATTTCCGTGGAACAACTTGGTGCATAAATGTTTCATCAACAAGGTAAGAGGATGGAATTAACTTTTATTCCTTTTTATAAGGCTCCCCTGACTGAATGCAGCAAAATTGCTTTTACATCATGTTCTGCAGTAAAAATGAACAAGGTGTATATAAAGCCTGTTGTTATCGGCTATGACTCAGCTCCGGAGGAAGGTCCTGCTTGAAACTGTGATTGCTTTGTAAAAAAAATGTTGCCCTCATTAAGGGGAATTAATGGCTCACAAAAGTAAGTGAAGTTGCAGTGGTGTGTGTGTTTTTTAAAAGGAAACATTGACAGAGGTTAGAAAAACAGGAGCCTTGTTCATTTGCAGGGCTTTTCCTACTAATTAATTTCCACATTTAGAATTGCACTCTAGCTACACATTTTGTGTTCTTGATGTATCTACAGTATATTTACAGTCTTAGTTAAGTCTATAGTGGCAAGATTGGCATACTTTGTGGTCTGTAATAATTTCTAATAATAGTGTTTAGTTTGGATTTAGTTGTTTTGCGGATGTCTTTCGGAAACTGAAGGAGAGATGCACATCCCGGAGAGCCTTGTAGAGGGGTTTCCTGGGTTGGGAAAATAAATTGGGAGTTGGCTGACTCTCCAACTGACAGTTGGATGATGACACTCTATTTTTTCGTTTCCACTCAGGACCCATGAAGTGCTGTGAGACGCTTTCAGTATTCTCACAGAGCTCATCTGCTCTGTTTTTAGTTTATTTAGGACATTCAGGGAAGCCATGAAATGATGTAGTCACTAGTTAAGTTTATGGGGACTTGGTTTGAGGAACCGGAGGGTTGCCGGTTCAAGTCCCTACTTGGACCAAAGTACGGAGTGCAGACTGGTAGCAGAGGATAAATATCACTGTTTGCTGTGGTGTACACTGTGTGACAATAAAGGCCTTTACAAACCGGGGGCGTTACTTTTTGTGCGATTAATTTGCATGTCAATACATTTTTCCGAACTGATGTTTTTGTCATAAATAATCACACAGAATGCAAAGATTACATGCCATGAGTTTTTTGTTTTTTTCGGAACAATGTCTATTTTTCTGATTACTATTTTCAACTTTGACAGAGGCAGCGCATACCAGATCCACTCATTACCTTCTTACCTACACAATAAAAGCCCGAGACATATACACTGCATAACTATTTACCAGAAAGAACTCAAAATCACTGCCATGGGCAGCTCTGGCTAAAGAGGATCCCGGTAGTTTGTCCATGCCTGGGAAAATCTTTTTGAATATTTTATTGAAAAAGTGTTGCAACTGTCGTAAATTTGTATCGCTGCCGGTATGAATAGTGTTGATGCAAAATATTCGCAGACTTGTATTTCACAATTTTATTTTTATTTATTCATCATGCCCCCAGTGTGTACAGGCCTTAAAAGTTCATTAAAATTCCCTTTTCTATGTTTTAGTCATGTACGTGCAGACATACAAAGGAGTAATGCCATTTATACTGCCAGCACTTTCACCAACTGTGCATGTTATACAGGTCTGTGAGAGGCAGATGATTAGTTGGTCTGATATCCAGATGCTGTTTGTGGTAACTGTACACCTACCTGCCCTACTGGAACATCAACCTCCCATCTCAGTGTGTCTGCACCCGCTGGTCTGTCGAGATGAGGCCTCCCTGCATTCTTAGGCTGGACGTTATACTTACAGATAATACCATAGCTGATGTGACATACTGCACTATTATTCTATTCACTGGAGTGCTAAATGGAAAGATTGGATTGTATTTTTTGCAGCCTGTGCCAAGCAGAGGGCTAAATTGGCACTTGTCTTTAGTGAAGGCAGTTTTGAGAGTTCAGTGGAGCATTTTCCCTTCGATGAAATTATAGTTTCAGACTTAATCATTCTTTCATTTGAAATGATAAAAAGATCCCTTCGATGTCATTTCATGTCCAACGTACATTGCAAGAGTGTAACAACCGTAACATCTGCCCTGACTGAGGAGTTTTATATGAACAGTGAATTCAACAACTTCACGCAAAACATACTTAAAACACTCTGCTCCAGACTCTCTGCTTTCCATTTTGCTCTTAAATCTTTCATCCCTCTATTCTACTAAGAGATCTCCCTCCCAGCGTCTCTTCTGCCCCCCTCCTCATCGCAGCCTCTCTATCATACATTTTCCTTTGCTGTTGACAAGATAGGGTATCTATGACATAAGAGCCTGTACCCGTCACACTTGCGTGCTCAAACTGTTGCAGGAATAATCCAACATAGGTCATGCAATGCTCGAGTAAACACCAGCCTCAGACCACCAAGGCTGGCTGATAAGTTGAAAGATAGTGAAAGTCAAGCCCTTTAAAGCTGTGGGGATGAAATATAGTTAAGTGTAGAGAAAAAACAATATTGCACTCACAACCATAATGGGCATATCAAAGGGGATGGAAACCCCAGTGAAATTGAAGGTTAGTACCAGTATTAGTTTAGATCAAAGGTCTTTCTAAAGGCTTTTGTGGTGTTTTACCATGCTGATGCTTGAGGTGTGTGCATTGAAAAACAACACTATAAAGCCCCTGAAAACCTTTTGAAATAACATCAAATATTCATGACAAATTCTGTGTCAGTGTGTTAGTTAAAGTTAAAAGGCAATCATCCTTTGTCATTATTACAAGCAGCAACAATACGACCGTCATTGTTTTGTGTGAGTCATCATGGCAAAATGTGTTACTGGAGCGGGAACTAGAGAGGAGATTTTGAGTACTTTGCCAGCTGTTTATTTGTCTGTCTGTCTGTGGCGTGGTAGCTGTGCAAGACGCAGACACAACACTTTACAGGTGTGGAGTTGAGATCAGATTGAAGGCAGACTGAGGAGTTTCTGGTCTGAGCAAAGGCACCGCGAGTAGGAAGGGGTAGGTAGTGGGGAAGGGTTCTCCCCAAATAATGTCCCTGGCCAGATTTGTTGACACAGCTGATGGGATTCGCATCGAAAGATGGTCGCTGATTTATTAAGAGTTTAACACTTAAACACTCTGCTTCATTTGGACTGTGCAGTAGTGGTTTGATCAGATTTGATTGACAATAGTTGTATCTGAAATCGCTTCCTCGTTCATTCACTTCTCCTTATATACACTCAAAATGAAGCCAAAACTATCTCCAGACCAAAATACCACTAGGGAGTGAGAAAATGTTTATTTTTGTCTGTAATTTAGTTACTGTTAATTACTTAGAATTTATATTTTAATGAGGGGAAAGGATCTTTGCAACGCAAACATGAACACACTAATATACTGTATGAATGGAAAACATATGAAATTACAGGAAATACATAAATAAAGTATATGATACTATATGAAAGTACATGGTATTTGTTCTGCATAATCCCAAAGAAGCAAATATTTAAAGAAACTTGACTTTAGGTGCACATGCAGTGTTAGTGGATAGTTATTCAGGCGCAGAGTATAGCCTACTGTATGCCAGTCTATTGAAATAGTTGAAAGAGTGTAATAACACTTTTGAATAGCATGCAGTTGGCTTTCCTCCAGTGACTTTATCCTGGTTGAGGAACTGCAATGACTGTCCTCGGGCAGTTTGGGGCCCTGTGGTCCATGTTATAGCTCTGCTTCTCTAAATCCATCCGCACACGCACCACAGACACATGCACACACAGCACATACTGGCTCACATATCCCTGGTAATAATGAGGTCAGCCAGCAGTCATGTCATCCGTTAGCAGCAGGTATAGGGTTACACAAGATTTCAAAGTGACATCCAATAGCCGCAGAAGTCTTAAATACAGATAAAGTATTTCATTTGAACTTGAACAAGAGAGGGATCATTTGATGCTAACCATGCACTGTATGTCCCATTTGCCTTTTGGCATCTCGATTGACAATTTCTGCGACCCAAGCACACACAGAAGAAGGGGCACACACAGAGGTCTATGTGATACTGCGCATATCGCCATCAGTATGCTTGGTACAATATTCGCCAAACACACCCTTGGTCAGCTTCAAAAGCAACTGTTGGTTGATCCCAAGGAAGGAGTCACATTGCCACGTGTCCATGTGCTCATCTGGATGCCATCAAGTCACTTTACAAAAGGATAAATCAGAATTCTACCAGCTGGAATGATCAAATTAAAGTAGTTTATCATAAAGTACTAAAATAAGCACAGTAGGCTTATTTGCTGGCATCTGCATCTCAGTATTTCAAGGTCTAATAAGGGATATTGACTGACTACCAGGTTGGAAGCTTAAATCAGCCACTGACTGTAGCTAATCAATGCTAGGTTAGGCTGAGGTTGCTTTCCCCTCTGCGTGCATAAGCTGAGTGGATTCATTAACTTCTAGTCTTGGCCCTTCCTCAGTGTTTAATACACGTGCTTGTGCAAATCTGATTCCACAATTCAGTTAATGGAGACCTTTTGTCCATAAGCTATTGGCTGCTGATGTTTCTGTTAACATGCTTCCAACACCTAGCGGAGGACAATATGCAAGCTGTCCAAACTGCTTTCGATGAACAGTTTGTCTTGACAATCAAATTGGGTTTTATTTATCTGGTGGATTTCTAAGCCGCTGTGCATGCATGAGTGCATGCCAAGACATAACTTGGTTAGCTCTCAAAAGAAACCATACATTTTCTCTGTGGATTACACTTCAGCCTGGCTAGGCTAAGCTGGGCTCATCCTCGTGTTTCCCTTTTTTATTTTCCAGACATGAAATTGGTGGATTTTTTTATTTGTTTTCAAATTTCCAGTTAGGATTATAAAGTTACCTGAAAGTAAAGTTACCTAAAAGTAACAGAACAACCTTCTGTTACTAGGAGTGTCCTCAGTCTACGGCAAAGCTCTGATAGAGCTGTCAGGATGGCCGCCTTCGCCAATTTTACTCGCAACATAAAGCGATGGGACTTGGCCAATCGATTGGCTTATTACTGACCACCCCTCATCAGGGAGTGTGTTGTGCTTCCATTACAACCGCAGTCAGTACTGCAGGGAGGATAATTGCAGTGTGTAGTGCACAGGGTGGGTCTCAAGTATCCCAGCACTCAGCCTGTTGCCAGAGGAAAACACATTGATCTCTGAAGGTGATGAAAAGGCTCTCTCAAAGGCCCTGCATCCTCCTCAGGAGTGTTCCAGCCTTGACACTGAACCGAAGGAAAAACGTAGATGATCCATGTGTGCCTGCCAGCTATAGTCGTATCATGTCATTTATCTTCTACGAGTGTGTGTGTTTGACAAAGAACTAGAGAAGAGCTGCTTGTTCTGTAATGCTTTTCAGTCCTTGGAACTGTTTGTTAGGAGTGTATAAGTATGTGTGTGTCTTTGTTTTGGTGATAGGTGTAAATGTCAACTGCAGGACTGTAACTACTCAATCAATGCAGAGACTCTCTAGTGAAAAAAAAGCAGTTAAATTGTCTGCAATCAGTGCAGCACTGGACAAGTCTATTTTACTGCGGTGGTGTGGGGAGAGAGATGCATTTTTAATACTAGTTCAATCTGCCTGACGCAGTGTTAATGGGGCCTGCAGCAACAGACAAATTCCTCGCATCATAATGGATTGACTCGGGGTTTAATGAACTGATAACTGGCATCTGGACAAACACAGCGCAGGACCCAACCGACACACACCAACTCACACACACACAGACCCGAAATTGCCATATCCATCAGGGATGGGTGTAGAAATTAATTCATTTCAAGTTGATAACATCCTCTGACCACTACTGAGTGTACACACATAGTAACGCTTGCAGAAAGTACGCATCATTAATTTCTTTTTTAATCAGTTGCTGCTCTTTGCGTCATAATGAACGCGGCTTTATATAATTAGTTTCAGATTCGTTTTGGGGCGATGTCCTGGGACTATCTGACATTAACAAGTGTCCTGTTGGTACTGTGAATTAGTTTCAACTTTAACATAATGACAACAACACTGGCATGGACTCTCGATTTTATGTCTTGTAATTGAAAACTGCAGAACCGAGTTTCATTGGAGTTTGTAGAGCAGGCGTCACTGTTCATTACCCATTATGACTGTCCGTTAGATTTTATTCAGCCCCTAATCAGTGAGATGTCTTGCTTTACGGCTGTTGTATGAATCAAACTGTAAATTCCCATACTCTCTTGAGTAGCAATAAAAACACATGTCGATTTACACGTAACAATGCATTTATTACAGGTAACTACAAAGATGTTCTTGAAGAAAGTCGTAGAATAGAGCCCTGTTATATTCTATTCACAAAATGGAAAATCTGCATTTAAACTGGTTAGACACACTGTGTGTGTGTGTGTGTGTGTGTGTGTGTGTGTGTGTGTGTGTGTGTGTGTGTGTGCGTGCTCATGCACTATTTAGAATACTATACAAGATATTATGTGGTGACAAAATAAGTGCACCAAAAGAGTACAATGAGTAGATGTAAAAATCAGACACAAAGGTCTCTTTACTGGGCAACAGATGAAATACTATTTGGAAGAATTATTAAGGAAATGGCTATAATCATCATACTTATTCAGGAAATAGTTGCATTGGAGTTAAGTGCAGTTGGAAATAAGGATAATGAAGATATATGCCACTGATTCAGGGAATAATGTGAATTATCCTTTCGGACATTGTTTTTCTATGTCAGGTTGGGATTTAAATGCATGTCTTCGGAAAATTGAAATAGCCCCTGAATTCTCCTGCAGAATTTGGTGTTTATATCGTGTTGCCAAAACCCCTAAAGAGAACATGTCAGATGTCTTGATTTAACACTATAGGCTAGTAGCTTATTCCGCTTAAACTGGTTAACAAACTATTATAATATTCTGTATTACAATCCACAGTTTATTTTTTGCTTGCAAGAAAAATAATCCAAACAGCATGGCTCCTATTTAAAGGCAGCTAAAGAACCACTGGCATTAAAAGAGGTTGATAGTAGGGTTGCTGTTTGAAATTGCATGACATTACATGCAACCATGCTGTAGTCTGCTACTTGTATCAGATTCCTGGAATGTGGAAAGTTACCTCTAATTTCCAGGAGTTGAACTTCTATTGACACAATGTGCAGCAGACTTTAAGTGAATTGCAAACATCCATATATCTCATGTTTGCATTTGGAAAGAATCCTACCAGGGGCAAATGTCTATGTTATGTGCATTGAACATTTTATATGAACCTTCAGATTACCTTTTTCAAAGCTGTGACAACCATTAAATTGTCTGTGTGATTCTGTTATGTAGATAAGCACAAATGGCTTATTAGGATCAAGTGAACAACCAGTCATGCTACTAACATTTAGAGAGCAACAAGTTCCTGGAGCCATGCACAGGACTGAAAATGTATTTATAAGAAACTTTGTTCTGCTTTCTGTCTCTTCATCTCTCTCTTAAATGGAAAGGGTTTGAGGAAATTAAGGGATTAGTAAAAGTAGTTAAGAAGGTCATTCGGAGTACAACAAGGGCTTCCTTTCCGGTGCGAGTTTGCTGGGTCACAAGTTCAAGGGGACCTTCCTATTTCTCTCAACAATGCCCATGACTGATGACCTCAAGAGGAGTTAGAATCTGGTGGAGACACAGTCCAGATCTTCATCTCATCCTTTTGTTATCTGTTGACTGTGTTAGACTTCCTAGAGTTTTAAATTGAGAATTTTGCCGTAGAAACACAGGTGCAGTTTAACTGTAAAGTTTAACTTTTGTAACCTCAAAGACCTCGGAGGTCAGTAGAGTAGCTCGATAAACTATACATGCGATGAGCTAAATCAGGAGCACATAACTTCACACAACTTGTTGAGTGCAAACAGAGAATAATAAACTACAATAGTGATTTCTAACCAAGGGTACTTGCACCAAGGTGGCAACATCTGGTTGTGAAAAGTGAAGCCAATGCCAAAGTGCCTAAAACTTGCATTCTTTCTAATATGTTTCAGGGAGCAACTCCACAGGTTGTAAGAAGAAATCCGCTCGTATAGAAGTCTATGACAAAATGACCCTACTTCCTGCTTGAGTTATTAACTCAGTAAATGTATGATTGGAGTCAGCTGTAACACCTGTACACCACCTGTTGAGAGTGCATAAAACTCGTTTGCAAGCAATCAGAAAAGTTAAAACAGTTAGTTAAGTGATGGATAAATGTTTGAAATAGCTAAAAGTAATGGGTAAGTTGTTAAAATAGATAGCTATAAGTAATGCATTAATGGTTGAAATGAATGGTGTCAAGGATGGAGTATTTGAGTTTCTGATATGACAAGATTGTGGGAATACATCTGACAAAAAAAGTCGCAAACCACTGAACTGCTGCATTGGACACACATTCTTAGTATTTAAAAGTAATCTTCGCTGTTGTCTGTGAGGTTTCACCGAGAGCTCTTGAGGGGAGTAAATTGCAGACTCGACATCTTGTGAGGAGAATATTTTGTCTACATAGTTCTGTTGAAAACGTGCACATATTCCAAAGTCATTGTGTGGGCGAGGCTCTGTGCGTTAGCTGTTTTTTTTTTTTACAAGTCATAGTTTAACAACAATACACATCCCCTTTCAGATGACGAGAGCAGTGACATTTAAAGATGAGGCTGATTGCGAAATTGTGGTCAAATTTGCATTTTTCCTCTTGGACAGTGAACCCAGTGTTCCATGAATTATCCTTTTATGTATTGATTTATTCATTGTCATGCAGAGTAATAAGGATGTTGGATCAAAATTGTTGCCCTCTTTGCCAGACGTTTCCACAAAAATGTACTTGTAAAGTAACAAATGATTGTACAGTAGGAAGCCAGGTTTTGTGCAGCTTTAGTTCCGTTGACCTGGATACCCAATAGTTGCCAGGTTTAATAAACTTATCCATCCATGTTGTGGGTTTAAATGGACTATATTAAAGTCCATTTCGACTAAATCTTCTTAAATCCTTGGAATGCTTGTAAAGACATTGATCATCAGATATTTTGAAAAATATTCTGAACATTTCAGTCAACCAAAACTCCCAAGTTCTGAGCCTAGTGGGGAGGCGCTTTGAGATGGGCCAATATACTGTATCCTTGAATTCTGATATAGGAAGACAGTGATGAAATTTAAGAAAGATATTTTACAAAAGTTTTAAAAGATTTTTCAAAGATATTGAACCATTTGCCAAAACAATGATGACATAACATAACTGACATAACATAACTTTTACACCTTAATGGAACTTGATAATAACAAAATCATTGTAATAAATTTCAACTGGAAATTGAAGTGCAGTGTTTATAGAACAGCATACGAAAGACAATTTTGTTTAGTTTTTTTTGAAGAAACCAAATCATTCAAAGATGCCGAACGTCAAATTTACGCCAGCAAAACAATGTCATGTCAGTTTCTTAAAACATTGGCACTGGAATTAATAAATTGCAATGACATTTCTCATTCTGGACATTTTATCTTTAGCACTCGTTTTTAAACAGTGAGGTCAGCATGCGGCACTTTTGGTATCCATGAAATAGGGTGGTGGTTTATAATTTAGCATGACAGCCAGGGAAACTAGTTTTAAAATGAACCATGAAAAATGTGTAGTGAATCAAACATGAAATCTTTCTATGTTTGTCACTACATTCTTAATAAGCAGGTGTTTGTTGCATAGCCGGTAGAAAGTGCAGCGTCTTACGTTTAAAATGTGTGTTTTTTGTTTGTTTGTTTCAGTGATGCACACACTGCAACACTGTATAAGGGCTGATGACATTGTAACATCCCTGATAGGATAAGCGGTTCGGTTAATGGAATGGACATTTTAACATGGGACAGTGCAAACTATATCTCAAACATGCTGAGAAATCCAAAGCCAATTCCCTTCAAAACTGATTTACTTTGGAGGTTGTAGCTGGTACCCAGTTTGCTATTTTTGGCATAACTTTTAGTCTGAGGAATGGCTGTATTACTTTGCGAGAGAACCATTGAGTGGTCTGATTATGTACATCAAGCTCTGAAACAATACTGGTATTGTTAATGAGTCAGTTCAGGGCTGGTTCACTTGAAACTGATTGATTCGGAGGAAAAAGAGAAATAGAGCAGAGCTGCAGTTGTGTTCGCTGTTCAGAGCAAATATATATTGTATGGATGATGGGTAGTATTTAAATGCCATTGTGTCTCAAATGCATGAAACATAAACAAGAAGTTTATTATGTCAGGCAATCCATAACGTTGAAACAATGTTTTAATGAACAACATGAGCAAAAGTACTCAAAAGCAATACAGCCATGGCTTAAAACAGCATGTTACACAATACTGCCAATTACATGGGATTCTTTTCTGCCAAATAGTATTAAAATGACAACTTCTATCAGTATTTTGGACAAAAACCGTCTGTGGGATTGTAAACAATCTTATGTTGTTTTACTGTTCCTAAAAAAGCAGAATATGAATAAGACTTGAAAACATTGTGCTGATGGTTCCATGCTGCTCTCACAACTAATCTGGTGGCGTTCACATCACAATCTGTTACCATCACATTAACAGATACAATGCTCGATAAGTTATATGGTTTATTGTATGTGACCAGTGTCAGCTTTTATGAAAATAATAAATATCACTGCTCTCACATGAATGACCTCGACTGGTGATGGGTAGAATTACAATCTTGAATATTCACTGGTTAATATTCCAATTTGTGTTGTGAAGTTTGACTGTATCTTATCCATATGTAAAATGTATTAATAACTTTGTCTGTAGCCATTGCCATTCACTGCTTTTCAACTTTGCATCCTAACCACTGCATACTTGAAACTCTGACTTGAAAGTTTATCATGATGTAATTTAGCATCTTGTGTCATTTGGTGTTAGCTGTGTTGATTTTAAACTGTAAAGATTTGTATGTAGATATGTAGACACAGTTTTTATTTAATTATTACAAATATTATATTTGTATTTCTAACATAGTAAAATTTGAGTTGCATTTTATTTGTATTTAAGACTAAACCATTTGCTAATTTGCATTGAACACAAAGTTCAGTTGATGGAAATGTCAGTAGTTTAAATGCTTTTTGGAAAGTTTTGGTCAAATTTGAATTTTGATGTGATGCTGGAACTAGTTGAGGCATTAATGTATCACAATGTTACAATTCACCCTTGGGGGGACATGCATGTCTGAATCAAATTTCATGGCAATACATCCAATTTCAGTCAAAACCACAAATGTAAATATTGTGGTGGCGGTAAAGGAAAAGTCAGTTGGACTCATCCTCTCGGGACCCGGATGTCTGTACACAGTTTGTTGACGATCCAACCAATAGTTGTAGAGCACAGTATATCTGGAGCACAGTTGTGGACTGACTGGCTGACTGACATTGCCATCCATAGAGCCACACCAGCAGCATGGCTTTAAGTGAAGCCAAATAGCACTTATAATGTGGCTTTCCGCTGCTTACTTTCTAAAATGCAAGACCCACCATGTAACACAATGTAAAAACACAATACACAACACCACAGGGGCCATTTTGATTTGTCCGACCACAAACTCTGTCCGACCAAACATTTGAGTGAACGTCAAGTTCACTTTGATTTATTTCACTTTCAGACTCGAAAGCTGTTGAAAAGGTTGAAAAGGTTTCAGCAGTTCCTAGTGTTCATAGTTGTTGACCCTCATCATGAAATTCCCTGCCACATTTTTTCTGAAACCACTGTTCCATGACAGTACTTGGGATGCTGTGAGAAAATAGTAGGCCAAATACAATGTTTTTGAGCATGAATAATGCTTTTCCTTGACAGGCAGCTTAAGATATCTCAGCACTTCAGGACCCAGTTTAAGTCTGATTGATTTTATTTATGTCCAGAGGATTCACAATAATTCTCTTTTTTGTCTTAATTGATTAAAAAACATCTGAGAACTCCCTTTGACTGGTCCTGAACTTTAGGTTATTCTTTCTCTTGTGTTTCATAAACTGAAACTTTATAGCATTTTTCTTGGCATATTTCTACAACGTTTTATATATTACTGGTACAGTTGCTTGGTATCTCTCCTTACAGTCTATAATCAGAGTAAAAATATTGCGACGAATAAAGTAAATCATGATGATATCTGAAAATAATGTTTGGTATTTTGTCTTGACCACCAACTCCCATGTGGGGAGTGTTTCTCTGCAGCTGTCAAAAATATACCACCAAAATCAGGAGGATGTCGTATCGACACACAAAATATTCCTCTCAGAGGTGTCAAGTGTCATTTCAAAGTGAGCAATAATGAAGTGACTGCCAAGTGCAGTAAACCCCATTCTGTTTCTTTTAAAACCTTGAAAAACAAACCTATGGAGAAACCAGGGTTGATGTGAATCATAGTAAAGTGAGAGTCAAACTCCACCTGTGGTTACATACTTTAAACTGTGCCTGGACCCTTCGCTGGCAGCGCCTGACATTATCCTGGAAACAGTCCAATAGGAGCAGAGTTGGAGGCTGAAGTGGAGCCAAACAGTGGGATCAAATTGAGGACTAAGAGTTGCGCAATATAATCCTGTATTTTGCACCCCGATAACATATCTGGAGTGTCCTAAAAGGCAGTGTTCTTATTTATAATTTTTTTTACTTTGTTACTTTTATGCCACTTCTGTATAGAGTGATTTATTCACAGAGGTAATAGGAATGTTTATTTGATGACATACTGAAAAATAAAGAGAGAGGTTTATGTACAGGCTGGGGGTTGGAGGTAATTAGTATGGTTGTTTTGTACTCTTAGCCCTGTTTTTTTTAGTTGACGATAAAAGCCCTGTGTCACAAAGTCATCGTTTGGAGCAACTTTAGACACCAAGGCAATTATTGTCTGTTCTAAAATTTTCAAAAACTTTCACCAACCCTATTACACTACTGTAATTATCTTGAACCTGAACTTAACGACAGAATGTTATTCTTTGGCGGTATGGGTGTTAAAAGAGTCTCTTAAACAATTTGCATAATAACTCTTCTCAGCATTGTTGCTGCCTGAAATTGGATCTGAATATTTTCTGTGATACAGAACCAGACAGGGAAGATTGTTCCTCTTGGTTACATTAACTTCCAATCTTTTTTTATCCTGACAACTCCTTTCATGTTGAGTGGAAAGAGCAATTTTCCTTGCTAGATGTTATCCAATCCATTGCAAGTTGACAAGCCTTCTCAAATGGAGTGAAGAGTCCATGTGTACTTCTGTGTAATCATAAGAGCCCAACTTTTAATTTCCAGCTCGTCTAAAAGTCATAGCTTTACCCTTTGGCTATATTGTCAATACACACGCTTTTCTGGGGCAGAGAGCAAACAAAATGCCAATGCCTAAAAAATGGTTTCCAGCTGCCAACCTCAGGAAAAGCCTGCATGTATTGCTGGGAGGAATGGATCATTTTGGGAGAGAAGCTCCCATTTTCCAAACTGAGAAGTAAACCTTCATACAATAAGACCCAGTCAAGTCGTCTACATGTAAAACCTGGCAAGGCGTGTAATTGTTTTACTCCTCCAGCTGTGCTTTAGCAGATTGATGGCGCTGACAGAAAAATGGCAAACAGGAAAACACTGTCTAGGTAAACAAATTAAAAGCCAGGGCATCCGTGCTGAAAGGAAAAAAGGATAAAGAAACATGGTTGACAGCATGAAACACAGTGTGTGTTTCGTTTTTTTCCACCTCAGGTTATGTATTAATAGAGCCTAAATACTTAATGAACCTTGAGATTTTGAGGTGTTTGTCGTCCAAAGGCAATATTTTTTCGTGTCTCTTCCTCATCCTGCTGTATGGTGGTTAGACTGCGAGAATACTTGAACAATATGAAACTGATGTGAAACAAAACGACAATTAAATTACTAAAATGTATTCTTTTTTTTGCAGGACCTCCGGGAAAGCGAGGAAGAAGAGGCCGCAATGGAGAGCCTGGTATGTGCGCATGTGTGCGAGTTTCTGTGTGTGTGTGTGTGTGTGTGTGTGTGTGTGTGTGGCCAAAGATCACCGACGTCTCAATCCAGAAACATTCAAGGAATAATACAGGACGACATCAGCAAATCATACTGCAGTTACAGTCATGTAAAAGTACACTGTATATCTTTGGAGGCCAAAATAGGTTATAGATGTGTAATTTGTGGCCTGGTGGTTACAGTGTTCACTTGGATTGTTTCAGCTTCAGTTGCCATAGAAACACTACATTTTCACAGTAAAACTGTGAGACAGTTTGAGAAAGTAACAGTGATGCCCGAACTCTTTGAAGCGGATGACATCCGTGTCCAAGTTTTGAGACACACCAACCCTCCTATGGTGAGCCTACCATGAAGTTCAGCGTATATAATATAGTTGTTTGTTTCCACAAATTCAGCAACAAGTTGTCGTAATACGTTCTCCAATCTCCCCTCCCTGCTCTCACACACTCTCTCTCCTGAGCTGACTCAACAAACTTGGCGCAGCCGAGGCCTCGAGCATCCAGGAGAAGGACACGTCCCACAGACGTGTCGCAACAAATTGAATTCACAGCGAGAACATGCACTTGGCGAGAAGCTGCATCCACACTTTGTTCACCTGATAGTGAAAGTGATAATGGGCTCTGGAGTGTGGTAGTGTTCCTGTATTGAGAGCGCAGTGCAACAGAGAGCAGCCAATGCTTTGGAACAAAAGTACTGCCCTTGTAAAAAGAAATTAGAGAGACAGGGCAACGTAAGGTCCCAATTTTAAGTGAGGTAGAGTAATAAGGGAGCGGTTTGGTTTCACAGCCTGAGAAACAAACACTGTGAGGGGAGGAAAAAAAGAAGATCTGCTGGTTTTACCACCAAATCCAGTCGCTACTTTTTTTAAAGTCACAGGAATCACATCTAATAAGCTGTTATTTGAGTAGCAGAGATTCTATTTCCTCCTTAATTTTTGATTTTGTCAAATTAGTTTTGAATCCCATTGTGGCCATGCTGAGATGTGGATCAGTGTGATGGGGTTTCTCAGTTACATAATACTAAAGTAATCCAGTGCATGACTTGAACGCCAAGGGAGGTGAAAAAGAATAGAAATCAATTGACAGATAGACAACAATTCAATGTTCTGGTTGGCTGCAGATCTGTAATATCGCCGGTCTTTGTTTATACAACATTTAACTTTCAAATAAACATTCATCATGCCAGTATATTTCCAATGGCACCATTGTGCAAAGACAGTTATTTCTCTCCCTGGTCAGCCAGAGAAAATGTGGAGGATGTGAACAGCTTCCTCTAAACAAATCAATTGGAAACAAGCAAGCAATCATAACCCACTCACAATGTCTGGACTTGAGAGGAACAGTGGCTTCAGGGAAGACAATAGGGAACAATTTGGATGACAGGCCTTCCCACTCTGTATAACAGCACAAATTACAGCACTAAACAAGGCTGAGGTACATTGTCAAATCAGAGTGACCTGATTACCTGAACAAGTGCCTCGCCTGCCAGAGAGACTGTTTTATTAATGTCAGCGATGCAGTGTTTACACCAGCCTTTCATCTGCATGTTCACTGGTTATGCTCATCGTCCGCAAAAACATTCATGCCATTTAAATTGCTTCACAAAAAAAAGTAAAGCTTTTAAAGTCCTTGTACAGAGAATATCATTTTAAATTTGGGCACTTTAAATGCACAAAAGGTGATTCTGCATATTAGCATGCAATTATAGCTCAAATATTTCTGCTGCATTTACTGTTTGGATATGATGGCAGGCATAAAAAACAACAACAATCTGTGTAGAAGTATGTTGGCACCATGCTGCACTATTGGAGTCAAACTAGGTCTAGAAAAACCTAAGATTATTTAGGAGACATTATTTATACGACTGAAAAATTCTGTCCTTGACGTGCAACGGCGTGCAACATTCTGCACTGTGAGCCTTCTGCAAATCCAATTTCCCTCTTTTAAGTTCACAACACTGGTTGATGTTGAAGGAAAGCATATTTAATTCATGATTCGCTTTAACCAAAAGTAAGTAAGCCGCAGCAAGTTTCCCACAAATTCAGGGTGAGGTGTTTTGCAGTTTACTCATCTACAAAGGCGAAGGAAAGCTCTTGCCCAGACTTGGCTGCAACTGACAGAGAGAACAAATAGGAAAAAGACACGGTGATATTTACCTATGTATAAAAAATGAATAGGATACTTTATTAGGATCTCTTGTTTGTTTACCGGTAACATATGGAAAGGAAAAGTGTGGCATGACAGTTTAGGATGAAAAAGTTTTTGTAGCAGTGAAAGCAACACTCTCAGACTGTTCAGGTGGCCAAACGCTGGAAAGTGTAAAAAGTTTCCTCCCATATTTTCCCTATGTGAACAATAGGCACTTTTTACTGATGAACTTGCCTTTACAAAAGAAGGAATTGATGCTCAACGTCGGTTGAGCAATTTCACCTTACAGTGGTGCATCAGTGTCAAGCACGAAGAAAAGCGCCTCTTTTCTTTTAAAAAGTGAGTTAGAAAGCCTCATAGCATCCTATCTTTAACCTTTATGTTATGTTTGAGCATAACAACAAGTTTCACCATAGTCTTAGCGATCACACGTTCAATGAAACGACTGTCAAGTGAGTTCAGTAACCTTTCCATTCGCTGGTGAAAGCAGGAGTTTGACAAGCTGTGGAGGAAATGACTAGGGGTGCCAGTGTGGGAAACAGAAAGTGAAACTCAAAGTGAGCTTTGAGGTTGGATTATTTAACATTATGTCACAGACTATTTCATTTTACATGGATAATATTTCATCAAATAATGTTTTTGGTCTAACTAAGGCCATCAAATTTAAGAATGCATACCTTTTGAGGTGGCTATTATGTGCTTTGCAGCATAGTGCACATTTTTATCACATCATCTCTTTGATTTCCATAATTTGTACCGAGCCATTCGACACAGTCGGACAGGTTTATTAAAAGCAAAGTGGTCTACTGTAACTCAACGATCCATTATACATCGCTACAGAAGTGCGGCCCAGCGAGCCTCAAACACACGGCTCCTTAAATATTCCAGCTGCTGGAATAATTTGCACTTTCCCCTGGTCATGAAGAAGAACAGTTCAAGAACATAGGACTTGTAAAGAAAAAAAGAATCCCATTTTCTTTCAGGGTTAAAGCAGCTGGGTACCTTTTTAATAAGAACCTAAAGACCCTAAATGATTTGCAGGACCCTGAAGTGCGTTGGCACACAGTCCTTTGAGCGGCAGTAATTGGGGGGAAAGACGAGTGTCACCTCGCAAGAACGTGGGAGGATTTTTAACAAGCGTGCAACCCCATGTAGTAGTGAAATTAGAGCGACTTACGATTGTAAAATGTGATCACCAGGCCTGGTGGCCATTGTTGGACCGACTGCATGGAAAATAGATTGGAATCTTTTATCACAGTGCTATTGTTATATGCCATTCTGTAGGGAGAAATAGAGGAGGGATTTTGGAGTTACACTGAAGTAGAATGTCCGTGTATTCTGCATAGTCAGTGAACGCATCATGGAAGAGATGCATCTTTATCGAATGTTCCTTCCCAAAGAACAAAATCTCAGCAAGAGCCTGATTTCCCATCGGAGTTATTTGGAGATGTGGTTTCAGTGGAACATTGATGATCTGAGTCTGTTTGATCGCTGATTGAAAACACACTAAGTCCTTCTTTTTTTTCCTTTCTCTTTCAGGACCTCCTGTAAGTATGACTGCCTCACATCTTCCCCAACTGTGATACCCATGTGAAGGTAAAAACAGTAAAACCGAACTGCAGGATGCAGTTCAGCTAATGCTTCTTCACTGTTTTGAAGTCAGGAGCAATTTACATGAAAGGAAAATATTTGCATAAAACCATAATGTGGTACATTAGCCGTACCCATTAGGTTGCCAGGTAACCAGTGGAGACTGCAGGTAGTCCTTGCAACCTACCCCCGTAAAACTACAAAATGGGATTTTTGTACAGCTTAAACAAACGAGATGTAACATATTATTTAGTGAGCTTTAGTCTTTGTACTAGCTGGATGTTAAAAAAGTATAAAACTATGTTTTTACAACTGATGTAAAAGACATCCGATTATGACAAATGTGCTGCCAGAAATCTCCGTTGTACCACACGGTAAGACTCTATTATTAAATGAATCTCTTCATCCCTGCCTTCACCTAATGGGGACCCTCGTCCCTGTCATTTGGGCAGTCTGGTTTGTAATATCCTTGCTACCATCCTCCATCCCTGCCTGCTCCCAGCACCCGAACAGATTAGCTCACCTCATTACACTGCCCGGTGATCACAGATCCACTCCCCTCAACAGATGGAAAACTTCAGAGTTTCCCCAAAAGACGAAGACAAACCCATACTTACGTAAGCACCGAGGATTGTGACAGTTCGCTGTATAACCGGGTCAAGCGTGCACTGTATGTGTGCGCGCTGTTACAATTATTTATAGTCCAGAGGCATGTGTGATTGAATAGGTATAATAGCGTGTGCCGACTGAGCTGTAAAAGTTGTAAGTTAATCCTCAGAGCCTTCTCAGACACTCGCTCCTGGGGTTCTGGGACGTAAGTAAGTGCAGGTGGTCTCACTTCTTCGACTCTCTCGCCAGCCCATACATCTGACATATAAAATCCTACTGTGAGATGTCTCCAGAGCCGACTGAAGCCTGCGAAGTATTGTCTCTGAAAAGTTAGATTTGCCTGTAAATATATGGGCTGACTGTTTTGTTTGGTACTTGGAGGATTGTTCCTCCGGGTGAGACATAGTAAATCCAGTGCACAAACCGGAGGTACCTGACAATGTTCCAGTTGTGGCCAGCAAATCACTCTCTGATGAAGTCATTATAGGAAGCAGAAGGAGCTGTAAATGTTTGGTAGGGGTCCTTTTTTTTACTGTAGGAAAAGCAACCAGGTTTATGCAGAACTTCTACTGCACTAAGCAAAAAGTTTATAATGTACAGTACAGACCAAAAAAAACCTGAAGGCTGATTGCGTTTCTAAAAACAGACTTCAAATATTGCAATGATCTGACAATGACTCACCCAATGGTCACCAAATCTGTTTCCGAATTTTTTTTTATCTTTCTTCAAAAAGAGACAGTAGTAAGTGACCTCATGTGGTTTCTCATTTGGTATGCCCACCCGGGGGATGGCAGGGGACGCGTCTCTATGAATATTCAACAGCTCCCTCTATAACTCTGGGAACACTGTGTAAATTGTACACAGCCCTCTGAGCCCAAAAAAAAACAACCACTGCTGAAGCCATTACAGATCTCTCTGACTTAATCGGTACTCGGCCGCTGATGAATGGACAGGGACCTGCGGTTGCAGTGACACAAGGAGAAAATAGATCTCCTCAATCAAAGCTTACGAGTAGCCTGAAGATATGGAAAAATTATTTGGTTTCATGTAATTTCCTTTTCCTCCATGGCTTGGGCTTTTGCATCAATTTCGCATGTGATCACAGGGTCAGTTGTCAAGTGATGTTTAGTTGGATATCTTCTCTTGTCTTTCTGACACATTGGAAAAAGTAAGTATGAAAGTATGTTACAGATATGGGTCGAGGTGATTTCAACTTTTGCAGCATTTACAAGAAGAGTATTGGGCCTCTTCTTGCTACTGAAACCAGAGGAATGTTTTTTTTCACTATACATAAAAGTTAAAGTCTGTGATGTGACAGCCGAGGCAAGAATTATCACGTCTTTGCTTCTCATTTAAAAAATCTCCTTTCCTCATATTTCTGCGGCTCCTCAAGAGCGGCCCATGTCAAAGCATCAACCCCAAGCACCAACCGCTGTGTGTGTGTGCGCACACCATTTAGCACCAATCAAGCATAAAACACCATCCCTCGGGCTGCACAAGAGTACCCACTAACACCACCCGCCGACTGTACTTTTTTTTAGCACAGACTGTATGCCATAATTAGAATTATACAGAAAGAGAAAGAAATGTGTGTGCTTTGAAATCGACTGAGACGACAGGGGAAATATTTGAAAATGATACAATGTTGGAGTAGCAAACCCACTTCACCATGCCTCTGCACCACACTAGAGTCTCAAGCCAGGCCACTTACAAGTCAGTCATGTTAGCAATGAGGTAAATAAAGCTGGTTGCGTCTGTATCTGTGTTTGACAAGTAGTTTCCACCTCTCTGCTTCACATGCTGAGATTCCAGAGACGCAGGTTGAGGATGAACTGTCACAGGGCATGAATTATGCAGCTGTGCTACAGGGATTAGAGGCAATGTGGGGGTGAAGCAGAGGAGCCCAGACGCCCTCCACCTTTCATCCTTCATCTGCTATGCGCTGCAGCTCCACACCTGTTAATAAAACATATTCCAGCTGGACTTTGATCACTTTTTCCCCACGGAACGGGAGAAGGCGTCAGTTTATCGAAAAGTGAGACCCTAGTTAGGAGGCCCTGCATGCTCTGATTTTGTGTTAATTTAGAACTATTGCTATGCCCATTAACAGTTTCACATCGGAGCACGGACGCAGAAGGAGACACAAAGAGGCTTTGGCGCGTACAGAGGCTCACCAAGAGCAGCAAGTGGATCTATCTGACGTGGCTATTCATTTGGGCTCTTAAGGGCAGTGGTCCCTGAGGAGGCCCACTGCCACTGGACGTGACAACATTAAGAGTTTGACCTTTCTTGATGTCAGTCCTCTGCTCATGCTGTGCCCATCAGCAGCACTTGTCTGTCAGCAAGTGACGAGAAGCAGCGCCCAAGCCAACCGAGAGCTTGACTCACAGTGATTTGAAGCAGTTAATAGTGCACGTTGGCTGGCTGAGCAGGCTGAATACTCACAGGGGAAACTGTCATTCCCATGGCGTGGTAGTTGAATTGGCACAGTATAACCGCGGTGCTTGCAGTTTTAAGCCGGAAACCACAGTCGACTTGTGCTTATGACGTATGCATGCAGGTGAGTTCTCCCTTATATCTCTCTTCAAGTCTTCTGCTTTGCACTAGTATTTTACAAATACCAACCTGTCCAAGAGCACTAATGCCACATCCATGTCTGCCCTTAGTCCCTCCTTGTATTTTAGCACTCTGTAAGGACAAAAATCTACACCAATAGTGATCCATGTTTGTCCTTTCCTTTTTACTTTAAACCTTCCTCTGAATGCCGAGTTTCTTTATCTGTAACATCCACTCCAAAAACCTTTCTTGGATTGTCTGCCACAGGAAGCCTATTCCTAGCTGCCTTTTAGATCTGGCCGGTTGACATAAAATGCATCAGGGGTGCAACAGGGCAGGAAACAGGAAAGTCACTACAACTCTGGCATACTTCAAAATACCATGAGCTTTCCCTGCTAGTGATAGGCTTAATCAGCATTATGTGAACTCGTTTGGCAAGGGCTTTGATGTAACTGGTGTTCATTTATATGTAAATTTATATGTAAGTCCTGCTTTAAGAAAAGGCTTTTTGATTGAGAGGAATTTTCCATCAAATGATGAGAAATGTAGAGCTGCCACTATGTGGTTCTAATTGAATCAACATAAGAAGTGAAAGAAATCTATTTCCAACTGGAACATTGTTCCTTATTCAACATTTCATATCCAGGAGGAGAATTTTGTGGGTCAGAAATTTGCTTGCGTATTGTGCAGACATAAAAAAAGATTGGCATCGATTTTAGGCTTTTTATGGATACAATTTGGTTAGAGCTGTTTAAATGTTTCCCCTCTCCGGGAATGACGAGACCTTCCCTGAGTGCGATTGTGAATTACAATCTCCTCCATGTTTGATTTGCATCCTGACCCTGTTCTCTCACAATACACACACACCTATAACCAGTCACACTATCAGTTTCAGTTGCTTCAGTTCACAGCGTCCCTGCTCCCACAGGAACATCATACACATAACAACTAGCACACACCCACACAATCACAAACACATACGCACACATTAAAGTCATTTTATGCCGGCTAATTGTGATACACTGTGAATATGGGAACCAGATGCCATTCCCAAGTCAGTTTTCCAGTGTGGTTTTCCTATCCCTGCCTAACCTCTGCGTCCAGATTCCCCCGACGAGCACCAACCACTTGTGGTCCGCCGCTTCTGCCCATTCTGCTCTGATTACTCACATCCCTGTCCTCTATTAGTTTCCCGCCTTGAAAAAAAAAAAAGTGCCCCCTCCTCCCCTCCAGGGCCTATGCAGAGCTAACACATGGACGTGTACATATAGATGTACATTTCTCTTTAGTAGTGTTTTTACTGGATATATTTTACTCTGTTCCAAATTCGCAGTAGGCTTTAAGCTGAAAACTGGCTAAATGTGCATTTTGCAGTTGTCTTACCACTATTTTCACATTTGCATTGGTGCAATTGATAAAATCTTTGTATCCAAATGGGATATTTCCACTTTGCTGGGTAGAGAGGTTATGGGAAATATTGAGAGAATGAATGCTACATTATTTTCTTTCCATTTTGCGAAAAGACTCACTCTTAAAAAACGACTCATTGCTGGTAGATTGTAATTGCTGAAAGAAGAGTTAAGCATTTGTGTAAAGACATTTAAATTTGATTGCACTCACAAAACTTTTTTATTTAAATCAGCCAGATTAAACTCAATTCAGATTGTTGTGAAATCTAGAACTCTCAGTTTCAATGTGTGGCAAACATGATGCATCACTTAACTTGTGCGTAAGTCAGGGTTTAGTCTTTTCAAACCCTTTACTATGGCCCTCCTCCCACTTTTGTGGTGAGCAGCACTCCTCACCTGCCCCCCTCTTGACTTACTCATTCCCTGTCAACACTCGGTGCCTGGAGATTTGCTTTGCTTAACTTCCTGTGTACACACATGTTTATTAATATTGTGTAGCTGTGTGAGAAAACTGTTTGCCCGTAAAGAAGAGGTTGTAAAAGCGGTAGTTGTTGGCCTGCGCTCTCAGAGATGCCAGTGCTCCAGGGTGAGATGATTGGATCCATGTGGTCGGCAGTTCGTGCTGCAGCAACTGCTGCCAGCCCCGTTGGCCCAGGTTCTGCAAATAGGATATGAGCTCCGTTTGATGGATTGGTTTTCTGGACCTCGATACATTTAACAGGTCACTGTGAGGAAAACGAATACAGCTGAGTCCAGACGGAGGTTACATACAGATCCCCTGTTCCTGACTTTTTGCATCTAGTTGGATTAGGTAAATTGCGGCACAAGATTGTACCTGCAGCTTGCAGCCAAACCCACGAGAATTACTTTGCTCATGTCAACAACAGCTAAAGCTATGGATGCGAGCCAGCCTTTCGCCTTGCACTGCACAGTCAGACGAGCACTGTCAAGCTTTCATTCATCATGTTTTTGTAAATTACGGAAGAGTAGGAACGTGAAGAATGGATATTCAGTGTCTTCTCTTCTCTGTGAGACATTGTGAAAATAGGCTTACAGAAGTTTTACCTCGGGAGTTAGTGGACTTTGCCGGGATATTTATTGCGTGATAGATGAGAAATTTCACTTTGTTGTGAAGAGGCCTTGTAATTGATTTGATTGTAATCACTTTATTCTTTTTATTTTTTTTGCATTTAATCCTATGTCAAAGTCAACTCCTTACATCTATAACATCTGCATAAATTGAGCAAGAAAGTGAATTCCTTTCCTTAAAAATTATTTGACACAATGGAGTTTTTTGGTCAGAGAAAAATTAAATAATTAGCATTCAGTAAACATTGCTCCGGGCACATTGTCACGGTTCTTTGCTGATTACCACAACCAGCTTTCACATCAGCAGAATAGCGTGGAACAGGGGTGAGGAAATTGTATGGCATTGGCCGTGTACTCACGTGTATTGGCCTCCTTGTGCATGTGTATGACACAGACAAAACCTCACTATGTGGCACTAGTCAAATACTCAGAAGAATACCTGTAAGGTTCATTGATAGCGTTAGGTTTAACTTCTTCTCTGCTTCCATACTAGGTGATGGGATGGGATACCTCATCTAAGTGATCTGAGAGTATATTAATACTTAAGAAATGTAAATGCAGAGGCATCTTGGATGCACATAGATCATTTGTTTGATATAGAATATGAAACTAAGAGAAACACAGCATCCGCTTGACAGTAGGAACTAGTAAACATGTTTGAAAGTCACAAGTCACAAGTCAAAAATCTATAACGTATAGTGACTAAGATAAAGTTTGAAATAAGGATGAAATAAAGACCAACACAGAACACATGGATATCTAGTTGTGCAATATTTTCACATCTCAATAATCAGCATTGCATGAGCCACATATGAAATGTACCTTGTGCCAGGATCATTTTATTTAACAGCATTTACTCTTTAATATGACGTGAAGTAACTTGCATTGTCAGATATGCATGGCAATGTTCATGTTGCTTGCGGGTTTGGCCCCAGTTCACTTAGCGTTTTTATATTTCCCTGCAGACCATTCCATATTTCTCCCCTACTCTGTTTTAGAGGTGGCATGGGGTTTCCTCTACTTTTTCATACCAACAGCTCATTTGGGCCATTGCAGGAGACAGTGGTCATGGTTTGGCTTAGAATGGGAGGCTAGTCATGTATATGGATAGAAAAAAGTTTAATCTAGTGGTCCACCAAAAACTTGACAGTATCATGCACACAGGATGTTCTGTTACAAATCATCTCATGATGGAAATTTGACATAAGTTTGCCCAGCGTTAAGCTTCAGAAGATGTGAGGCTTTACATCAACGTGATATATGTCATTTCCAATAAGTGCTTCTGCTTTGAGGGTGTCTACATTCTGTTCATCACCACACATATGACAGAGAGATATTATTTTTCAGCTCCCTTACACAAACTAATCTTTTAAAGAGGCTTTCTGCGAAATAATTGTCCCAGTCCCGACAGTACCAGTGAAATAATGTCTGTACACCAGTACACCAAATTTAAAACCAAATCCAAAATACACATGTTTAGAGCAATAATGTTCTTAGGTTCTATTTGGAAATCTGTTAAAGGATGTTTTAGGAAAATGGCTTATTTGTTTTTATTGCTGAGCTTTCCATGAGAAGATCTATGTAAACATAAAGTTACAGCAAGCAGCCAGTTAGCTTAGCCTAGCATAATGACTGGAAACAGAGGGAGGGAGCTAGCCGAGCTCTGTCCAAAGGTCCATCAAGGACCTCTAAAGCTCACCAATCAACACGTTGTATTCTATTTTTTAATCTGTACAAGTTGTGGTTTTTACACAAAGGCCAGAAAAAATTTTTGAGCGGGAGCAGTAACTCTCCAGGGGTCTCCGCTGGATGCCTATAGCAACTGAAGAGAAGGCTCCAGGAAGTTACTGTGGTTTGGCAAGAAAAAGCATTTTGTTACCTTTGGACTGAGCCATGCTAACTGTTTCTAACTGCATGTAGCCATTCAAGAATCGAGTGTGATCTGAATGTAAAGGTGTCAAAGGCACTATAGGGTTAACCATCTTCAACAAAGTAACGCACAGTGAGCAAGTTTGATCAAACAGAAGCAGCCTGATGAGCTACGGAGCACCTGCTGGAGGGCTGCTTTTGAAAAAGAGCCAGAGCAGAAGCAGTAAAAAAGATGTGGAAAGCATACACAGGTGCTGATTAGAAACCTTCCTTAAGGCAGACTGAAGCCACAAAGCTGCAGAGACTGCTTGACAAGTAGACACCCGCTGTAGTACAGTTCGCTCCTTTTGAAATGGTCCTTGCAGGAGAGCTGTTTAATAGTCTCTGTAAAAGACTCTCATTGTACTGGCTAAAACTTTTTTGGAAAAGCTCCAGTGGGTGCTGTCTGTCCATGAGATGCGCAAATGATGGGCCGTATAATGAGCAGGTGCATACTGTGTCGCAAAATCATTTCCACATGCTTTACGACCAGATGGAAGAGCTAAATGATGCAAGATATGGTTCCGTGGGTTAAAAGCATTCCACTTGTGAAGGTTAAATCTACCAGTAAATGCAGCTAAGTGAAGTTTTTATTTAATCAATACAATTTGGTAACCATTATACGTAATAAAAATATTAATTTAAAAAAATCTAACATTTGTAAGCTTAAATGTCTGATAGCATTACTTAACTAACTGATTGCAGTTAATTTGAGGTACTTTGGAAGATTAATTTGATAATAGAAATTACAATTTGATAGTGGTAACACCTGAACGCCACATAGTTTGTGATAACTTTCAAAACACTGTTACAAAGTGCTTTTTAAAACGCAATAAGAATAAAATAAACTGAATGTCAAAACACAAACAACAGAGAAATGAACTAAGATATCGTAAAACACAAATTATAACACAGTGAATGTGATATAAAAGATGAAACAGAGTTTGCAGCCCTGATCGCCTCGTGTCGGCCATTCCACAGTCTAGAAGCCCCGACTGTAAAGACTCTAATAATAACTCCGGTAATTAATGCTATCTTTGAATTTATTTTAAGATATTACAAGCCAAGGTGGGGGAGATGTGATCATGTTCCAAGTCAAAATCTTTAGCAAGCGAAGTTAAAACAGTTAGCTAAGTAATGGATGAACAGAAGAGTCCGCTGAAAGTAACTGACAAACAGTAACATCAAACAGGCTGCTAGCTTAGTTAATCAAACCTATTAGCCGAGAATATCTACCGTAGAAATACCTGTGACCTCATTTATTCCCTCACAAAAAAAACAAATGTGGTTTTTTTGCCCTGTTATGGAGGTTCAACATGGATTTGATCAAGTTTCGCTACGTTGCTGTACTAACAATCTGGATTTATTGAAATGCTAAATCATATAAATTAGAGTTTTTAATTTCTTCCCACAAACTTATAGTGCTCAGTAATTTAGCCCAGTCCTTTTCTGTGCCAACTATGTGTATTTTTCAGTGCCAGATATAATACATTAAGCAGGCTTGTGCAAAAAGCTGCAGTGGGTATATTTATGTATTTCTTGTTGCAGACGTTCATATGTTTGCACTAACAGCTTGTCAATAGCCTATTGTCCAAAGGCAATTTTCCTCCACAACAAAAAGCCTGCACTGATTTTCTTTAGCTGCCTTCCATTTTCAGGAGCACGCTGGAAACGTATTTATCCTCTCTGGACGGCATCTGCATCATTGTAAAAGTAAAAGTCACATTTGATTCCAATTTGTTGCCTGTTATTTCCCCCTTGGGAACCGCAATCGGAAACAATGTTTTCATAATGGCACATTTTGTGTTTACAAGTGTGTTGTGGCTCTCTGTACGGTCAGACAAGTAAGCAGCAGGACCACCTCCTCCGATGTGTATGTATTAAAGCTGCATTTCCCATCAGCTTTTGTCTGGGATTGTTGAATTGACTGCCTCATATTTGAATAAATGGGATGGTGCACTACACAAGATTGCTGTACAGGTTCATATTGCATGACCAAAGCCAAATTGGGCCTGCAGATCCAGTTTGGAACACATGCACAACTATACATAGACAGAAAGCTACGGATAGTTAACTGCACATTAAAAAATCATGTCCGAAGGCACTGAGCAGGCTACATCTCACTTCCCCAAGAGCAGTGTGGGAAATTGGCTGAGGAAAACTGCTGGACTACCTCTGGAGCATTTCAGTTTTTGACTGTGCTATTGTATGCCAGTGCAGCGGAAGCCTGTCTGTGTGTGCAAAACCTGTTGTTCTGGGTCACTGGAGGCTGTTCCTGTGAGTCTTTGGACCAAAGACCGGTCTTCTACTAATGGCATCAATCTATGGATTACTGTCAGCAGACTTTTCGCTGTGAGACTGATATCTTTGGAAGCAAACCACGTTTGACCGGTATTAGCCTGGGAAAGTAACCACCGCAGAGTTATTACCATAGCTGTATTGGTGACAGCTGAACAACTTGTTCTTTTCACCTGAGGACATACTTGATATTTTTTTGGCAGTTACAAAAGAGATGCACAATTGCCCAAACCTTGGAAGTGATTGTGAAAGATTCAGTTCTGCTCTCAAATACTAAGTTCATCTAACTTTTTCTACCAAAATAAAGGTATTTTCATCTGAAAAATATATTTCACAGATAGCTTTTCATGTGAAATTCAGATTAGCAACGACATGCATGGCACAGCGGTCAGTTCGTCACTCTGCTGTGCTGACACTGATCTAATACTGATTTTTCCAATTCTAACTTATTCCAAAAGTTCGACTTCAAAGGAAGAAAGAGAGCCCTGCATACTGGCTTCATCCTTCAACTTGAATTCAAAAAAAGTGTTTTGAGCACAAGCTCATTAGTCTTCAGCGTATGGATGCACACCTCATTGTCAAATCCTCTACTTCAGTGATGATCTTTTACAGAGCCCACCCAGGAGCCCCTGCTAGCTGATTGACAGAAGTTGGATGCAAAAACTGCCTCACAAAAACTGCTGTGTGTTCAGGGCACAGTTTTACAATGTGCTTGCCAATACTTGGTTGAAGATTGCTGGATTTGATCATCTAAGTAAACATGGACTTGATTTGGGCCTGTTTTTGGTTTTAATTGTATGTTTGTATAAGCCCTGCCGTCTACAATACATAAGTTACCGGTTCCCAGTCTGTGACAGAGCATTTTAATCAAATGCTGAAAGAGATGTCAAAAAGTGCACAATGTTAGTTTCATCAAAACTCAATTTGTTGTTAATCTTTTGATTTCGCCTTCTCCGTCTTGAGTTCATGATGTTCAAACTTTGTTAAGTAGCTCTGTTTGTTTTTTGGAAAACATGATTGGTCACCCTGGTTTTATAGACGTTGTAGTGGATTGTGTCTTACCACAGTGTGCTATGGCACCAGAGTGTTTACAAATAACTGACATGGATCATAATTTGTCATTTTCTTCCTCTTTATGTTTTGTAAAAAAGTTTGATAATCATTGCTTTTCTTTTTGTAGGGCCCTCCAGGTACCAAGGGTGAAAAGGTGAGTAATTCTATGTTTAGTCTGATGCTTTAACTGGTATACTGTTGATCTACTGCGTTATTCTGTTCCACTGCGTAAAGCAGTCACACAAATCACAAATCAGCTTATTCTCTTTCTTCCAGAGAGTTTGGAAAAAGATTGATATCTGTATGCTAAGCTAAAGGCTGCAACCGGCTAGCTTAGCACAAAGACTGGAAGCACGGGAAAACAGTTAGCCTGGTTCTGTCTGAAGGTAGCAAAGTCTGTTGTGCCACACTAGCTGTTTTCCTCTGTTTCTGTAATAACTATTAACCTGGTGCTGGCTTCATATTCATATTTACTGTACATACATGAGGGTGGTATCAATCTTCTCATGTAATTCTCAATAAGAAAATAATTCCGTTGACATTTCAGTCTTTAATATCCAGCTCATGATGTTTTTTTTCTAGATCAAGACAATAAAATAATGATTTATTTTTGCTCTGCCATCAGTTGATTTGTCCATAAAGAGTGTAATTTTGCATTTGCGGCATTAATTCCCATTCATATCATCCTGAATTTTTTAATTCTCCTGTCGTTCACAAATCCACAGCACAGAACATTACTGGCTGAAAGCCAGAGTCCAAGTTGGAGCCCTTAAATGCCTCGCTGAGCATTCCTCCATAAAACAGCAGTGGAGCATGCAATATAACCACACTGTCTCTTTATAAGTCTGCAGGACTCGGGGACAGATAGATGTGTGCCCACGGCTTTGCTTTGAAAGAAACCCTGTCATCCCTTGATTCACACCAAAGATGATAAAAATCCATTTATTCACTCATAAGGGAAACAAGTGGCTAAAAGTGCATACTTGTAAAATGCTACTGGGGAAGAGCTATTCTGTTTCAATGAATAGATTAATTTTTCATTTTTAAAAAATTTATGAGGTGAGCAACAACTTGGACTATATAACTCAATATAGGATTTGTGGATTATTATGCTGTGAAATACAAGACTTAAAATGATATAGCGTGAGAGTGCTAACCAGAGCTAAAGTCAAACACAGAGAAACATTTCACAGTTGTCATCTGCATCAAGTTACACTCTTTGAAACCAGATGATTTTGAGTAATGTAGGGTGTGTGATGATGTTGGTTATTGTCGCTGACCATCCACATTGTGATCTCTTATTTGGTGCCCCTCAAAGCATAAAATGGAACCCATAAGCAGGGCTTTCAAAACCAGATTTAAATGATTTTCAAGCATCCATTCTGACAATCGTGAATAACCCTGTCCTGCTGATTAGATGCCTGTTCATGTCTCTAATGTGGACCCGTGCATCTGCAGTTTAATGAAATGAAAAACAACTGTGTGCATTCCTCCCACCAAAGACGAATACAGCGTGCATCAGTGTGGCCATTCATAACGGTTTCCCCCGTTAAATCCGGTTTTGGAACGACTGCCCAATGAAAAATTACAAATATTCCGAGATCTGTTTTATTTGAAATTGCTACGGCGTTGCATGGGAGTTTGTTTGAGCAAAATTGCGGTCCATGTGTGATAAGTTGCCCGGCTCATTTTTAGAACTGTGGCTAAATTGTAACTCAGCCAACAGGAGAGTGGAGAGCAGATGAGATGGTTTAAGGGTGTTCAGTTATACGATTCTAGAAGGATTACGGCTATAATTCAGCGTCCAACATTTGGTCTTCCTTCAGTTGTTTCAAACAAAAGTGTCCTTTGCTTCGGTTTCTCTCTAATGCGATAAACCCACAGTCTTCACCATGCAGGTTGATTCGAAACCAAACATTTTCTCCTTCAGGAACGTGCTCCGTCCACAGAGCTCTACCCCCAATGAAGGCAGAAAGCCAAAGATCTCTGGGGCATAAAATCTGACCTGGCAATGCAGTTTGCCTACACTCAGCCCCTCCTCACCAAACCCACCAAACCTCACACCACTGCTGTCTTGCTTTCTCTCTCTCTCTCTCTCTCTCTCTCTCTCTCTCTCTCTCTCTCTCATACCCAATTCATGTCAGACCATGTTATCATAAGTGATTTTATTCTCAACCACAGTGAATAGTTGAGGGTTACTGTATTATTTTCCTTATCAATGTGTTCTGAATTATGCCTCTGTGATTTCGGTGTGAGTCTCAGCTTATTATTAGCATTGTACTTGTGTCTGTGTGTCTGTTCACTATGTGTTTGACCCTTGGATTTCAAGGGCTGTTTCAAAATTCTTTTTCTTTCCTTCTGCAGGGGGATCAAGGCGACCAGGGACCACGGGTATGCAGTTTACTCTGACTTCTTGCGATTAGCTGATGAATGTGACTGTGTGTGTCTCCCCCAGCAGAATTGTGGGCAAAAGGTTTGAGATGCATGAAATTCCTGGGATAGTGTTCTTCCAATCTGGCCAAATACAACAAGCATTTCAGCACTGCTCATTTCTACATCAAGAATGGACTGGAACACATGCAAAATACGCAAAGACCTTCTCTGTACCTCTTGTTTTCAAATTGAACATGAGTACAAGCTTTTACCCATCAGCAGAATATATCTGCTCAATATCAGCTATAATCAAAAGCCAACTAGCTCTGTCTCTATAATTACTCGTGATTCACTTCAATCCTCGGCGTGACACGGTGTATTCAGTGCTTTAATCATTTCCAGCGCTGTAGTTTGACATTTCTATAAAAGTGCAGCTTCTAAATGATGATGATGTGAGTGCTTTTCCGTGCTTGACAGACTCTGAAATGAATTACTCCATCTCCAACTAGCAGCGAGAGCGCCCTTATTTTTCTCAAATAATGGTTAAAAAATGAGGCCTCTTTGAAAAGCAGACTGCGACTGCACAGGTTTGTTTAAAGTAGATTGCATTAACTGGGGTCACATGTGCATATGCCCACTTTTCACTTCCTCTGTATCTGCTGTCATCATCAAGAGTAGATGGTATGGAGTCAAAGTCACTTTAAATGCCTGTAATTCATTTCCATAAGGGGAAAGAGATCACATAGAGGTTGGAGCGTAAGGACAAGAGAACACAATAAAACAGAGGTTTGTCTTGTCATCAGAACACCAGCCATCTCCCAAGTGGATCTGATCCCAATTCTGTGTTGGCGCCCAACCAGACGTTAGTAGTTTGCCAATTATCTTTG
The DNA here is from genome assembly GCA_016806645.1 of Ophiodon elongatus. Classification (NCBI taxonomy): domain Eukaryota; kingdom Metazoa; phylum Chordata; class Actinopteri; order Perciformes; family Hexagrammidae; genus Ophiodon; species Ophiodon elongatus. The sequence continues at coordinate 761,107 of JACSYO010001725.1, forward strand.
TCAGCTCACCTCCAGGCCAGTTCTGCACGCCAAAGCACCACAATTCTTATGATTTGGAAGTCAATACCAATGACCTTCTCGGCAAAATTCGATTAGTGGTCCCAAAGCGATACATCTGGGGCACTCCTCAAATGGCCGCAAAGTTCACAGATATTTCAGATCTCTGAGTGGTTTCACACTTTAATACAATCTACAAGTACACTTCCAGCTTTGTGATATCCTTAGTTCATTTTAATGATATGAAAAGTATTGGATAATCATTATAGTTGCAAAGACTGAACCACTGCAACCGGACGGAAAGGAAATATCTTTGCTCACTAGATGAATTGAGTAAACTATCGCTGCTTGGATAGAATTTCTTGGGTTTTGGTCGTAATTTGTACCCTTTTAACCTAGGAAATGGAGTCATCTGTCTCTATCAGTAAAGTGATTTACAATTTTGAAACAGCAGTGTGGCTGACAGAGTTGTAACAGGGACCAGCCAGGCCCTATTTGTCTTGTAGAGTAAATACATAAACTGTCCACTTCAAGAAAGCATTTCATTAACTTCCAATTACAGCAAAATTGTCCCCTAACAGGTACAAATTAAAACACAGTCACAGTTGCATATGAAGGACTACAGGGGCATTAAAGCAGTCTCGGTCACCAGCAAATGATATTACCTCCCCAGAATTGGATATTGACTTTGCACATTAGATTAGTAGGTAAATGTAGTGGAACAGTATTAGAGAGATCTCCTTAATAAATGAAGGCATAACGGGACAAGTGCTGCCTGACCTTGACTCTATTCTGCTGGAAATTAAACTCATTTCATGCCCAGTATTGACTGTGTGCAGAGAGGCTATTAAACCCATATGGAGGTACGTGTAAACAATAGGGCATGTCAAGAATATGTCTCCTACACACCACAGTTTGCCAAATTACATTAAATCTAACAAATTCAAAGGACAGACTATTTGTGTTTGCATGCTTATACAATATGTGTTTGTCTTTAGGTCATGTCAAAACCCCTCAGTCTCCGTGGCCAAAGGCGTGGCCTCACAGACACATACTTCCTCTGCCTGTTCCCCACATGTCAGGGTCAGCCATTTGTCGGCCCTAAAAGTCAAAGGCCACAACCAAACACCAAAGGTTAAACAAGCAACTAATAATAAATTGGCCACTTTTGACAAACAAATGTGTGGCCACCTTCGGAGCTCCAATGGTGGGATATCATTAACAGGAGTTACTGGCTCTGTGTGTCACCAAGAAAGGTGTGTGGTCTTTGTGTGAGGGATGGCACAAGCTACAGGTGTCAGGCAAAGGTTGGTCAATTCCTGGGTCAGCTATAGGAAATATTCCTGTGATAAAAAAAGCCCTAGTTTGTCCAGGTCTTTACTTATCACATTATAGGATTTGACCAATTTGCAAAGTTCTTCCAAAAATAAAGAGACTGTGATTATGTAATTTCCAGGATTTTATTTTTCATGCATGAACAAGAAGTGTTTTACAGTCAGACTGTTTGCACATGAAATAAGAGTCCTTCAAATTAATTTCACTTGAGAAATATTTGATGAATCACATTGATGCCAAATCTGAGGCTTTATATGAATGTACTCTTCCTCTCCTAAATGTATTAAAGCCATCTGTGCACAGAACTGGTAATCCACTCCACATATAGCTATTCAGAAAATGCCTCAGCCTGCATTTGGTTGGGATGTTTTGTGTGTTTGGTGTGGTTGTGGAGATGCTGGTTCTGGCCAGTGTCCTATGACGGCTGTTGCTGATTGTCCTCATATCTGGCTTTTTGTTTACTACAGTTGCAGTCATCTTGCTGCAGGCAAATACATAGCAATAGAGCTCCTCACCAAATAACCGACATCCGCTTTCGAGGAGAGAGAAGCAAAACAAAGCAATCTGTGAACGGTTAGGATTCTCTGTCAACCGACATGTCATTATCATTCTGACACATAGACATCAGCGCAGAGGCAATGCGGGGTGAGCACTAGCACACACCTAGTCAAGCTTGTATCCGCTTTACTCGCATCTTCTGCCCAGAAAGATCAAACTATGATTTTTGGTCAGATAATCTTTTTTTTTTTACACATTTCAAACGCACATTGGTCAGTGGGGTTGCTTCTTTTGTCTCGTGTCTGCCATGGCGTATGTATTGAAATCATTGCAAAGTCAAAAAGGACACAACCCAGAGAGCGTTCACGTGCACCAGGCTGCACATGCACCACACTACATTTTCCTGCTGGGACTCTTTGTATAGTCTGTTTCCCCCTGACCATAATCCAGTTCTTGTTTTCCTTCTTTGTCCTCAAGATGTTTGAGGCTGTAAATAACTTGGGAAATATTTGCTCTTCAATCCCAGTCACACACAGCATGGCTATTGTCTCCAGTGTAAGAGTATTACTCTGCTCTGCTGCAGGGCTGAATTAAATCTGCCTGCCTTGAAAGCCATATTCTTAATGAGCCATGCTTTTTGAATTATCTTTGGAAAACCAGAGTGATGGCACCAAAGCCATGTTTGGATAGGCCAGATTTTATCTTAAACTTGAATATGGAGGGATATTGATCTCTTACAGGGCATGTTTATGCTGGTGTGCCAGTCTTTGAGAAATACTGTTCATTTGGGTTGGTTATTTGTGGTGAAGCAAAACCTGCAGCATAAAGATAAACATGCAATCAATGTACAACCATTGTGGTAGAATATTTACATACCCTTCTATAGACTTAGCATTAAAGGTAAAAACATTTACATTCATGGGTTCGTTGTCAACCTTTCTTTTTTTTTGCACAGTCATTTATGAAGCAATAAGGCCTCTGTGGTGTTTTTAGTTTTGGAAAGGCTAAGAGAATAAGACAACTACATCCAAACTCTGTAAATGCAGAGTATCACTCTAATAACAGCCCCATGAACATCACCTCAAACCCAAAGCTGGACAGCTCTGCCATGCCTAGTTATGCTTGCTAGGCTTTGACTTTACGAGCGCTGTTCGTGGGAAGGGTTTTCCAAACGGTCAATTCATGTTTCAGTGGACATTAATACTGCAACATGCTTGTAAAAGATGAATCACAATCAAAGACCTTGACAAGCTTGCATGGCAGTGCAATGAAATAAAAAGATATATGTCTAAGTATGGACAATATACCCTTAAAGAATGATTGATGACAGTAAATAAAACTAAACAAAGTGTATTTATTTGAGTATAACATTCTAAACCATGTTTGGCTGACAGTATGTCAGTGTTTCTGGATTCAGATTAAAGTTAGCAACCAGCTATACACATTTGTCTCCTCTTAACAACAAAAAGGCCTGATGCTTTCTTCTTTTGTTCAGTTTTCATGAGTGGATCACATCTGTCATGTCCGTTGTTGACAAGGGAATTGGAAACCATTTAATTGAATTGCCAGTGAACATCTCAATCCCCTGATATTCCCCAAAACTCTGCGTACAATACAGCTCCTCAATTTACCAGCATGATATAGTTCAAAGTCTGTTCTAAGATAATCTTCTGGCCAAATGTTCTGTCTGTATATTTGGAAGAACACAACAGGAAATGGTTACATTAGAGATGACAAAGTAGCATGCATTGTACACTGCCTGAACTTAGACTTGTTTAAATGGTGGATGTTTAAAATAAAATGTTGGTCTTGTTTATGTCTGAATTGAAATGTCTGGTCCTCCAAACAAATTGTTTGACAGTTGAATTTGATGTTAGCTAGTTTCAAGAAAAAACCTTGAATACATGTTAAAGTATTTCACATATTATACTGCTTGTTTCACAAATGTGTGAGAATATTTAGAAGTAAGATGCATCTCCTTCCTGCTTTAATTGTTTTTGTTCACCCAGTGTTTGAGTGTCATGCGTGTGTTGTGCCATGTTCTGCTGTTTGTCCCTTTAGGGATTGCCTGGTCTCCCTACGCTGGCTGCTTTGCACAGCAATCAGATCCTGACCGTCAAGGTTTGTCGGTGGTGGTGCGTCCTGGCTGCTCAGTCCGACCCCTCCGCAGCACTCACTGGGAGTAAATAAATCACTGTCGGCTGCTTTGTCTCAAAGCCTGACGATAGACTAGGCACAGGAAAAAGCCCATCTAATTAATCACAGCCAGTCAATCGTTATCCTCTTCCCCCATTACCGCTACCAGTCAGTCACTCAAGATCTCTGTTCCATGCCTAATGCCAGGTTCCCCATTTAAAGCAAAGGTGGCCTTTTACAACCAAGAAATATGTAGCTGACTGGAACAAGAAGATGTGGTCTGGCTTGTGTCCATTGATGCTAAAATAAATGGAAGGAACTCCAAGAGGAATACTCGATGATGAACCAAAGTGGCAAAATGTTTTTTTAAAGCTCATGCCCATGGTTCGCCACAAATCCTTCAATCCACCAATTTGGCATTCGGGATTTGGGATTCTTTCAATGATGGATAAAGCCACTTAATACCAATGGACACTAGCAGAATAATGCATGCATTGAAAGCAACAAGGTTGTAAATCAACCTCAACTCAGAAGGTCGACCACGCTGGTTTCAGTGTGTGCAGCTCCCGGGGTCCGACTTAGTAGCAGGCGCAACGAAGATGATGACAGCGCTTTCACAGAGGAGGAGAAATTCCCATTTTCCGGGGTCTGCGAGCCCACTGTGGCGCCCTCGCACCCCAGAGGTGGTAATTATGGGTCCTGGCTCCAAAAAAATAAGCCCAGACTTCCGAAGCAAACCACCTCCATGCTGGAAAAGTGTGGATTTCTCCCCCCATCTGTAAATGCGCTGTACCGGGGTTCATGAACACAGACCTTTTCTAACAAAATCTGTTTCTTTTTGCATTTGCCTTCCTCCTCCTCCTCCTCCTCCTCCTTCTTCTGGGACCTCATCCTTCTTCAACCTTCTCTCACCTCTGACCTACGACCTCTTGACCTCACACACCTGCTCAGATGATCTTCCCTAAGATCAATCATGGCTTTCTTTCTGCTGACCAGCAGCTCATAAAGCGACGGCTCATTAAGGTAGTGGCTGTGTCCTCTCTTGTCTCTCTGTCGTGCCAAGTCTCACCGAATCACTTCTCTCTGGGCATTCTGCAGTTTGCATGCGAAACTTCAGAAAGACCTGTCATAAGTACTCTTTTATACCATTGCTAAAGCGAAATATGGAAATCTCTTTTTAAAAATGTAGGTTTCATTAAGGTAAAATGAATTACTGTCCTGGCATTACTTAAAGCACTTTCCTTACAAGTTGGATTGTTGAAGGTTTTCTTAGAGTTTTTTATAATCCAGTAGAATAAAGGACCACATATTTTCAGTGTATTTTCGCCTTGATTATTGTAGCTCCACAATTTGTTTTTGTGCCATATGCACAACTTTTATTCAACTCATTAAGTCCATTTAGGAATGCATAGATTTTAGGGGATTACTGTTCCAGCTATAAATCAGATTCAGCTCCATTTTGTCTGCTAGTTTTAGCCATAAGACCTAAAATGCAAACTCTCCTCCATGTTATGAATGGAGGCAGCCCATAGCCACCCACGAGATCATTCTACTACTCTCTCTTCATTATCATTTAACTGCAGTGGCTCCATTCTCAGTGGATCCAACAATATCACAGAACACTGATGTTTAAATGTGTTATTTTGCCGCACAGGGAGATCAAGGGCAAGCTGGACCACCTGGGCCACCGGGGCCACCGGGACCTCCTGGGCCGAGGGGGCCTCCAGGGGACACGGGAAAAGATGGACCCAGAGGTGTACCTGGTCTGGCAGTGAGTATTGATTTCTACCTGACATCTGAGGAAGTTTGGATAAACTGAACAAAGATTTGCTGCCAGTGTGTTATTAAAATGGCATTGGATCAGTAAAATTCTGGGGATTTTTCTCTCGAAAAAGTACTGCATTGTTTCCATTAAGAGTAAAACAAGTTCTGCTCTTTATGTACTATTATTCAATTTGACTGTGACCCAGTGCTGGGAGGGTTTATCCCCATGAAAAGCTTTCTAATGAAGACTAGACAAACTACATTGCAGTTCATTGCCCTGATGTGTTTAGCTAAACATGAATATGCTCCCAAGAGCGTGCCTCACTGTATGGATTTATGTTTATTTGGTTGTTTTTCATTATAACGTAACATTTTCCATGTCTTTAAGCCTGTCACTGGCATCACAATAATTTATGTGATCTCTGCCTGTGAGTGAAGGAAGAAAAAGAAAAGGTCTGTCAATTATGTTCAGCCATAAAACCGTCCAAGGGCTCCAGCTGATCTTTATTGTCTTGGCAGAGTTCACAGTGGGAGTGCAAAAATATTAAGTGTTGTTTATCTGATTCTTTCCAAGCTTTTGATGATTATTGTTTTCAGTTCTTCCAGTTGCAGTTGCTATAGTTGTTGCGTTTTTCCAAGAAATTTAAATTCTCTTGCCGGGGTGCTTCATTTCTCCCATGATTTATTTCTCCTACCGCCAATGCCATAGAAGGAGGGGAGCACAAATTGCCCAGTAAACGTCACAAAGTTGAAAAAATGGAATAATGTTCAAGCGTGGCTTTGGCATAGAAATCCGGCCATGGCAGATGTCTCTTTTCAAAAACTTCAGTAACATCCAAGAGCCAGGCCCGAACCGAAAGCAGAGACTAGAACAACATTGTTGGACAGAGACAGTAAAGCCTACAGGTGTCACAGCATGATGAAATGCCTCATAGCCAAGATGCTATATGAGAAGAACAATGCTGAGCTCTATTTGGCAACCTGGCCCCATTGCACCATAGCGGCTGTTAAAACACTAAAAGAAATGGGGAACTCAACTATATTGTGGAAAATGCAGTATTCTTTCACCGTAATATTTGCCTTGTTTAATTCAGAATGCTGTTTATGATGTTTTTAAAACTCCATGCATGTTCGCAACTTCTCAAAGAAGACTTGGCCCACTGCTCCTCCATTAACAGGCTGTTTTGTATTTATATAGGGTGATCCAGGGCAGATTGGAGATGCAGGAATCATGGTAAGCACAAATCTTTTCCTTTTTGTGTTATTTTTATGCTTCAGCTTTTTTCCAGATGAAACAAAGGAGATATGTGTATGTGTTAATTAGAGAGATTTAAAGGTGCTGGTAAGCAGATTTTGTTACTTTTGGACAGGGCCAGGCTTGCTGTTTACCTCTGTTTCCAGTCTTTATGCTAAGCTAAGCTAAGCTAACAGCCTTTTGGAGGTAGCTTCATTTTAACCATACAGACATGAGAATGGTATCAGTCTTCTCAACTAACTCAACTTGTTTTCCTTTTTTCACTATGGATATCAACACCAACACTTTCCAAAATGGCTCATGTCAATAAGTTGATCAACAATGCTTTGACTTTTTCATTTAAACCTCTTTTTCTGCTGTGGTATTGGTCTTCACGGACTGACTGCCTTTGTTACACTGTTTCATTTTAATCTTGTGTCTTTAAATATCAAAGCAATCGTGCCACTTTTTAGATGTGCATTTAATTCACGAGATATTCAAAAGGTTATGGTGAATATTAAAGACACATTCTATGATACCCTGCAAAAGCGTTTGTTTTCTCCAAGAAAAGCTCCTTATACAGTAGGGACAAGCTGTTCCAGTTAACAGCAACTGGATACCACTTGTGGTGTTCAGCAAATAAAGCATTTGATTAAAGTTTCCTCATAAAAGCTACGTCAAATAGGTCAAGCCAAATTCCAGAGAAAGCAATGACGGAAAACGTGACATGAGAAAAGTCTTGGTGATGTCAGTTTTCACAACTGCAGGGGAGAGTAAGTAAAGCTGACAGAGGAGGTGTTATCAAGCGCTTTCATCTCTGATTCCATCTCTGACCCTTTCCATGGTGTGGAAAAAGTTGGTGGATTGGAAATAAATGGACAGAGAAAATGAAGGATGGTGAGGCTTAAGTGGCTAGAGAGACACATTAACTAGAGAGTAAGAGGAGTTTAGAGCTGAAAATGCTAATCATTCTTCACTCTTTAACCTCTTTCTGCTTTTATGTTGCTGCAGTTTTTAGCTTTTGTTGGCTTTAATTATATGGTTTACCCATTATCCCCCCTTGTGCTCATCGCTGTGGAAGCAGCATGTTTTTCTTTGTGTCATGAATGTCAAATTTGCATCAGATTTCTCAGTAGTCCCAGGTGTGCACCCATACGTCTCCAGTACTTATACAACCTCTCATGCCAGCAGCTGGAGTATTTCTCCAAAAGATGAATGCTGAATCCCATTCAAAATCAGCGCAGAGCTTGGAATAAAAAATATGCGCCGCTCACTGTATTTCTTGAAATAAAGCATACTATTTCAGGAGTATACAGCATGACACTGATCTACTTTTAACGAGGAGTAATACCATCATTTAGGAATCATTCCCCCCGTGAAGCAGTGTGAGATGAGCACGTCTCAGAGGTTGTAAAGAGATGTGATGTGACATGGCCGCTCAAACACGGTGGAGTTTCCTAGCTTCTGTTTCCAGCCAGCAGCAGTTTGTTTTGCTATGATAAGGCAATGGATTAGAGAGAGACGTTTCTGTAAATGATCATTTGGGTTGTTAAACCTCTGGAGAGGGAATAAAAAGAAATTCTCCATCCAGAAACGAAACTCCAGTCCACACCCTTGGTCGGCCTTTGGAAATCAATATGAATTAGATGTGCATAAGCAACGAGACTGATAGTCTCCAGTTTGTACAGCAAGCTTAAAGGATAATCTTTGATCGGCCCTTTTAGATCTGCACAAGTCAACTGGAGGTAGGGATTTTGAGGTTGGTCCTTTACCAACTTTAGCTTCTTTTATGGTGCTCTAGGAGCTAGCGCCCACTTGACACAGCTCAGCGTTTTTGATGTATATGCTATTGTTAAAGAGGCAAAAGTAGATTCCAGAGTTTTCCAGCAGCCTTCCAGAACATATGGTGCTGGTTAGAAGGACTAAGCCCTTGTGGAGCAACAAGGAGGAGGGGGGAGGTGGGAGGAAGAAAAGGGAAATATTTTCAGGACTCAATTCAAAACCATCAGTGCCATAAGGTCTCTCTGGGGTAAATTAAAGGGGTCTTCATCTTTTTAAAGGTGGCTTGCAGCCTTGCACACAGTTTTCATTTGGGACTTGATTTTACTTCAAAAAGACTGAATAAGAAAACCAGTTGTGTATTGTATGTGGTGTCAGTGAAAAAAGCTCCCCTGTCTGCATTTTGCTCTTATTTTTTTATTTTACTGCTCCACTTTTACATCCTTTTCATTCCATAACTACCCAATATGCAGCCAGTGACTCATATTATTTCTTTAAAAGCACAACAGATATGGATGGATGGACTTGATATGCCTGTATAATGAAGGCATACCTATAATATGTTGGTGTCCTTGACTAAGTTTCCTTGTAATGTGAAGCCAAACATGAGGAGCAAAGATGTGAGCAAATGGCTTCGGACACGCTCGGTGGACTCAAACAATGTTGTGGCAAATGTTGACATCAATGGGCAAAAAGTATTTTGGCTGGGAAACAAATCAGTTTTATTTATTTTTTTACAACCTAGCTATATTTGTCATATACCTACATATTTTTCTACCAAAACCTCCTTTCATTCTCTCGTCAGTTTTTCCAAGTTGATTGTGTTTGGTTTTCTCTGTTGTATCTTCGGTCTTTGGACTGTTGGTCAGACATTTCAATAGAGCAAATGATTTATCTAGAGTGCCAAGTATGAGACTCTAGTGAAAAATACTCAATCCTAATCTGGTGATATTGAATATATAGTCTAGTAAGTATTTAGTCTCAAATTTATCAGGATCAGCTTTAAAAAACAATTATTTAATTCAGAGCCCCAAATGGATTACCTAGGAAAAGACCACAGAAACCTTAATGGAAACTGCAACCCATAAAGGTTAGCATAATACAGTAGTCAACACTGTCAGTTTGGATAAAATAGACACACACTCCACTGGAAACTGGAATCCAATGAGAGACAAGGGGATACAATTCATTTCAGAGCTACTTCTTAGTTAACATTTCGGTTGATTGGGTGGTCTATAAGTGCCATATTCTTGCTATATACGTAGCTGCTGCTTTGTTTACAGTAGCAGTAAAGACAGTGTGATTGAAAGGTCTTACCAAATGAAAATTCATGTACACAGTTTAAATAAAGCACACATGTCCAAAATCTCTACAGTGATGCTGGTGAGCACAATGTTTTGCTACTTCGACCAACCTTAAGGTAACAATAAGGTTGTCAAAAAATATTTTTCCTTTAAAGCTGAAATTCCCTTAGGTTAATGAAAATAGCTGTGTTATATTGCAAAGCTTTTTCAATGACCTTCTAAGTGAAACAGAGGCTTTGAACAGAAAGCTCCAACATGAAGCTCTTCTGTGCTTTCATCAGCCGACATAGTTTCCCTGTGAACGCTGAGCGAGAAATGCACACTCTGGTAGTTCTTCAAGTGGCTGAGGGTTCAACTGCAGTCTGAGTGTGGGAAGGGACCTGCCAAATGCTTCATTGTTTGTCATTTCCGAGTCATGAATGAAAGCACCGAACATTCAGCGCTTTGTATTTGTGCTTGGTTGCTCGACTTCAATAGGCATCCTGTTGATATTGCCCATTTGCAAAAAAAATTCTTTTATGCATGTTAAATGAGGCAGCTGAGGTGCTGTATGCTAAGCATGTGCTATCATGATGAATACTTTTTGTTGAAAAAAATTCTCCTTTTGAATGAAAATGTTTAGATTATTCTCCATTTTAATGTTCTAGGGCCCAAAGTTGAGAACAGTAGTGCCAGGACCAAGACTTCCTCAAGGGCCCTTGACTTTGTGAAAAATCTCCTTTTCAGCCAGTAGCTCCTGAGTGCTCTCAGATGTAGCCAAGCTAATTAGCGCTCAGGCGAGTGGCACATGCTCTCACATACCTAGGGGGTCATAAAGATGTTTACCAAACCCTACTGTGGAAAGCCAACAAAGACTTTTAAAGGCAAGCGGGAGGAAAACCTTTTTCTTGGTTGGCTGGGATAATGAAAGTTGTTCATTGAGGTTTTTGTTATAAGTGCAGATGGAATGCACTAGAAATGAGCTGTAACTGTGTGGGCCATTTCTGTAAATGTGAGAACTTGAAATGGAAATTCAGAATGGGAAAGTTTAGAGCTTCAGTTACTTGGTGATCGCCTTGTTTCAGCAACAAAAACAAAACAAAAGATCGAACATACCATTTATTCTCATAAAAATAGACATTATTATGGTCCTTTTTGCTGAGCCAAGCATCCGTTGGGGCTTTGGCCGCGAGGTATACGTTGGCCACCACCAGCATACACGTCTTTGTGCACTGCCAGTCAAACTTTTCGACCTGAATGTGTCCTCGTTGGCTACTTTCAAAGACAGGTACACAAAGCTGTTACACTCATGAGGGGGCCAAATCTTAGGTCATGCCAATTAAACTGCATCAACATGAATCAAGCGAGGAAAGCTGTTGTGGGGTGTAAGGTCTGCTTGGCCTTGACTCAACTGAGAGTGATGAGCCAAATAACACCATTCGCTGTAGATCCTGAGCCGACAGGGAGGAAAATGTTGGCCAACATGAGTGTCATAACAGCCAGGCGTAAAGGTGTTGATGAACTGCCGTGGGTACTGCAATAGTTACTTGTGAAGCCAAAGTGGAAGAAACTAACTTTCAGCTTGGCTTCTCATTTAGGTCATAAAGCACTCCTGCAGACAGTTTCTGGTGGAGGAGGTTGAGGGTTTTACCTCTGGTTTTACTGGGGGGTAAACAGCAGGTTGAAAATAGAAACTGTCCTCCCAGACACATCTATCACCGAGTTAAATCTCAGTTAGGGATGTGGCGCCTTTTTTTTTGCCCTGTTTAACTTATTAGCTTTGTAAGGCTTTCCAACTATTTCCCCATTTAGGTAATGAACCTCTCTGTGTGTTGGACTGCAGGCTTAGAATGTGGAACAGCCAAACAAGTTTTTACAGTCGCTAAAATTGATAATGAAAGAGATCAACATGAAAGATAAAACCGTAAAATATTTTGTTATTCATGGTCTCATTAGAGATTCATGTTTATAGTGAAGCTCAATGAAAAGAAGGCACGGGGTGATTTTCAGTCTTTGTCGGAGAGTAAAACAAGGGATCGATTGTGATTCGTTTCTGCCCGAAGGGTGTGTGCTCACTGTATGGAATCCGACCAGAAGTCTTGCCAGTCTCTCTGCTGTGACCGTGTTGGCTGTGGAAATCATATTATTTCTGACATGGACTTTTTTTGTTCTGTTTCTCCTCAACTCGCTTGCTCTCTTTGTCTCGCTTCTCATTTATAGGGACCTGAAGGGCCACAAGGGGAGAAAGTAAGTCCAGAGAATAATTTCTTGTTCCACTGACATGTTTTACTTTTCTTTTAATGTAAATACAATAATATTCTTTGACTAAGTTATCCACTGAATGACATAAAAAAATACACTTCACACTGAAAAGGTTGAAATTCTAACGTAAACCCAGGGAGGATTTCTTGAGCAGTAGAATAATGTTTTGTATTTGATAGTAACTGTGCAAAAGTTGCACAAATGGCTGTAAAAACACATGCTAAGTGTTGAATACGTTTACTTGGAGATTAGTGATGCAGGGCCATAGTTGGGGCAAGTAAATGGACAAGAGGAGAGTTAAGGCTTGAACAACACTAGGAGGGAGACAGAGAACAGAGAACCTGGAGCTAAGCGCTGCGATACAGGCCCCGGGTCCCCGGCGGCGCTGATGTGGGGAACAGATGTAAGCCATATCCAGCCATCAGGTAGCTGCCAGTGTTTGTTCAGTGTAACCCAATCAGACACTTCCTGTCTGTGCTGTCATCTGTCGGCAAGGCCTCCCGTCGGCGTAGGAGGGGGTGTGTGGAGGGGTCAACGATGACACACCGCCGTGTTAATGACTCATAAGCCAGGCCCAGAGGCTACTCAGTCAGATCTGCTGCTGGTGTAGTGCTGTGTTTAGCAGAGGGGCCGTGTCAACAGTTATTCAAGTTGAATCACCTTGCTGATTGATTTGGTGTCACAACATGATAAAAAGTAGAGTGTGAATCATATATCTGAACTTATACATATAGTAATAGTAACATATAAGATCTGCTTTCACTCCGTAATGTGATCCATTCTCCTTCATCCCATGTTATATTTTTGATGTACAATATAACAAATTATTTAAAAAAACTACTTTTTTATTACTTCAAGTCTATGCACCATTGTTTCACTTATCTTTGATACATGTATAAATGTGACCACGGGAGCACAAATAGCCAACATAAGCAAACCGCTATGCCAGAGAGTAGGAGTTCATTAAAACATGCTTGGTAAAACCTCAAAGTCTAAATCATCTGCTTTAAGTAAGTTAAAGGAGCACATGCAAACATAAGAGCTAGTATATATAAAAAGTGTACTCACTTTCTCTTTTCTCACAGCAGAGTATTGCCTGTGACATCCATAACATAGCGGATTTTAAAATATGACATGCAATATTTATTCTGGCCAGGTTTTTGTAAGATCAGCACACACTGAAGTGGGGATGGAAACAATAGTCAGGTCTGCTTTTAATCCAACGTCCGTGTGTGTCAACATGGTACAGTGGTATAGTTTTGTTTGTGACTATTCTTTAAAGAGCAAAATTACATTGTCATTTGTATATTTTAATGTTTGATAACCATAACTTTGCAATGTTCAGTTTCTTTTCAAGCAAAATACAGTGTGATTTTTGAATGTAATGAAACTCCTAAAGGCCCTTGTGTTTTATTTCTCAGGGTTCCCTCGGGCCTCCTGGCAACCCAGGTGTTGATGGACTGAAGGTGAGGTCATAAAGACATATGCAAATAATACAGTTGATGATTGTGGTACACATTTCTATACTAGAAGTTTCGACACATTTCTATACTAGAAGTTTCGACTAGTTTTGTTAATCTCCTTCAGTTGTATAAAATCCAAATTTAGAATCAAGCAAGAGGATTTGCAAGCGAAACGTGATGTCAGTTCCCTTTTTATTATTAAAGGTTTTTAAGAAGAGGTTAGCTGTCTTGTTCAGATGGATATTTTTATGCGAAATAGAAGAGCCCCACAAAATTTAGCCTGAACATGGTATAACACTTCCCTCACAAAATAATTCACATAGAAAGTTCAAAAGGCTAACTTTCATCCACACCTGAAAGTATTTTATGTTCAAAAGACTGACTTTAACATACTTAGAGTTTTTCATTAGTCCTTTTGGCCATGTGTTGCACTTTTCATATTAAAGAAGTTCTGCCATGCATTCTGACAATTTCAAACCGCTATCCTATTTGGGAGAAATCCCCCTGGGCTGCATCCTCGAGTCTGAACCACAAAGTGCGGTCGCCTGTGAATCTGCTCACACTCGCAGCTCATTTCTGCATTTCATTCTCAAACCGAATAAAGAAGACACATTGCAGGTGTTTTACAATGCGGAAAAAAATGGGAACGCATGTCTATTCCAGAACAAACGAGAGTGAATGGGTAGATGATTTGAGAGGCGCCATCTTCCTAATCTCAAGCATGCATTTATAAAGATATGAGCGGAGAGGCACGCATGGCTGTAATAGAAACCAGAGTGGAAGCCATACTGAATACGGAGACAGCAAAAGCTGAAGGCATAATTCCATACTTGTGTAAGGAGTCTGGTTTGCCAGCATGAAATAGAACGCCAATGCTGTGCAATGCAGTTATAAAAGAAAATCTGTTATGGTATGTAACCGTCACTCATGCAGAAAGTTGAAGTCTAAAGCAGAAACGGCTGCTCTGCCAGCAGTGGCAGGTTGACTGGCAGACATCATATTGATCTGACATAGATATCCACCAAAAGGGGATGATTACTAATGCAAACCTTATCAGCCCCAGTTTAGTTGAGTTTTTAATCAGACTCCATCATCATTATGGCAATATATCGTCATCATTATGTCAATGACTCCCATATGTGGGCTGATAGATGATACATGATTCCAGTATTTATGAAGAGTTTCACCACTAGTGTGTAGCTGAGGGGATACTCCCTATACACATATCATACACAATGCTTCATGAAAACAAAGCATTGTGGGAAAAAATGAAAACAATAAGGCACCGAGAAAGAAAAATAAGCACAGTTTGTGACCAAAATTAAATAAAAGTGCATTCAATAACCCAGTTTTCCGGACGATACGGCCAGTATTAAGCAGCCGATCGACATGTATTTTGATTTAAATGACAGTTTTTCCATTCTGGCT
Organism: Ophiodon elongatus; assembly: GCA_016806645.1. Lineage (NCBI taxonomy): Eukaryota > Metazoa > Chordata > Actinopteri > Perciformes > Hexagrammidae > Ophiodon > Ophiodon elongatus. The sequence continues at coordinate 776,286 of JACSYO010001725.1, forward strand.
ACAATAATAAGCGTCATCCAGTTACAGTTGTCTCTCTGGTTTAAGAAATAGCTGCTACTCTTCTAAAAGGCTAATGATGTGGTAGGTTTCCAAAGGTCACGAGGTTAATTGTTTTTGGCAACAGATGGACCGAGGTTCTCTGTGACATCCGCGGCAAACTGCCATTATACAGATGGACTTGGCTTTCTTCTTTTGCTCATGGTCAGAACCAGACCAGAGATAATTAAGCTTTTAATCAGCCTGTTTATCCTCTCTACTTTCAGATTTAGTTTGCGGCTTTTTTAGTTTAGACTTTGGTACTTTTTTGGAGAATTTTATGGAATTTATTCAGCTGTAGCTGTCCAGTACTATGTTGAGAGTCCATTCCTTGCAATACACTGAAGTAAAATATACTTTATCCTATCTACTGCTCTATCTATCAACTATCCTGCAAATATATAACACCTGTCCGGTGACGGCACAAGTTTAAGCTCTGTTAAGGTTAGAGGTAATCTCTATATAACGAACAAAATGTGAAGCTTTTTGTATCTCCTGACCTTAAATCAGAGTTCACACTGCTGAGACAGCACACTGAATACGGCCACTGTGTGTATGTTATGCTATCCATAGGGGGATGTTGGCATCCCAGGATTGGACGGTGTCCCGGGAGTTAAGGTCTGGTGCCACACATTGTGTGCTCTTATTCTTGTAAATTCATGACAATCTTTTTTTTAAGTAAAAAATATGTATTCTTTCATTCTTTCCCATCAAAGAGACATTCTCTTTCTTTTTCTTTTTTTCTTTTGGACATCTTTCTTTATGCCATTAGATTTAATTTAATTTTGTTCTTATTTAGAAAACATACATTATACATATATTTCTTTCTTTGTTAGATCATGTTCACATTATCTGTATTTGGCAGTATATGAATAATATATTTATGTGTTTAATAAAATGTGATAACTGTACCTACAAATAGGTTTTGATTAATTTAAATTGTGGTGAAATATCATTCTAGGTTGGATTCTGGCCTGTTGATATTGACAAATTTCAGTAATGTGCAATTTTTAAAAATGCTACACTACTGATACTCGGGGGTCTGTTTGGGGAAAAAGCAGCCATAACAGTAGAATTTCCTTAATCTATCATGAATTTAACCCCAGATACTATCAGACCCTGAGTTGCTGCCGTAATTCTCCAACTGAACATAACTCCCCCTGAGCTTCTCTGTGTTTAATACTCTGCTTTCTTTCCCAACAGGGTGAAATGGGAGAGCAAGGTGAAAAGGTAAAGCGCTAATTCAGATCACCAAACATTATTGTTGGCATCAGTCTCGATATCCCAGCATGTGTAAGGACAGCCGTCATGACGGCAGCGCTGCCTTTATTTCACACAACTCCACCTCGTTTTTTTCAAAGGTGACACCCATCTGAGATTTGGCCACCAGTGAGTCAATGATTCAGTGAGTCACAAAATTGAACCCAATTTCTCCAACTCCAGGCCTCGGAGAAGACCAAAAAACCCACACAATAGCTTTATTCTCTCCATTCCCTAATTCTAATAGTGCCATTATTCGCTGTTCTTGGACAGCAGCTGGTGGGGGGGGGGGGGGTGAACACTGACCGCGTCAATGCGGAAACAGGACGGGGAGGGAGGTAATGACTCACTGTTCTTCATCGACCACAAAACTGGCCTTCAGGCTCTTGTTCTCAGTTGTTGTTCTGACTTTTTCCTCAAACCAAAGACTTATTCCCGACTGTTTACACATTGGATTCACTGTAATAATGAGGCAACCACTGCTCACAGCATCACCGGTGTTCTGTGGAGAATGGGTGCAAATAATGGCTCAATGTACAGTTAGAGAAACTGCATCTAGAGGAAATTGCTTTGGCGTGAGTTCAGGTCAATCAGGTAACATGACGCCATGTCGTCCTTCCTTGGTCTTGTCACGTCTACCAACCAAAAGATTGATGTTCCCTTCCACGATTATTTCATTTGAAGAGTTTTTACAAGCATGAAATGGGAATATCCATTATTTCGTTATTTCTGAAAAAAACTATTACTGTCTTGGAATATGTTAAATATCATATTTCCAATCTTTGTAATGATGTTGAGTCCCTTAGACTTAAAATACTACAAGTTTTTGAGATGTGTTAACATAAAATGCAGTTTTTGGCTTTGTTAGTTAAGTAAAGAACCTGCCAGGACTCCCTGCTAGTCGTCGTTTTAACCTTTAGCCAATAGATATGATAAAATAAATAAAATAGTAAGCTCATTTTCTTTAAGTTCCTTGTTGATGTTCTCTATAAAGGCACAACCTTTTGATTTCAAATTCTTGGAATTGCTATTCATTGTATGATTCACAATCGATTGAGCTTTAATTTAAAACCATGTGGATTCATGAAAAGTGAAGGACAGCAGAAGACTGCCAAAGACAGCACTGAAATTCACTCCAAAGTACTATGAGCTTTTATTTTGAGAGGAGCCAAATATGTTAACATAAACTATTGTTTTTGGCTTTAGTGCCAACTAAAGAGCCAGAAGGCAAATTCAAGAAAGCAGTGCCAGCCTCTAACAGATAAAAACTGATTGTTTGAGAAGCACAGAGCTTATTTCAGGAGGCTAATTTTCTTGAACTCCTGACATGAGTATAATATCCTCCACAAGGACACGACCCTTTATTTAAATCCTTGGTTCAGCTCACCTTTAAATTAGGAACATAATAGGCTACAACGTTTTTGATATGAAATCAACTGGATTTAAAGCAGTGCAATGATAGGTTATGTATCAGCAAGAGCTCTGAGCTAACATCAGCATGCTGAAAAGCAGGTATATTACTGTTCACCATCTTAGTTCAGCGTGTAAGCACAGTAACACTAACTCCTTCAGATCAATTGTCTGGAAACCATCCATTGTTGAGATATTTCAGTGTGGACCAAACCGACATCCACAGTGCCACAGTGCCACAGTGCTATGCCGCTATAGCGTGGCTAAAAGCAGCTCTGACATTCAATCTATTTCATACAGCTGAGATGGAAAAGTTGTGAGTTTAGAAGTGAAGTTCTTCACAGTTGATGCCAGGAGTTCAGGACCTCCACAATGCTCCACAAAGTGTATTACATCACCTGCAATCATATTTGAACCATGTGCGATGACTCAGTTAGTGACCGAAGTGAATTCAACATCTACAATGTACTTGGCTTTTTTCTCCAAGCATCCATTATGCTCCTTTACACGGCAGTCAATCACAGAAGTCCTACCGTGTGTTGTGCATGTTTAAACAATCTGGTGATCATGTTTAATAATTTTGTCTTTAGATTTCCCATTCTCCGCTATATCATTTATTTCAACATTGACACATTCTTGCGATCAATGGACTGAGTTTGATTACCTCTGTTTGATTTCATCACAGGGCGATATGGGTGAAGATGGACCGAAAGGTGATATAGGGGAGAAGGTATGTACATTCCACTTTAACTTCCCTTCTCTGTGTTTATGTCTTGGAACCTGCACAGAGAAACAGCAGTTGGGCTGTGGCTGTAAAACATGAAAAAGAAGTTAATGTTACCCATCTGAGAGGAGACCTGTGGAGAGCAGCAGCAGCAGCAGAAGTAGCTGAGGTCGAGACCCATCAGCTGTAGTCTAGGCTGCACAACAGCAATCGTCTTGGCACTTGATGTGTATATGGACTTAATTGCTATGCTATGCTGACGCTGCATTTTCTGGTTGGATGGCTCCTGCATTACTTTGGGAGCGTTTATCATCAAGACCGCTTGTCAAGTTGGGATCCATTTCCAACAAAAGGTCCACCTCTGCTGGACTGACTGTTCAGAGATAAAGTAATGGATTCAATGTTTCTGTCCATGTTGCTTTTGTTTCAGTGCATTGACATCATGTCCTGAGTCAGATTATGCATCCAATCCAGGACCTTTCACGCTGCCTTTTCTGTTAGTGTATCGTTAAAGCAGCGTTTATGAAAATAGGTCACAGCTTCATTTGTGTTGGGCGACCTCAGAAGATTTGGGCCTCTTTACCCATCAAATTTGTTTTAAAGCATTTCAGAAAACCAAATAATTATATGGATTGGAATAGACAGGTCTTTGAAAATGTGGATTCAGCTCACGCAAAAATTGCTCACACTGCTGGGAAAGGATAAAGAGTGCTCCCAAAGTTGCCAATAAATGATAACACAGTTGCTAAGAAAAGACAGCTGACAGGAAAAAATCGTGTTGTTTTTTTTATTCACTGGAGATGCTGCTTTTTGCTACAGATGCTGAGTTAGGTATGAAAACAAAATACAACTGATAGACCAGCATCGGACTAGAAGCAGGGTACTCAAAATGTCACTGCCAATTTATTGCTGTTCAGCGGAGAACAACTTTGATAACTTCTCACTTTATGGGTACTCGGGTTTTTTAAAAGACTGCTGAACACGGCTGCCAAAAAAGACACCATTTGAGGGAAACAGATGCAGGATATCATCTGTGGAAAATGAGTGAACAAAAAGGAAAGTGGAGGGCGATAAAACTTTGCTGCTCTCGGCCGCTTTGATCTGGTCTACCTCAACACAGTAAAAGCAACAAAAAAAAGATGGATTTTCGCTGCAGGGGTGAAAAAGAAAAAGGTGGAATTGAGCACCAAGGGAATTCAGACTTCTGTAGCCAGTCACCTGCCATTCGTTCTTCAAGAGCATACTGTACTGTATTTTGCAATAAAAAGAGACAGAAAGTAGTTAAAAGACTTGGAAATGGTGGAGGTTTTTTTATCATTAGTATGGATAGGATTACCTCATCTCCTCAGCTCGTCCATGTCAGGATGTAAAAGTGAGCATAGTGCACAACATATGGTCGGAATAATTGTTTTTCAATCAAGATGTGACTCAGGAAACGGATGAGTCTAACACATGTCGGATACACCAAGGATTGATTGATGTTACAGTGCAAGTAAAGAGAAAATGTCTCCTGGAGGCTTATATTCGCACACATAGGACACAGGATCAGCTAGAGGAGACAACTACATGTCTTTCAAACAGAGCCTTCTGTCATCAGAGTGGTGTGTCTGATCAATCGCTCCTCCTGATGTTATTGTTTCACTCGTGGACGAGGAAACCAGAGAGTAGAGGGGACAGCGGAGGGGAGGGAAGAGCATCTCTAGACTTCCACGCTGATGATGCCAAGGTTAACAATATGCAGCACGCACTGCGGGGAAAATGTGGTTACGCGGGTCGAGAGGTGAGGCAGTGAAAGTTTCGGTATGGTGAGCGGAGGGACCTCAGGGAGTGCAAAGCGGGGAGAGAAATGGCAGTGCAAGCAGTCGGTCCGGGCTTTGCATGATACAAAGGGAGCTTGTTTTGACGGCGGAGGATCTGCAGACTGTGAAAGAGAATAACTGACAGGACATATATGCTCTGCTACATGCAAGTTTATTCTTAGACTCAAGTTGAAATCTCTTTCTCTCACTACCGAGAACATACTGGTCATCAGGGGGCGACTCCTCTTGTTCCAAAAAGAAGTCCGATTGTATCGTAGTCTGAGAAAATGACCCTACATCTCACTTAATTTATTACTTCAGTAAACATTGCAAACATGAGTTTCAAGTGTTTTTAATTACAGCAAGATTTGTTCATCCAACCTGTACATTTTCTTGTGATATTGTCTATTTCTTCTCCTTTTTGTTTTATTTTATTATATGCACAAATAAACAACTAAAGTTTAAGACTGGAAACAAGAAAAGCTTTTAGTTATCTCTATCCAAAAGTAGTAAACCAAACACTACCAGCCCCTTTAAGGCTCATTTAGTAACAATATTTTGTTTTTGGTGGTTATTTGCCTAACTATTTCTTGGTCAGGACCAGTAACGTCCTAGATCCTTCAATGGTTGCCTGGCAACTGCCCCTTGCCAAGAAATAATCTGACACAAACAAACCCCCAGAAAAAGTTGTTTTTTACACTTCAGCTTTTGTACGGGTTGAACAAAGACATAACATGTTAATTAGTAAGCTTTAGAGATGCTTTCAAAATTTGCATCACTAAAATAATATATCATCTAAAGTCCTGCATTATAACCTAATCTTCAAGGCCTTCTGTCAAAAACTAGTCAAACACTTAATATTAGTGTGCTCACATGATGCATATTCCTAAATAACGTTGTGTTTCATCAAACTGCCACACAGAAAACCTATAGGCCAGGTGTATAGGGGCTCAACAACAAGGTATTTAACAGATTTAAAATGCATCATATTTGCTGAGATAATCATGTAAATGTAAAAGTAGCAAGTTGCAGGTATCTTACAATTGTACTTAAGTGCATTATTTGAGTAAATGCAATGTAACTTTTCCACTTCTTTAAAACATTATCTGAAATTATTAAGCCATCATCAACTGTGACGAGAACTATTTTCAACATCCTCTGCATGTCCATTCTTGGCCTCATTTATAACAAATCATCACCGCAGTTAAAAGCTTTAGTTCTGAACCATTTACCTCTGATGGATTCTGCCGAAGTATTTAACTAGGTGTGAAATTAATTGTGACTCCTCTTGTTGAGAAAGTTAAACTTCAGAGATGGGCACATTCTTCAAAGGTTTGAAAGTAAAATAAACCCAAGTAAACTCTTGAATTGGTTTTGGGAACTTCCAGGCCGAGCTCTTGGCTCTGGCCGGTGTGGCACAGTGGTTGGTATACTTTTTCAATCCTAAGATCCGGTCCAAGCTCTTATGAACTGGCCGTGTTTCAACTGTTGGCGGGGCCTCTCCGCCCTGGGAGCCAATCACAATCTGCGTTGACTCCCATATAGTCTCAGTGACTGAGGTCGATATTCAGTTGAGGCCGCTAAATTTGGTCATCTTTACTAATGACCATAATTTGAGTAGGAGTCATGTTTAGAGGGCTGTGGTGACATGTAATGGTTATATTTGTCACAACTCTGCTCTGGCTTCATTGCTCGCCGATTAATTCTCTCCATCTCATTGGCTCTCACACAGGCAAACAGCTGGGAAATGGCCTGATTAACCAAGTATTCATTATGAGGTCTCCATGCTATTATCTTTAAATGTCAATATGCAGCGACAGCTCTGGGTCCCTATAATAAAGTGAAGCTGTGGTGACAGCTCTCCGTCCTGCTCTGCTCTGTGGTTGAATCACAGGCTGTAGCCTCACCATGATAATTGGCCCAATTGGGACATTTCAGCACTCTGTGCCACACCTCAGCTCACCTCCCAATTCCACCACTTTTTCCATCTCATAGTACATCATTTGGAATAGATTAAACTCGTGAAAACTCTCACTTGGTTCTTGGGCTATGTGTCACTTGTGTCTGTCTTGTCAAAAACTTGGCTTTATCAGTTCAGCAGCAGGGGAATGAAGTGTTAATTGCTTGTGTGGCATCACATAGCTCATGGTGGCTTTTTAATTAAAAGTTTGTCAAATGCGTTGTCAACTCACATTATCCCCAATATTATCTCCTTATGGTCTACATATAGTCCCGAGCCTGATTATGAGATAAAGTAGGTTATTTTTTGTATGAGATGTAACAATTAAGTACAGATGTGAGGCATTCTTCGATATTTATCCTTGCCAAAAAGCGACAGGTGTACACCAGCTCTGACTTTTGATGTTTGATGTTTGTTTTATTGAAACAATTACTCAACAATTACACAACTAAGACACAAAAAAGTCAGTCTGTATAAAGTTTCCTGTTTTATTATCATTTTTAGGTCAACCGCGACATGACATCTATGTAGTATTTGACCAAAAACATTTCACTTCATCATGTGAAAGTCTTTCATTTATCTTTAATAATGTAATATGAGGAGCCTCTTTGCACAGCCAACAGGAACAGTTAATTATCTTAGATCCTTTGTACCCTCAATAAACTTTCTATATGAAAATGCCCTTATACAAACTGGAATGATAACTTTTAAGATACAAATAGAGGCGCACTTCAGTATGCAACAAAGCCCAGCTGTAAACAGTAACAGTTTATTGTCTGCAAAAAAAATGCTGCAATTAAACATGCCTTGTGTGCTATGCATCGTAATGACTCCCATAAAAAGCTGAGGGCAAGAGGCATTCCTTCAGCAACTTCTGAGCGCAAGGCGTATGTGTAGTGAAACCACAGAGTCCACAGCAGAGCTGAAGACCCGGTCTCCTCCCCACTCCCTTTTCCCACCAACCGCCCATAATTACGCTTATTGGCCCCTTGTTTTATCTATATTTTTACTGTACACTGCAGTAGTAATGCAGTGCATAGGACGGAGCCTCTGCAAATTTAGATGATTTTGCTGGAAAAAATGTGGTATAAGTAGCTCTGCCCACTTCTAGTTCAGTACCCTACCGGAAGAGATGCAATGAAAAGGGTTCAAATTGTTGTCGTTAGTACAGCTTTTAAGCCCCTTACCTTCTCTACTCTTGGGGATTTCTTTATAGTGTTAGGTTTCATGTCATCACCAGTATGCATCTGCACTCTTGACAATGAAATGATTCGCAGCACTGTAGTTATAAAAATGCTGTGTCAAACTTTTGTGAAAGGTGTATTCAATCTGAACACTGCTTAAAATATAATCCGCTCATTAATTGGATTTCATACAATTTCACCCAGACACCTCAGGGCGACAAGGCAGTTATCAAATTATGTTCTGCACTGTTCAGTAAAAATAGGCTTCCTTCATATTTTTGTAACTGTAATTGCACAATAATGTTTGTTCCTGTGCAAAAAGACTCATCCAGTCTTGTAATTACCTCTGTCACTTTTGGATGGTTTTCTATGTTGTACCTTTCTAATTTCTTTTATTTTTTTTATCTTTCTCTTAGGGAGATGCAGGCTCCTCTGCAGCAGGCATCAAGGTGAGGGCTAAGCTAGGCTAAATGCTTTTCCATGTGCTGTTTGTATGTTGCTATGGGTACTTTTTCGGTGTCATCGAAATAGAAGTTTTGCACTTTACAAACAAACTATTTCTTACATAGTCAAAAGTTATTAGGAGGTATTTACGTAAAGTAACTTCTAGGTATAATGAACTGTTCCCCTATTTAAACTGACATTAGCTTGCTAACATATGGAGAGTAATTTAGTCGACATCTGATACTTGGTCAAAATGCTGTTATAGTGATGAATTGTTTTGTGAAATTGCATCTAAAAAACTGTTTACGTTAGCTACAAACCTAGGAATGGATATACAAACAGTTGGTGCAACCCGAACCAGAAATTAAGCAGCTGAAAAAAAACCTCTTTGCATGTATTTCAGGGTGAACCCGGAGAGTCTGGGCGAAGTGGACTAAAGGTAATAATTGCACTTTGCTACACTTTAGATAGAAGTAAATTGAAGTAGATGTAGCAGTGATGGCAGTACATTTTCTGTCATATCGACTAACCATATTTTGAGTGTTTAATGATAATAGGTCTCTATATTTATAAATGAATATGGGGAAAATAACTTCTCTGTTGTAACAGAATCTGTAATGTAAAAGGTGAAGCTCTATTAGATTTAGTTTGGATAGGAGCATTCCGAACTCAGTTGAACCTCACTGTTTAAAGTGTAATAAGGATGGTTGTACATGGGTACAGCTTGAACTTTAGTACATCACAGTGCTCCGACTCGTCTTACATTTACTTTGGCTTGATACTTGTTTTGAGCCAGCATAAGGTCCCAGGTATCATACTATAACTTCTGGATGTACTAAGTCTTTGCTGATGTTTTTGCTCCATTTCTTATTGTTAAAAGGATTGTCTAAAACCACCAGGTAATCCCATCACTTTGCTCTGCATCAGTCCTACAGAAGTTTTTTTTGTTTTTTAAGCAACGTCTGTCCGCCAGTTTTTATTCTGGTGTTTCACACTTTCCACGAATATTGTTAAGGAAACAGTTGCCGATGAGAAACTAATAAAACAAGCATGCAGCAGAAGAGGAGCTGTTTTCCTACCAAATAAAAGCCATTACTTGTCCCTTGACCAGACTGCTTCGAGATTGCACCAGTGCCCCATCTAATTACACTTTTTAATCCCAAATGCTGCGCCCCATTAATTCCCCTCTCTTTTCTCTGTTTGGATAAACTGGTTCCAGACAGACTGAGGGGCTTTCAGCAAATTTCTTTTTTTTTCTGCTGTGGTGCAAATGCAACATTCGTGGCCGGTACTAATTTTTTAACTGCTTTATCTTATCTCTCATTTTACAGCCGTTCTGCTTGTGCTGACACACTTACAAATTATATTTCTTATCAAAATGGCCATCAGGAGATTGAGTTGTTTTTCCCCTTTTAATATTACCATTGGATGGCATTCCAGTGTTGGTAAAGTAGTAGTCCACAAAAAAATACTTTTATTCATTAGTTTTATAGTGCTTTCATTCGCCACAATAGAAATTTACAGCCCTCTTTCTGATCCCCTGAGGGACGTTACAGTTGATCATTCTCGTGCTGCGCTGATCATTTCTTTTCATATGCCATAAATACAATGGCCTTAATAGAGCGTTAAATTATCCAGAGTCAGACATTTTGTTTTGAAAGCATCGCAGATGCCTCACAAGAGATTTGACCTCTGATTTTTCCACAGTTGAATCAAATGTGCATTTTTCAAACTTGCATGTAATGGGAGTTTGGAGTTCTCAACTTGACAATGACCCGACCTCGGTAACAGGGAAAAAGACCAACTCTTGACTTCCAGCGACGCCAAACTCTAACGACCTTGAAGCGACGGCAGCTCTCTCAACCAGCTTTCGCTAATTTAATCCAAAGTATCTGACAGTTTTTCCTTCCAGGAACCATAACTTTTCACACCTGCCCAAACCAATAAAATCATAAAAATAAAACTCAATTGCACTTTGTGAAAGGTTGAGTGTTATAACAAGCACTAATCACGCTGTCAAGCCATGGCTGCATGACTTGGTTTGAAAGTGCATGTGCAGTACCTTCTGCTAGTGCTTACCGCAAGCAAACGAAAGGCAACATACACTTGCGGACAGCAGGCCGCTTTTCAGAATCACAGCAGCTTGATAGCCAGAGAAAACACAAATAGAAAATAAAGTGTAGGGCTAATAGAACCCCAAAGAGCCCACAAATGAGGCTTGACTCAGCTTAGCTTGGCTTGGCTGTAACATGTCACACTCTTCCTGTGTAGGGAGAGCCAGGACTTCCAGGGCTGCCTGGACTCCCAGGGATAAAGGTAAATGCTTCGCTGTTTTTATCCCCAGTCATTCCCCCGGTGTTGTCCCTGTCCATCCTCTTCCGCCCGTCTGTGGCAGAGTACAGAGCAAAAACTCCGCTGACCTATCGTCATGCCTCGTGCACGACAGATGAAGGTCACATAATCCTGCTTTTCCTGCTGTGTGGGATTTGTACCTCGACTGCAAGGTTCCATCTGATTAAGTGGCAGACGCACAGAATAGCTGTACATTCAGTGCAGTGAAAAGCAAATAGCTCCATCAAACCGACAAGGCCAAACAGTTGATGCTTTTGATCTGGACATGCCAGAATAAGACGGTCTCATTTAGGTTCAGTGTAGAGGTCTATGGATTACTTATTTGAACAATGCCTCCCTGGCAACAACTCCATTCTACTTCCTGAAAGTGGCATCAAGAGACTCGGGGCGAAAAATGTGTCAATACTACTGCTCGCTAAGGCAAGGAAGTGCTATTTCTATTTGATTATTTAGAATTTTTCAAATTAGGCTTTTCTTGGTTTAGTTAAAGAGCTTGCTTGTTTATTGTATCATTAAAAACCAACAGTAGATGGGGAAACAAGAGGCACACAATAATTCGCTGCCTTCTTCTGCTTAAAAAGTACCAACCACCTCAATGTTTCTCAGGATCATGAGCTTGAACGTGAATGCAAGGAATGCTCACACGGGCATGATGAGATGATGCTTGTTGCTGTTTTGGTTTTGTTTTTCTCCTTTTGTGTGCTTGTTATGTGCTGGCCTTATAAAAAAAAGAAGAAAAAAAAAGAAGCCCTTTCATTTTACATTTTATATACTCCTGTTTTTACTTAAGAGGCCTGAATGCTTGATGAATTCTAACAATATTTTTGCTAACGTAGCACACTCGGGTTCTGAGCTCCGCTTGCACTTTGTTCTGCTCCGCATTCTTGGCTCTTTATCCAATCAATGTTTGAAGGTTTGGGAGGCAAGTGTCCATTACCTCTTCAAAGGTTTCCAGAGTGCCTCAACTACAGTAGGTGGGAGCTCTGGTTGCAGATGGTATAGCAATAAAGTTATTTCCCAATCACATGTAATGCAAATCAAATCAAGCATCACACCTCATACTGGAAGCTCACTCCTCATAAGTGAAAGTGCAAATGCAAAATATGAAAGCTTCTTCATAGGTGGCCGAAAGCCTGGTCTTTGCACACACCTTTAAGCTTCTTGTGCCCTGATGAGTTTCTAACAAGGTCAGTCGTCACGTCTATTAAGGCTCATAAGAGGGAGTCATTAGTGGATGTGAAACCAGGGGATACATTAACAAACCAATGATGATTTGTGTGTGTGTGTGTGTGTGTGTGTGTGTGTGCGATTGATGCATGTGTCCCTGAGTTTGTGTGTGTTTGTACGAGCAGTAAGCGCATGCCTGTCGTTTTGAATATGTTTTTGGCATTCATCTCGTGTATATGTCCAGTTCTCATTAACAGCGGGTGTATGTAACACTAAATGCCTTGTGGGGGAAATAAGTGATCTTTTTTTCCCCAGGGTGAGCCTGGATTCCTCGGCCCCCAGGGAGAGCCAGGGCTTCCAGGACTCCCAGGAACTAAGGCGGGTGACTTTTGCTTCATTACAATAATCTTGTTCATCACGATGTAAGAGTGACACAGTGCATATTTCAGCTTTGGCAGCTTTTTTATCACATTCTTTCATTGTGATCGTCATTGAAATCAGCAGTTTCCTCTGGGTTTATGGTCTCATTATCCATTATTATCACTTAGCAGAGGTGATTAAGCCCCTGTTTCTTCAAAATGTCACTTGGAAGTGGTCAGAATGAGCTAATCCCCGCCGCTCCCTTTGAGTCGTGACATTATCACACTGTGGAGCCAGCGGTGATAATCCAGTCACACTACAATTAATGTTCGCGTTGTCCTTTTGCATCAGGCTGTTTGCAGTGCATCAATAATCAAGGTATATTGGTTTTGCATTGTCATCTGGCATATTGCTCAGAGTATCAGGGTATCGCTGAAAAGGAGGAGCATTGTGGCACATACTTCATCTAATAGTTTTTCCTGATGTTCCAGATTGCCCACAGGTTTGAGACAACTTGGGGTTTATCACATTTTTTCAGAGGGTACTGCTGAGTTGTTTTTTTTCCCAGAGAGTTTGCAGATTTATTTGTGCCATTAAGTTATCATTGGTAAGCAGTTATTTGAAGAGAAAACCAAAGCCTAATTGACTCAACGATGCTGAATGATGGTTCTGTCCCTCTTTGTTTTAGCTATTAGAAATAAGTAATAGAGATGATGGGTTTTGACTTACACCACACCCCCCTCTACTGGCAATTTTAAGTTACTTTACAATGAGAGAAAATGCACATAACCATACAACAAAGGATTTGCATTTTTCTTGAAATATATACCTTATATTCACATCAGGACAAAGAGGGCTTGATGCAGATGTTTTTCTTTTTTTCTTTTCTTTTTTTTAAAGAACGTTTCACCTTCACAATCAGTAAGCCGATTGTGCTGACTCAGCATAAATATCTACAATTCAACATGTAAATCTGCAAAGTAAGCAAACTCATGAGAAGGGTGTGGAGCTTTTTTCACGTCAATACTGCCGAACATTAAGGAAATTGAAGTTCATGCCTGATGTTCAGTCAGAAGATGCATCGCAGCTCTTCTGCTGACAAGAACAAAAAAAACTGGGCCTTGATCAGCACTTCTCCGTGACATATACAGGTTTCAGAGGTAACTTCTCTTTGTTTGCTCTTTTGTCTGTATAGGGAGATAAAGGCGACCACGGGCCGCAAGGAAAGGGTGAAAGAGGAGAACTTGGACCCCTTGGACCCAAGGTCAGTTATTAAGTGCATGTGTGCAATGCATATACAAATGGCATGAACTCCGTGAGGAAAAAGGAAACTGGATTATTCATCAGTATGTATTTAAAGGCTTTCTGCTTGTTCACAACCTTCTCTTCACCCATCTAAGTCATAGATTTTTGCTGCCATCTAGAGCCAAGCTGATTTAAGCACACGCCATAAAGTTCCCGAAGTTTTGAATAAGAAAAAGTAAAATGCATCCCAAAGCAAGAGCTCATTCAATCCGTCAAATAGTCAGCTATCTTAACAAAGAGAGCTGGCTAACCCATTATAGCCTGTAATAGGTTCAAGGCTCTCCCTGGAGTCTGCGAAAAGTAAACCAAATATAAATGAGTTTACCATTGTTTATGTCTGGCACTGAGCCAGCAGGTAGCTTAAGCTCCAGTCTAAACTGAGACGCCCCACAGATCTGTTTCACATCCTATTAGAAACCCCAAAAGTGAAACCCCTTCTTTATCAATGCCAGAGTTCAAATAAACACTTTCTCCATTGCTTGGCAGCTATGGCATATTAAAAGCTGGTCATGTCAGGGAAGCTGACAGTGTTGCTCTCTCGGGAGGAGTACAAGAGGTTGATGATATTCCTTTGTGAGATGTGCATTAAAAAAAAATTCATGATGAATTTAGATTGAACCCATAAAAAGAGTGTTTATCAATTTCATGTTTATATCTCAAGAAATGTGCTTGTCTTGTTTAAAGTGTCCCTCACATGTTGGTCATCTATTTTTTTTGTACTCACGGCAGGGTTCACAAGGGGAGTTTGGTACACCCGGTTCTAAAGGTTCAAAGGTGAGCATGGCAGATGTGTTTTCTTTTCATTTGGTGAACACAGCCCCTTAATTAGATGATCCTTTTGTTAGATTTCACAGGTGATTCCGATCTTGGATTTCACCATTCGATGTTCACAGTTTTTTGTTTTTTTTGTCACTGCTGTTGTGTTGAATGCACCTTCAGACAAACTCAAAGCAGATACATGCCCTTGTACCAGGTCCCCGCATTGCAAACATCTGAATTAAAAAAGTAACATTTCAATTGCATACTAAGATCCTTAAAATAATACATATGAAGAGGGAAAAAGTCACATACAACAGTATTATGTGTCATACCATGTTGTGATTCAAGATACTGGAACTTCCTACACCGTAATGATGAGTTATATGTGATGTATGATTTTTCTCACATTAGGGGGAAACTGGAGATAAAGGAGAACTTGGATCTTTTGGCCCGAAGGTAAGCAATTATATTTCCTCTATTCTTCGCTTTTTTGGAGGATTTCATGACGCATGCTGAGTAACATTAAATTATTTAATTTCCTATGACATGCAGCATCTCACATTGATTACCACCAGAGGGCAGCAGTCTTACCTTAGCAGTTTTTACTGATATTGGTCTTAAATGTGAGACATTATGTTATGTTTAATTCGGGAGTGCAGTATGAAAGAACGTGGGTTTTTTGTTGGCAATGTGCAGGGCCCCCCTGGACAGAAAGGAGACCAAGGAGCCACTGAAATCATTGACTACAATGGAAACATTCAGGAGGCTTTACAGGTCAGACAAGTAATTAACTTAGCAGATTTCTGTCGTTGTTGTTGCTTCAGAAAGACCTACATCTGCATTCTTAAGGGACTAAGCGGACCTCCTCAGAGATGACAAAGACTGGACTTTGGTTGTAGTGTACAAAATACAACCCAGTGTTATTTGGTTTTTACAATATGAAGATTACAAGATATAAAAATTGAGAAATACAAAAAGAGTAAAAACACCTTCTCAAACAAACAACGTCTCAAGCTTCAAACGAAAAGTCAAAAAGCAAAAAGACCCCAAAAAGGTGCAAAAGCTCCAGAGCAAAAAAGCCCAAAGCCATAAAATCTCAAAAGGCCTAAAAAAAAAGAAAAAAAAAAAGATCCTGAACCCCCCCCGATACTTTGTTGTCTTCCCCTATTTGGACATCTTTACTTGAAGCATCTCTCACCTCCAGATATGGTTAACAACTGAAATTGCATCAAACTATTGGACAATCATTTTTACATAGCATCTTTACAATCTATGAAAGTTTAGTTTAAGCTAGTTACGGGTTCTGTCTAGCTTTCATTGGTCGAACATCTCAGCCAAGATGTCTGTCTAACAGTTGCCGTTGCTGCAGTATCTAATTTACACCCGTTTCCCTGTTGCAACTCTAATAATGATCAGGAGTAAGTTAGTTAAACAAGACTCTCCTACACAGTCTTATTCAACAAATGTCAAAGCACACATAATTATACACTGGTTGATCAGATTTAAAAACACATACCTGTCATCACATGAAATAAACACTAAGTAATATCTCTTTCCTCAATTAAAAGGAAAATAGATCAATTTATCAAAAAGAATGAAACATGAATAAATTACATCAAAATAATGCGGAGGTTCACAAAACCTGGCAGTTGCAGAACTATCAACCAGTTACAAAGGTTTAGGATGCGTAATTGTCAGGCAGGTACGAAATCCACAGCATAAATCATGGCCATACTTCCTCCTGCAGCGATGCTGAAAGCAGAAGTGTTGGCGAATAGCCAAGTTAATCTGCAGTACACAATTTTTTACAACAATATTGCTGCAGTTTCTCAATTAGGTTAGCCAATTTAATAATGATTAGTTGAACTTTACAGAGAAATTATTAATAGAAAGGTATGGGTCTTTGGTTCATAAGAAAATGTATTCCTTAAATTAAAGTGCAGCGCCTTTCAATTAACACTATTCAGGGTACTTCCTCTACAGATAAACAGGCTAACATTGGTTCTTTAATAAATTATTAATTTTGAGGGTGTATCTGTGCCAAAATGTGCTGACATAAAGGTTTCTTTCCTGTGTGACCTCTGCAATCTTATCTCTTGCCTCCCTCCCATAACCACTCCTTTGGCCTACTGCAGAAGATTACCACAATAACAGTAACGGTAATTAGGCTCTTTGTATTGTGTCATCTCCATAAGTGATTCATCTCTGTCCTTGCATGGGCCCAACCAAATCCCAACCCTGGTTTGCATTGCCTTGTACTTGTGACGCCTCGCCCAGCTAGTGTTTGCTTAACAATGAATGAAAACCGTATATATGTTCTGTGTGATCGCCTCTACAGGCTGCCCAAGTTGCTGGTTGTCAGCCTGAATGTTGGTAAAAGATTATTTAAAACAACCTCATAAGAAAATATTTCAAACGTTTTTTTTCCAAAACTCACACGGCCCACTTTTTGGTCAAAACCGTTCCAAGCACATAGCAGTCATGATTATATAGAGGCTAGATTGCCAAGTAGGCAAAATGGGCCCCAGAACTCCAAGGCCCCGATTTATGTTAATGTGACTGAACATTTGTTTGGGAACATGCACCAAGCATAATATTGATTGATATGATAAGACCATACATTGGGTCCTGCTTTCTCACCTAATCTGTAGGCCCTGTCTTGAACAAGGTCTCTGTTCAAAATCTAGTTTTAAGACCTTCATTGTTTCGTTTTTTTACTTGTATATTGCATATTCCTTAATTAGAATGTTTCATATTCATGTGTAATTAACCTTCCACGCGGCAAATCTGGAGCCAGGTAGTATTCCAGGATGGAAAAACGCTACACATTACAGAGAAAGTGGGAGGAAGGGGGTTATCATGCCACTGATCCCTGACTTCTCCGGTACCAGCCAAGTATTACATTTTAGTAGCCTATAAGCTAAGAAAGCTAGCAATGCATACAATTTATTTTCTGTGTAAAAACCTCATGAGTTTGAATTAGAAATTGTTCAAAGTTGACTAGTTTTGAAAAACACAACTTGGAAAACAAGGGAAGTATCATTTGTGCAACATTATATATTATGTTGGGTAGCAGGGTAAACATTTAGCATGTTTAGCATTGCACATACTAAACTGGAATTTTCTTGAGAAATCACCCATATTTACCAAAACTCAATGTTATTTTGGATTATGTTTCTGATCTTGGTATGGAATTAGGAGGTTTAGTTTCACACATTCCAACATCATTCTCGTGTTGAAGCTACGTATGCTAAGTGTAGCTATATGTATATTAGTGAGTGTGTTGCTCACTCATCTGACTATGTTGTATCTGTATGTTGTAGCTAACATGTTTTTGACTTTGGCATGTGTCTTTCAGTTGAGCGTCATTGTTCATCATGATTGCTAACATTTTTTGTCCTGTATGCAAGTCATTTCATTGTGATTGTATGTTCCACTGATAAAATGTAGTTACTTGTTTTCAGAAAATAGGTTGATATTGATTTATTTATTATCAACCCCAATCAAAAGTATATTTCCTCAGTTGAGTAGAAATGAAATTGAAATTCTCTCTCTGTGTTCAGGGTCCTCCTGGACCTCCTGGGCCGATCGGACCGGCTGGTGTAAAGGTAAACTCTATTTTCCGCATTGTGCGTCTGCCTAAGTACAATTTTGAATGTTTTCCTTACATGTGCAAAGCTAAAAAAAATCAAACCCGTAACATCTGCATTTTCACTGTTTAAAATGTCTATCTGTCCTCTCCCAGGGGGATCGTGGTATGCCCGGTCTGCCTGGACTCGATGGTGAAAGAGTGAGTTCATTATCTATAAAAACTTTTTGAATTTTGAATTGTTTTAAAATGTGGCTATGAAGGATTAATTAAGGATTAATTAGGAGTATCTCAGAGGAGTAAGCATATGGAGATACATCTTAATGTACCTGTTATACATCTTAATGTGTATTACAATATACAAAATACATTTGCATAAATATCCACAGGGTGAATAATTGACATAAAATAGCTAATTTTCATCATCATGTTTCCCCTCTCTTCTCAGGGCTACAAAGGTTCCAAGGGTGACATGGGAATGCCTGGAGCTTCAGGGGAGAAAGGAACAACCGGTTTAACCGGCCTACCTGTAAGAATCTAGATATATATTCTAACTATTTCCTAAGACTACGCCTGAAAAATCTTTGTTCATGGTCATCAGAATACTTCAACCATCTTATTAGATAGAAACCAAATGTGTCTCATAAAGCGTTTCCTCCATAGGGTGTCAATGGGGTAAAAGGAGATAGGGGAGATTCAGGTCTGCCTGGTCCTCAAGGTTCTTCAGTAAGTCACAGCAAAGACATTCATTATGACTCGCCATAAACATACTCAAGTAGTTTTATAAAAGATGTTGTTCATTGCAAAATTCACAGATCGTCGGCACTCCAGGGTCATCAGGGCCCCATGGACCCCCAGGACCCATGGTGAGTGCTTCTAAAAGGTCTCATCAGTAGACGATATGTTGTACTTATCGTTTAGGAACAAGCTACGCTTAAACATACAAGTTATGCATCCTCCCTTTCCATATTAACTTCAGGTAACTTCTAACTGTATTCTCAGACAGCATCGCTTTAATGGCAAAAGACAAGAATATGCCTGTTTTTATTCATACTATATTAACCTCTGGAGGTATTCAGACTCACAATAAAAGACACATTTCCCTTGGAAATACTTCACGATACTGCACTTGTTTGTACTTGTTCCCTTCCATCTGCACATCTTCACCAGCAGGTTATTGACAGTGATTTGGACAAGAAGGGAGGAGGATAGAATAGAGGTAGAAAGAGTGGAAAAAAACAACAACTTGGTTTAGTTGTATAGAATAAGAAATAAATATTGATTGTGAGGCCAACCACTAACTAATATTTTGTAATGTTTTCAGGGCCCCCATGGTTTCCCTGGATCAAAGGTAAATCTCAACACAAAAGTTTGATAGTGCACGTATGATAACAACTCACATTCAGGTTATTATGACTGTAATGAAACCAAGACAGGCCCTTTTTATGAGTTCTTCTCACCATTACGTCTCTGATGAGAATCAAGTGTCCTTGTAATAGCCTCATATTAAATATGTGTACATTTGTGTATGTCCATTCAAAAGTGAAAAATGTATTAACCCTATAAAAAAAAAACTCTAGATGAGTGTGAATCTCCATAAACAAGCCAATTGTTAGTTTTTACTTTCCGTCACTGATTCATCTTTACTATTTCTTGTAGAAAGCACAGGAGCGAGCCTAGATTTAATTAGCTGACGCTTCTCTCCAAAGTGACTAAGAATAAGTGCATTCAACCATGTGGATGCAATGCATCCCCAAAAAGAGAGACAGGTGCAGGTGCAGAAACTGTGTCATGTTCACCTCCTTCCCTTGTTTCTTTTGTTTTTTTAGGGGGAACCTGGTTTGCATGGCGTGAAGGGTATTCGAGGAGAATTAGGACACAAAGGGGATCGTGGACCATTGGGTCTCCCGGTGAGTACAGCCGTGCACCATGGGACATCTCCAACCACAAAGCCCTGTCCCTGATTCCCTTTGACATCCATAGAAATTTCTCGTTTGTATTTTAGCCCTGTCTGTTTTCTTATTGTATACATTACTGCACCCATTTAAGTGAGTTTGTGTGTGTGTGTGTGTGTGTGTGTGTGTGTGTGTGTGTGTGTGTATTTGAGTGTGCCTGTGTGTGTGTGTCTATATGGCCCTCTCCATTTTCTGTCTTCATTTTCATTTGCCTGGTTCTGACTCCCTGTAACACACAGTGTAATATAGTTGTTGTAAACCCTGCCATCAACCTGTCCTAATAACAGTGTTCATCTGGTACTAATCCCGCCTTGTTCATGTCACTCATACCTCCATAACCACGCAGGGAGCCTCTGGCTTGGACGGCAAGCCCGGAATTAGGGTGAGTGTCAAGTGACCAAGAGGCTTCACCAACCAACGTCTGCCTACTTTTCTCCCTCTCACCCTCCATACAGTCCCCCCCCCCCTTTACATACACACACTTTCCCCCAAATCTGTTACCACTATCACTACCACTTGTATTTCACTGTGAAGAGAAAGTTCTATGAACATCTGTCAAATGTGTACATCTTAGCTCGTTGTCATGAGTTGAATTAAGCCACACAGAGTGTAAAAGCGATCATACAGAAAGCCGTTACAGCAAGCATTTCAAGGCTCTCCTTTTGTCCCGTGTTGCATTAACTCAGCATTAACACACACTCATACATTAACTGTGTCAGCAGTGTTGTAGATGTCCTTTGTGGCCAATGCACGTGTTCTAGCAGCAGTTCTGTGTGCTGTGTGTAGGTCAAACCTGCCGGGATTATTGTACAAATGTGGACGCGCAACATCATTTTTGGCTTTCCATCTGGTATTTGTTTGGAAAATCAACTTTATTTTGAAATACCTGCGATAGTCCAATGATGTGAACTCACCATGACAATGCTATTCTTTGCAGGGCACGGATGGGCCTACGGGTCCAGCTGGGCCAGCTGGGCCGAAGGGGGACATAGTAAGATCAACATTTAATTTTGAACCTATGTCTGACTAATGATACAGTACATTTGAACTTTCATTTTAGGTGGGTTTTTTTTAAGTTTCATGTGATTGCAACACTGATTAATTTGTATTAGGGTGAGAGAGGAGCATCAGGCGAAGCAGGACCAAGGGGACCTTATGGACTACCTGTAAGTACAATGAGGATATTATCATTTTGTAGAAACATTATCCTTATTCAGGGATGAGTAAAGATAAGTCGACAGCAGCCATGTGAGAGCTTATGCATTTTGCTTAAAGTTAGTATCAGTTAATTATTACATCAAAGCATTTATGTGCTCTTGTAGTCTGGTTCAGGGAAGTTCCTCCAGCCATTCAGGGTGTCACTGCAGTTAAATATTGTCTCTTATAGATGTTGGTACTAAAAAGGGCAAAGTCAGCTTTAAGCAGTACATTAAATACCCCTATATATAATAGGCACATTTGTTTAATTTCCCACATGCATTGAACAAGGTATGATCTGTATATTTGCGCAGGCTTTCATTGAGAGAGTTAGATGCATGTTAGCATTTGTGAAACTCCGTAATGGTGATACAGCTAATGTTCTTTATTTGCAGGGAGCTGCTGGAACACCAGGCTTGGATGTACGTATCTTTCACTTTGTTTGTTCAGTTTTCCCTGAAGGCATAGGTGACAGTGAATGCATCTTCCAGTACAGGGGTGCTAGGCAAAAAAGCTTTTAAATATAGAAAAAAAGAACATAAAAAAGGCTTTTTTTATTATTATCAAAAACCAAGCTTAATGTGATTTGACCTATATCATCAGTGATTGTCTAATTAGCACCAGGTGTATACTTCATATACACAGACATACAATCCACATGCACAACTTATTGTATGCAACAGCTCAGTTAATCATTTAATTTTAAATCCCATCCCACAAGTATCACATGTATGACCATGCTCTTAAGTATTATTATCTATAATAGCCCTTAAATCCTCAAATATGTACATCAAAAGTTAAAAGTTACCCAGGAATATAATCTGTGGTTGGTTTGCACATTTCCACAATCCAACTGATTCGGTAAATAGTGAGACAACAATTAGAAAAAATGCACAAATCCTAAATAACAGTATCCCAGCATCTGACATATTTCTTCTTCCTTTCATATTCATACACATGATGGTTGACTTTATGTTTTTTGTATGGTGCTCCACACCTGGTGCTAATTAGACAATCAGTGATGGTAGAGTAGATTGTCCCTACTCAAGCTTTTAACATGGAACTTTGCTGTTCTAGTTAGTATAGTTAGTAGTATGATGTAAAATTAAGTATGTAGTGCATTCCACCTGCATAGTACGTGGATTTTGTTTACGCGAGAAATGCCCGGATGTATACTATGTATACTAGGTATACTAGATTACCAAAAATGCATTGCGGCTCTTCAGATTGTCCAAGCGTGAACTGCAAGGCAGATGGTTTAAATAATTACCAATGATTAGATTAAAATAATTACCAATGATGGTGAGCGACAATAAGGTTCAGCTTCAGTGTCAAATTGCATTAAGCTTGTTTTATTTCTGTGGATTATTATTATTGCAAGTGATTCGGATGAATTATTCGCTTTTCTTTTTCTATACTTAAAAGCCAGCTACATATTGTACATAATATACATATTCTTGTTGCGCATCCCTCCACTTTCTCTTTTCCTTTTGTTTGATCCTGATGTGTTTCCTACAGCTTTGTCAGGACATGAACACTCTCTCTCTCTTGTCTTTGCATAGTGAAGCCATAGTAATTAAGTAGAGTTGAACTTTTACAGGGGTTACCAGGCTTAAGGGGAGAGAAAGGCGACGTTGGGGAAAGAGGAGAAAAGGTAGATGTAGATAGGATATTATGGCTTGACAACCCCTTAACATATGACAGAGGACTGATGTCAATGGACAGTGACAGGAACTATAGAGGTATTTTACTTTTTATGATATGTTTAGTTTTCTCCTTATCTGTAATTCACAGATCAGAGTGTATATGGTTGTTGGAAGGAATAGAGTGGTTGACAGGAATTTTGAATTAATATGTATAAAAACATATGTATATTTATGCCTTTTAATGAACTACTTATGATGTGACAGATAAATAGTATTTTGACTTTCTTAAGAGAGTTACTCATCAAAGATTTCTAACTAAATAATTGGAAGACAAGTCCATATAATATAACGTATTTCCTTTGCATAAAATATCATCCCCAGACCTCCCAAACATTTGTTCTCCACTTTTGAATGATTTGTCATCTCATTTCTCAAAATCACAAGTCAAATCTCATCCTGAGGCATCAAAAAAAAAGTGATTTCAACATGATAGCCCACACAAGTCCATTGACAACAGGCTCTTTAGATTCACATTTGTTTTTATTTCTGTTGTTTTCATGCATGGACATACCTGTCACTTCCACGAGCACTTGAGCCTGTTGATAACCGCTCCCTTGTTTGTGTATACAGTAGTTTACTGCATATTTTTCAGTGCTTAATCTGTTTGTTTCCACAATTACTAAAACTTCTAATGTGTTTCTTCGATGTTCGATGTGTTTGAGAAACTGTATCCCATTGATAGATAACTACAATTTGCATTCTGCGTTCTCGCGTCTCTGTGAATCTCTGTGTTTGCCAAATGTTATCCACCACAAAATAGATCCCGACACTGCCTCTGTTCCAGTTGTTGCTTATCACCCGGAACAGAAGCAGTGCTGGGATCTATTTTGTGTTGGAAAATGGTTGACAGATACAGTCAACTTTAACAATTTTCAGAAAATTCATACCATTAAAAGTACAATCATGCACCAAAAATTCATCCCATGAGGGCTGAAATGTAGCTTTGATATTACCTCTGTGAAGTTTATTACAAATAATTTATATCAACTTCCCAACATTTGATGTCCTCTTTTTTATTCTGTATTTTGTTATTCTCTCATGCATGTTCTGGATGACATAAGAAAACTAATTATGACTTAAATTTTGAGGGATACAGTTTAAGCTTTTCCAGTGTGTAGTTGATTTAATTCTGTCCTCCTGGAGTTTTTTTTCCCTGCTTCTCTTTCTCATCCTTGCTGCCCTTGGCACACCTTTAGGCGATTAGCTCTGTTTTTTTACCCCTTCCTATTGTAATGTTCCCCTTTTTCGTCCTCTTCCTGCCCTAAGGAATGTTTTTAGAATACCCATTACTGTCTGGTATCCCCTCCTATCTAACGTTGACCATGTGTCTTTCTCCTTTGTGAGTCATACACTCCCTTTACAATCAAACCCCTGCTAATATCAGTGCTGTCCCAAATGTAAAAAAAAAAAAAAAAATGATGCTAACTTGACCAAAACGTTGTATCCACAGGGGGAGAAGGGAAAGAAGGGCAAAAAAGGGCCTAAGGGCGAGAAAGGAGAACAGGGTGCCCCTGGATTAGATGCACCCTGCCCATTGGTATGTGCCAAGCTGGAAATCGCCTCCCCAGCCGCGTAGAGTCGTCCAAACAAGGATGAGCGCCCTGTGGCTAAACAGATACCCAGCATCCACCAGACCATAGCAACCTGAAACACAGAGTCCATTACTCTCCCGTAACTCTGCAATTCAGACACAAAAACATGCCATTAAATGCTCAAAAACATATAATTGGGCTGGATTGTGGTATCAGCAAGCTCACAGGGCAGCTCGTCCCCCCCCCAACTCTTGTGTCCGTGGTAGTGGACAGATACAGGGGTCAAGGGTCGTGCACCTCTCTCCCAGTAACACTCCTAGGTCATCTTTGCAAACAGGGTTTCCGGGGATTTAAGGGTGAAAAGGGGGAACCAGGTCAGCCAGGTCTGGACGGGCTGGATGCCCCGTGCCAATTGGTACAGTATTTCTCTTTTTCCTCCACCTCTTACCCATGCATGCCGCTCACCTTCAGTCGTTGCTGAAACAAAACCATGCATGACTTGAGAGCTTGACAGGCATGAACACACCTTTTTTTTAATCACAACTACATTTTCCATTCATGAATTGTTAAAAAAAAACAAAAAGACAACATGCACCAACATTTACTTTCATATACTAACTTCCTGACCGCAAGCAGCCTCTTTTAGATAATACACATCATTACAAGTGAAATACACAAAATAAACACATCCTTATTGATGTAATTGATACTTAAATCTATCCTTCTAACTGAATCCTTCCACTCCCTTGATTAAAACTGAAAAAAAAGCTTAAATCCTGTTTCCTTCCTGCTGATTCCTCCATTGACTAGTTACCTTTTAACCTGATATTAACACAGATCCCCTTACTGGTGCCCATGGACCACTCCTCTACTCCCCCTTTCCCCTTCCTGTAATTGTACCAATTGGGCCAGACCATGACGACAAGGGGCCAGACCATGACAACAAGGGAATAACAATAGATTAAACTGATTATTCAAGAGGAGAATTTTTTTTTTTAAAAGTCATGCTTTTTATGATGCATTCTGCTTCTGAAAGAGTGATGTGTAATGCATGGATGCATTCTTACATTATGGGTCTAACTTTTAGTGGTTAAAGTATTCTGACTAATTTCAAAAGGCCGTAGTGATTGTGTGTACTGTGTGTAGACAAGGATATGAGGTATAGTAGGTAAGAAACTATCTCATATCACAAATGTCATCTCATTAAATTACATCTACACCACCTGCAATAACTTTATTTTGAGATAAATCCCCTGATTTTGTCATATTGTCCCCAAATCCAGCTCATTGTGGTTTTGCAACTCGGCTGTGGGGCAACTATAACAAAATCAGAGGGCAGAATCATCAACATATAGATGTGCATGAGCTATATTTTGCTGTGTGTTACGTGCATGAATAAGAATACACTTTTGCAGTTGCCATTACATGCAATATTTTATATGATTTTCTCACAACGCTCAGAGGAAATGTGTTATCTGCAGTAATGATTAAGAAGAATTACAAACAAGCAGCGTCATAGTGACAGTTTACTGGAGGGTTAAATTCCCGTTACACAATAATCCTATGAAGAAGTTAATTTCAATTTGCTTGCGGTATCTCCCACATGTGATTTGGGCTTATTGTTTGGATGTTTCTGTTCACACCAAACCTCCCATTCCTCTTTCAGTTCTCATGTTTTTTTTCTTCTTCCCTGCTACTTTCTCTAAACAGGGCCCAGATGGATTACCAATGCCTGGATGCTGGCAGAAGGTGAGACTACATTTGAGTAATATGACACATTTCAGTAGATCACCTACACATTTACGGAGTGAAGAAAATATAAGGCTACAGCTAGAGTAAAGTGAGCATTTTCAGACCTTTGCTTATGGAAAAGGTTTGGAAAGGGGAATCAAAAGTTTTGGACTGGGATTCAATAACTCCTTCCTGTTAAATTGACATGAAAAGTGCTCCTCATATTTTGTTCACTCCGTGTCAGTTAATTTTTTTCATGTATGTTTTCGGCTTCTCTATGTTTGCATGTGTTTTTCTGTGAACGTTTTGACTGTCTCACTGTGTCAAACCAGATTGTACAACTCAGTCATGAAACAATGTGGAAACATGTCCATCTTCATGTCGTTCTCTCTTCTGTGTTTTTTCTTGCAGTGATCACTCTAACCTGAAACGCATGGAGTTTGTAAATAATGCTTCTTTTATGGTATTTATAGTTTTTTTAATGGGAAAAAAAAATGTGTAAAAGAAAAGAAGTCTATGTGTACAATGAAACAAAAAGAGATAACCGTCCCGCGTTTCACGCTCTAAGCTGCTTCTACTCACATCGCCGTGTGGAACAAAACAGACACGTGTGTGCGCTTTCTCACATCCACATCGTGGTGGAGTTCAGATCCTTGTGTGGCGGCAGAACTTGTCTCTGTAGTCTTTGCATGGCTCAGACTGGAGCTTCACGGCCCGGGCCAGATTCACAAAGGGTGGAAGGAGACGAGGAAGGAGGAGGAGGATGAAGTGGAGGAGGAGGAGGAGGAGGGGGATCTGGACTGGCTCTCTAACACCAAACGCTAGGTGTTCTGTGTTGTTTGGTCTCAACAAGCTCACCGCCCATTCATGCAGCACCATTTTCTAAAAGACTAAAAAAAAAAAGAAAAAAAAAAAAAGAACTGTGCCAAACAGAACATTGCAACCCTGATCCTGCAAAAAGCATGAGTAGTACTGAAACTATATTTATATGTATTGTACATACATGTCACTGTTTTGTGGTTGCATCACGGCTTCTGCAGAGAAGAAAAACAACACTAACCTGAAAAGAAAAAAAAAAACAACCCCAGAGCTCTAAATTAGTAAATTCTGCTTTCCTTTAATCTTCCCAAGGGAGTCACGCCATGGCTGGTAGCCTGAAAATCCCCAGAAAGTACAGCTGTTGGTTATTGTTGCTTTATTGTGGTGATGCCTGCAGAGGGTATGATATCAGCAGGTCTCCACTGTTGCACTCATGTGGCTTAGCATCCTCATCATCAGGGTGGCACCTCCCACACCCACATGTCTCCGGACAAGAGGGGAGAACTTAGCAGGCTCGCTGCCCTGTTAGGAAAACAAATCGGGCTCACATGGATTTGAGATTGGACAGGCCTGCTACGGACCCCCTCGGGGCCCGGGAATGGATTCTGCAGGAGAGTCGCTAAGAGTCTCATCGATCTCCATGGAGATCAGCCGGAGCGTCTGCCTCACAAAACAGGCAACGCTTAAAGATCTACTGAGAGCACGAACAGAATGCAATCATGTTCATTTCTTTTTTCTTTTTGCTCTCATTCTTTGACATTGTTTGTGTTTTGTGTATGATAGCCTTTGGTGCCTCAAGCTTTTATTCATTCCTTTATCAGAAATGTACAACTTTATATCATATTTTCAATTATTGGAATGGTGTTTATTTCAGGA
This sequence comes from Ophiodon elongatus, assembly GCA_016806645.1. Taxonomy (NCBI): domain Eukaryota; kingdom Metazoa; phylum Chordata; class Actinopteri; order Perciformes; family Hexagrammidae; genus Ophiodon; species Ophiodon elongatus. Next base: position 804,451 of record JACSYO010001725.1, read on the forward strand.
GGGTAAGCTATGTTTGGTTAAAAAAAAGAAAAAAGTGAGTTGTTGTGAGAGTATTGAAAAGACACACGTCGCGCACTGTTTTTCATGTAAAACATTTTTACACGATGTTGAAATAGCACGTAGGTTACAGCTTCGCCTGAGTCCATCTCCGCTGCCTCTGATCTTACTCGTGGTTTTGAAGAAGCTCATATTGTTTTGCGCAAAACACCTCCAGCATTGTAACAAATATGCTACTTGTTCATTCTGGACTTGTTGTACGGGATGATAGTTGTACGATGTTGTCAATTCACTGCATGTACACAATTTATTACTTATGGATTTCTTCAATATTGAAAACAAGTATTGATTTGAGCAAATGTAAAGGAAGCATTGTTTCAGCGTTGGGGTTCATTTAGCTCGAACTATAAGCAACAATCTGATTTAGCTGAACAGACTGTTAGTGGTATTTCATAAGGCAGATCATGTTGAACAGAACAATCTCAGTTGCGTTACACTGCTCTTTTACGCCTCATGTATTGTCTTAAAAACATATGGAAAACATGTATTTCAGTGCAAGAAAAGCTAAATTTGACAGTTAATTGGTCAACTTCCATGAATACACCACAGTCTATCTGGTGGCCATTTATTTCACATTCCACATCAGATGGAGCAAGAAATGCAGCAATATGTTCATTTTTCAACAGAGTTTATCCATCTTTTCACATTTCTTAATTTCAAATTGCCTTCTGACATAGTAGGTGTTATGCAAGGTGATACTCGCGGTACTTCTTTTCTTCGACGTTAGAAATATGCATGAATGATTTACTGTAAGAGCAGATGTGAAACGCCAACATTTTGTTGTGACGTAGCAGCAACCACAGGTGGATTCAAGAGGATTTATTCCCATAGGTTTTCCGTTTGATTGTACAGTTCATCTCGTCGATCGAAAGATTGGATGCTCATCCGTATAGATTATAATGGTGCTATCTGATAGCAGGTCAACAACAGCTCAGTTGATGCGCTCTACCAGTGGCAAGAACTACACAACAGGTTTCTTTATTGTTGTTGGGGTTTTATGTATGTAACACTTTTAAGTTTTTCTGTGCATACATTTGTGTATTTGTCTCAATATTTTACTTGCAGGTCATTATTTATTTTTGTATAATTTCCTAAATGAAGGCATTTTGGTTCTAAACAGCATTCCTTTCAGTTGTTTTGGCTTTTCAGTTTCCACTGTGTCTCTCTTGATGATATGAAGAATTTTGGATCATCCTAAGGCATCACATAATAGTTCTGCAAATGGACCGGTGTGAATGAAGGTGGTCAATTACAAAAAAGAAACAGACCAGTGTGTATTCGCTGTGCATTTAATTCAGCTCATAGGCCTTACAGTGGTCCGTCTACTTTTATTTAATTTTGTGTGTCAAAAAGCTAACTATGACAACAAAGTACTGATGGCCTGAGTGTTGACAGGCCCAGCCAAGGCACCGGCGTGAAGTTCAATATCACAGCTTTATATCACAGCTTTTTCTCATGCTTCCTCTCTCTCTCTCTCTCTCTCTCTCTCTCTCTCTTTCTCTCTCTCTCTTTCTCTCTTTCTTTCTTTCTCTCTCTCTTTGCATTGAATGTAGTTTGATATATGTATAGTGGATTATTAATGTACTGTTAAACTGTGTGCTCATTTGACAAGAAGTGCAATTTATACTTTGGTTAATGTGTGTAGCATCAAATGCAGCTGAACTATCACATCATTGTGATTTCTGATAGCTCCATTTGTTCAGTCGTGCTACCCTGTATACCACTACCTGGTTTATTTACCAGAAGACAAAGAAACAAATGTAAACATGGACCTCTCATTAAATCTCAATTTTTGATTGGTTTAAATATTTCCTCAAATTCTGTCTCCTCACTCGTGTTTCAAAATGTTATTTCCATTACTTAATATCTACTAAATTTTTGCAATGTGTTTTTTTATTTGATTTTGTGTTTTGATTTCCAGCCTTTGTTACAGAATTTGTTCTCACAAGTTGCTGTACCTTTAGCATGTGCAGCTAATTTTCTATTGAATTTTTTTATTTGATTTTCTTTTTGTTTGTTTGATTGTTGTGTTTCCTTGTTAACTATTAAAATTGAGTTTATTCTGCTAATCGCAGATGTGCCAAAATATGACAAACATTTATTTCCATATCAGTATTAGCAGAGCTGAGGAGGGGCTCCAAAATGACTCCCTGTGTGTGTGTGTGTGTGTGTGTGTGTATGTGTGTGTGTGTGTGTGTGTGTGTGTGTGTGTGTGTGTGTGTCTGTGCATGTCTGTGCGTGTCATTGTTGCAAAAATGCTCTGAGTCTAGTCTTCCTCTGAAGAAACAGTAGCTTACACCCATGGGCCACACTTGACTCATCGAAACCTCTTTGATTGTCATAGGATAATTGACAAAGTCACATCCATCTGCATTATTCTAAAATACATTGGTCCCTATTCAGTAACTCTTACAGATGTGTACCCTCCAATACACCGCAGCCTTACTGAAATAAGTGTATTGCCACATACTCTCCAAAATAAAATGCAGTCCTGATTCAGGAGCAAAATAACTAAGCAAATGTCACCTCATGGCTTTCTGTTAAAACTGCATTTTTTTTGGTTGTGTTTTTTGTTCACTTTGTGTTCTGTGTTTGTATCATTCAATTTTTTTTACCCACTTGATTGACATTTCTTTAAAGACCCTGGTGTTCACACGCTACTATATTTCAAGATGACATTTCATATGACTGTACTGTTGGAGCCAAATAAACAGTCTTTCAATTACATCAAACAATAGACTTGCTTTTATGTTAATCCTTAGTATCCCTTTAAGTGTCTTAGTTCAATTACTATTATTATTATGATGTTCTCTACATGAGTAATTGCCACCAGCAATTATATTGATTTACACAGCTTGCAGTGTATTGCACATACAACACATACTAACTATAAAGGAAAGGTATGCACCTTTATATATGCTAATACAACTCATGTCAGTGTCATATTAGCATATTATGTTATTGGATTATTATTACTGATGCCTTAATGTGGAAGCAGGTTTATATAATGGAGCTGGTCGATGTGGCGCTCATTTTAACTAGCATCTGCACTGCACCGTGCGTCGTCTTTTTTTAATGATAATTTGGTTTTTAAAATATATTTTTTTGTAAAGTAAGCCGAAACTCAATGTTGTTAGGTAAAAAAATAAATAAATACAATATGTCCCACTGAATTGTGGAGGAGTGGACGAATAAATTGGAAGAAAATACTTCTGCTTCTGAAATGTAATTAAAGTAGAATCAAAACACATAAAAGTATACACCAGACCTTTACGCTTTTCTTTTCCACCACGTTGTAGAACAGGTGTTTGTTGAAACAGCCTGAAAGCATATACTGGTGGGGTATCGTTACGTCACTGTCCTCGAGGCACCTGCGAGAGAGGTCAGCTGTAAAACTGACAGAGCTCTGCGAGTTGCGGCTTGTGTGTGTGTGTGTGTGTGTGTGTGTGTGTGTGTGTGTGTGTGTGTGTGTGTGTCTCTCGCTCTCTCTCTCTCTCTCTCTCCGTCTCTCTCGCTCTCTCTCCGTCTCTCTCGCTCTCTCTCTGTCTCTCTCTCTCTCTCTCTGTCTCTCTCGCTCTGTCTGCACACGCGCGCGCTCGTGGAGTACAGCCCCTTGACTGTAGGTACAGCTGGGTTATTTGTGCTCAAGCAGATGTTGCTAATCTTCGAGTCAGTGGGGAGGAAAGAGTGCGTCGTCCTCTAGCTCAACAACAGCAGGATGTCCACGGAAATGTTTGAGAAGAAGCAGACGATAGAACTGAGGAAGAAGCACATTGGGTAAGATAATTGACACCCTGTCATATTGCGCCGCAAAGTTTTTCAATACGCATGACAGTCGTTTTTAGGCAAGTTACCGCGAGAGACTTCTAGAGGTGCAGCATGAAATAGTTTAAACTTTTATTTATTTTTAATACCAGAATTTTCAGAATTTGTTCCCCCAACAAATTTCGGAAATTAATTGTATTTATTAATTAGGTGGTCTATTTGTAGCTAAGCAGTAGTCAATTTACTATTTATTTCTGTTGTATGTCTGTTACAGACAGTATGACAATTTATTCACCACTGTACAACATAAGACCTGCTTAATCAGGGTGAAGACCAAATTTTGCATGTATGGAAATACATTATTACAATATTAGCTCCTCTGCAGGCCATCTTGTAAGATTTTCTTCAGCCATGACCCTATCAAGATTGTGCAAGCCAAAGGCCAGTACATGTATGATGAAAAAGGACGCAGCTACCTGGATTGCATCAACAATGTGGCTCACGGTAAACACACAACTCTCACACACAATAAAACATCATCTATTTGTATACCACTTTGATGTGCAGCAGAAACCGCAGAGCATAGGAGGGTTGTTTTCCCTGACATGCATGCAGATTATGTTCGGCTGGCATTCAAATGTGCCTTTAAAGCTGGAGGTGTTATATCTGAGGGCTGCTTTTCACTAGAGCGCATGAGCAGACTGACTTGACCGACTGATCTGCTCTCCAAAGTCGTCATGTAATGTACACCTCATTCAGCGTGACTACAGCTGCGCAACAGTTTTCAGACAGACAGGAATGTAAAACAGGATGTCTCCTGACCTACCGCATTCACCACTCTTTAATTTAAACATATGGCCTCCAATTATGGGCATTTTTAATATCAGTTGTCCTGGTACGTTTTGGCTTCAAATTACAGTCAGATGACTTGAAGTGTGTGTTTTTTTTGTCCTGAACGTGAGGACCGGTTCTATTCCTGTGTGTATCCTTTCTTCCATTCCCCAGTGGGCCACTGTCACCCGGATGTAGTGAAGGCAGGAGCTCAGCAGATGGAATTGCTCAACACCAACTCCCGATTCTTGCACGACAACCTTGTACTGTACGCCCAGAGGCTGCAGGCCACACTGCCCGACAAGCTTTCTGTGTGCTACTTTGTCAACTCAGGGTATGTGGGTGAATTGATTGACGGATGCGATGATCACTTATTCATATCTTTTCTCATGTCGGCTTCAATTACTTGTACTGTATCCTGAGAGACTGGCTAACAATTAACTGTAATCAAGAGGGAACAACACACGTGAGAGAATAAGACAGTTGGGGCGGATAATCCTCAATGGATCCGCCTCTTGCACGTCTGGATTTTCAAGTATGATCATATGACAAAGAAGTTGACATTCGAAGTGAAAATTTCAGGTTGTCATTCTTAGAGATTGTATAAGCTACCGAGACAACAGAACTTCAACATAATATAATGCCTGTCTAGCATTCTCAGCCTTGACACGGGCGCTGGAGACAACATCAAACTGGACCTGTCTGGCTTGGTTACTTATTTACACCACTTGCTGGAGTTCTGCAGTGTGAACAGAGAGACATGAAACAGACAAAACAGAGATGTTGATAATCATCGCAAGGGTTTTCTAAAACCTGTGCAAAAGGTCAAAAGTGCACTCATGTGCAATCAGATTGTGCTGAAGACAAGGAGGAAAAGGTAACCTATAATATGGCGTATATGGGCCCTTAGGTTCACGTCAGAGAAATGCCACAGCATACAGCAACATTATAGACAATATTGCGCTTCCAACATTGAGGCAAAGTGTTTGGGGACCCTTTCTTGTGTCAACATGACAATGCCCCGGGATAGTTTTCTGAGTTTGGAGTGTAAGAACCTGACTGGCCTGCAAAGAGACTTGACCTTAGCCCCATCTAACATCAAACACATAGGTATGAAAGGGAACCCCTCAGTCAGGTTCTTGTGGTGGAATAGGAGCAAACCCTTGCAGCCAGGTTCCAGAATCACATTGAAAGCTTTCCCAGAAGAGTTGAGGCTGTTATAGCAGCATTTTAATTGTCCATGGTTTTTGATATCATGTTTGTGTGTCCACATATGTTTGACCTTAGTGTGGAAGAAAACTGGCCGTGTATTTACTCTCAGGTCGCCAACTGTTGCAGTTGTTTTGCAAGGTGATTCTATTTTCCCTGTAAAGAACTGGTGCAGGTAGACAACTTGTTGAGCCAATGTGCCAGAGACTGATGTTATAACACAACAACATAAGGGGAGGGCAATTCATTATATTACTAATCAAGCTACAGTTCATGTAGAGACTACACATTTATGTAAATATAGTTGTATTATTTTGACCATAACAAAGTAAAAAAATAAAATGTGTTTCAGGGTAGAAATAGCTTCAATATCTCACTCAGATATTTAAGCATAATTACGCTTTATACCCTACAACCAAAAATGTTATAAATAGGTGTCACTTCATATGCGCTTACAATACGTGCTAGTGACATCCATGGCTTCCCTTGTGTATTCTGTAGTGACTGAGTAACTCAAAGTAACCCTTGCCCCTTTGAACTTCAGCTCTGAAGCCAATGACCTGGCCCTTCGACTAGCATGGCAGTACACTGGCCACAAAGACATCATCACGTTGGAAAAGTAAGTTCAACAACAACACACGTGTTTACCCGGCTATGACGTGTCAAAATGGATGCTGGGAAAAGGGCCTATTGGAATTGAGAGAACTGACTGGTTTGCTCCGTGGCCTGCGTGTGTTTGCTTTGTTTGCAGTGCGTATCACGGCCATGTCTCATCGCTCATTGATATCAGTCCGTATAAGTTCCACCACCTGTCAGATGCTGAGCAGAATCAATCAGTCCATGTGGTGAGTGCTTTTTCTTTCCCCGTCTGCCTACCTGCACACTATTAAAACGCCATAACTCAACTTGAACACCCAGGCTTTCAAGAGGCTTTGAGAAACATGCCAGTTATTTAAAAACCCTGCACAGTCAAAGAATCTCGACCTGAGGACTGCCTATGGAATGAGGAGCGGGACGTTTTTAGCAAATATATGCACTATGGTTAGCCATGCTAAAGAAAATGGTGCTACTTTTCCAGGCCCTCAGCGAAACATATTTCTGAGATATCTATATTAAAATAATTATTTGATGTTTGTGAAACCAGTTTTTGATTTGCTATTAGGCGTTTTAATTAATCTAGGTGGAACACAAAAGCTTTTTTCTTTTGTTTTAGCATTTTCAACGAACTAACTAGACTAAGTAATAATGGGTCTCACATTTTTATGTTCTTTTTTTAACGTTCTCTTCCTTTTATACGTACGAGTGAGCCACGTCAGCGTAAATCAGCGCGTGTTGACAATAGTTAATTAGCATAATGAACACCCCAATTATAGCATATAAGGGCTACAAGTCCTGCCACATACGTCCGGAAGTGTGCACTCATGAAAACGGCTTTACAAGTTTTGAGATTGTAGTCCTGCTTTCGGAGATCCATAAAAGAAAACCTATACTTTTTTTAGCAGTGGAATTAAAGGACCTGCTTAAGCCACGGAGTGGGGGACAATAACGTGTGCTGTCACTGGAAGAAATGGTTCGATATGTAAATGACTTGAAGAATACTTTCCATTATGTGATGTTGCACTGTCAGGCATTGAAAACGGAGGATGTTCCCCCAGCCAGCGACTTGCATCAACCTAAGATGAAAGACACGCTCTCTTTAAAGGGCCTGACGCACTAATGCATCCAAATGTGCGCTTGGTTACACTTCTTATATACCGAGATAAACCTTTTCAACTAGTACAGAATTAAAGTTGAATTTCCAATTACATTATGATTCAAATACATAGGTTTTTCAAACTGAAAATTGCTTCAAAGTAATGAAATATCCAAGAGAAAAAGTCATTTTGGATAACAGCAGACTATTTGCACATGACTACTACGACAGGTCTGGACCATTCGTAAATTGTGTTTGTACCAAAGAGGAAATTCAAAATATGAGAAAATTGGTAAATGTAGCAAGTTCTCCTAAATCACTCGTACAAGCCAGTTAAGAATGGATCTGTGCGTACGAGTGGTTCTTGCATGAGGCCCAATGTCTGTTTTATTTTTTTTAAAGTAAAGTTTTCATTCAACAATTAAAGGGACACTTTATTTCAACTTCAAATAATGATTAAAATAGCCGCCCCTTGATGATGTCATCAGGGTCATCTTGAGTTTTTCTTTTAGAAATGTACTTACCAGCTCTCCAGCAGCTATTTCCATATATGCGCACATAAATCTTCAGATGAACACAAGCTAGAATGGATTGTATAGTATAGTGTAGCAAAATGTTTCGACATATGTTAGACCACAAATGTGTATCATTTGAAAATATAACAAAAATAACCGTGTGTCTGTGCTGTCAATTAGATTTTAAATTTGTTCTATCCTGAGGAGCTCCTCTATTTTCATTATGTGTTGCATTTGGGGACAAAGGTGTCCATCAACCCTACAGTCAAATATAAAGCAAATTTAGCATGAATACTGTATTTTTCCTAATAATTTATTTGCCTCTTTTTTGTCTTGTTAATGTACTACACACACACACACACACGAGGACACAGCCGTTGCCCGTGAATCGGCTTTAGTAATCACCTCAACGTCTCGTCCCTTACACAGGCTCCCAGCCCAGATGTGTACAGAGGCAAATACAGAGCAGACCACCCTGACCCTGCCTCAGCATATGCAGATGAAGTCAAAGATATGATACACGGAGTCCATGAAAAAGGAGGCAAGGTACAGTTTGTGTTTGACACTGTTGTTTGTGTTTGTGGAACTCACTGCAGAAACAACTACAGAAATATGGCTCCACATATTATTTGCTGGATTTTGCATTTTTAAATGATGACTCTTTTTTTCTTCAAGGACATGGCCCTGAATAACAAAAACTGTCTTATGCAATGTCAAATTTCCTTGAGTATGAAAACAACATGGAATCAGTACCCCCTATTTATGAATACATATTAGATTTACCACCTTTTCCTTTTTCTTTCCATTTCTCAGGTTCAGGCCAAGCACTCTGGTGTTTAAGGTCAAACGTACTTGTGTAGGGGACTCTTATTGTCCAAGGTTGTTGGCCCTTAATCGTATATTGAAAAGCTCAAGCCAACCCTGCTTCCACTGGCGAGAGGGACGGGATTTCTGCCCAGGGATTTTACAGAATGTTTCTAATGGATGTTTGTGCAGACATGCGTCTACAGGAGGAAACCAACGAAAGGAGTACAATAACCCATGTGATACTGCAGAGATACATGTATGTGACTAAATGTTGCACCCTGATGATCTTGTAAAATACACAACTGTGTACTGTTTTCAAGTGAATACACTGCCAACATTTTTGTTTTGTTTTACTCCACAGTCACCTACAGTACATTAACGTTCATTTCTGTCCAAACGTTCAATGATTGCCTCTTTCTTGTTTGTGCAACTTCAAAGTGACAGCTCACGTATGAAAGAGGGAGATCTACAGGTCAAAGATACTAGAACTCCTCCTCTTTTCCAGTTTATCAGTCTGGCTTTAGATTGATAGGCCTGATGGGTTTTTCTTGTGCAGATTGCTGCCTTTATTGCTGAGTCATTGCAGAGTTGTGGCGGGCAGGTCATTCCCCCGATGGGCTATTTCCAGCAAGTGGCACAGTATGTACCCAAGTTACTGCAGAGATAAGTTCATGTGTGTGCTCGTTTAAAAAAAAAAAAAAAAAAAAATGTATGTGTTAACATACTTTGCACTTTGTAAAACAAATGCTTAAAGCAAAGTAAACACCCAGAAAGACATATAGCAGCTGCACCAGAATGCATATTTGAGAGTTTATAAAGAACTCTTCTTTCAAAAGAACTGTTTTGTATCTCGTTGCTTTTGTGAGTTTGTGCCTTATTGAGAGAATGAGTAACTAATTAGAGTGCATCTCCACACTCATGTATATTTCTGCCACTCTACAGGCATGTCCGCAAGGCAGGAGGCATTGTCATCGCTGATGAAGTCCAAGTGGGCTTTGGCCGCGTTGGCACCCACTTCTGGGCCTTCCAGCTTCAGGGAGAGGATTTTGTGCCTGACATTGTCACAATGGGAAAGCCTATTGGCAACGGGCACCCAATGTCATGTGTAGTCACAACCAAAGAGGTGGCAGAGGCCTTCATGTCATCTGGAATGGAGTATTTCAATACTGTAAGAGCATGAGGAAGAATTGTGCGAGTCACATTATACAAAAGAAATTCTTGAAACATTTTCAATATATAGTTTTATATAATGTAGTTATTTAGATCTACAAAAGAAAATGCAAAGGCAGATGGCAGAGAACACATTAAATGACCCAAAATGTCACTGACCACGTCCATAACATGATGTTCTTGTCTATATTTGCTAAGCCTCTCAACACATCTGTTTTCCACATTATGGGGAAAAATACAATCTGTCCGAAACAGTATTTTTTTCACTGACTGCCTCAAATTACAGTTACTTCCTGTGAAACAAGAATAGTTTGGATAATACCACAAATTTAAGAGAATGTAATGTATTTTCAGTCATTTTGCCGCAGTTTGGATCTTTCCCAGTCACATACTGAAAGTAGTTGAGTTGAATGTGTTGCCAGTTTAGCATAAACAAAAAAAACTATGCGGACTCTATGACATTGTAAGCCTGTTATATATTGAGTGTGGTTCTGTCCTCAGTATACAGATTATCATAATGATCAAGCAGATTATTTCCCAGGTGGTGTGAGTGTAACCGAGGTGTAATCTTTCCTCTGTCTGTGGGTTTTGAATTTCTCAGTTTGGTGGTAACCCAGTGTCGTGTGCCATCGGTTTGGCCGTCCTGGATGTGATTGTGAAAGAGGATCTCCAGGGTAATGCACTGCGTGTGGGGAGATACCTGACCAATCTGCTGAAAAAGCAGAAAGAGAAGCATCCACTGGTTGGTGATATCAGGTCAGCACTCTCACACACTCACACACACACACACACACACACACACACACACATACACACACACAGTTACACACATACACACACACAGTTACAGGATGTGACAGTGAAACAGCTGATCCGGGACACTGCTGAATGATATCTGACTAAATGAACACTGGAGTTTGTAATACCAGAATATGTATGTCATGTTTCTGTAATCCCTGGACCAACATTTAATTGGACTTCCAGCTACCATTATGTTCTAACAAGATCCTATTGAAAACGTTCCCTGTCACTATGACAAAAAAAAAAAAGGGGTAGATTATAATTTAAAAGGTTTAATTTTGGATTATATTACTTTGATCCAAAGCATGTTTCGGAAGACAAAACCGGTCAAAGGACTTTTTGTGCAAGAATTTCCTAATAGCCAATGTGTAACACTTCTGAGAAGTAAGCAGAGTTCAGAGCTTACTAAACCAAATGGCGTCACATCCTGCAGGGGTCGAGGCCTCTTTGCTGGGATGGAGCTTGTGAAGGACAGGTTGAAGCTTACTCCTGCTACAGCAGAAGCCCAAGAAGTCATATACAGGTAAGTGTGAGAACTCAGATTAGTGACTCATGTCATATTAATAATACCCAAATAAATATGATGCAGCATTTAAAGCAAAGAGGCAGCTTGATACTGCTCGGGTAGTAAAGTTGAACACAAGTACTCCTGTGTATAATATTTAAAAGTAAGAGCTCCTCATTATCTAGTCATAATATCTCCATTTATTCTGCATGTTATACCACTTGTAATTATTGTTATTAAGATATCAGTATCCGACATTCGATCAAGGTTCAATAACAACTCAAACAACCGATCTCACACTATTAACTGCAACTGTGCTTTTTTTGTTGTTTTTACAGCAGACGTGTTGTCACAGGTGTAATTAATAACGTTAATAACCATTCAGGTGCGCATGCTGTTGTACAGGTCATTGCTTGCAGGACACTTGCATGAAGCAGAGCCGTCGTTAATATCATTGGTTCCACCTGTGCTTTTCCTGCTTCGTGCGGTCAAAACGTCTGCTGTTCAAACGGCTGTTTATATGACTCAGACACTTAGTTTAATCGTGTAAATTCATGCAGTGTGGAGAGAATAATTCATACCCCCCCTCCCCCTCCAGGCTAAAGGAACAGTACATCCTTCTTAGTGCTGACGGACCGCATCGCAATGTGCTCAAATTCAAGCCCCCCATGTGCTTCACTACGGAGGACGCTGACCTGGTGGTGGGGAAAATCGACCACATTCTCACAGGTACTTAGCAGTTTCCGTACAGTAAATTCTTTTCTCGGGTGTTGTCTCGGAATGTGCTGGAACATGCTGTCATCTTTCTGGTTTGTGCATTATGCATTATGCATTCTGTGTTATTGTGTTTCCAGAGCTTGAAGAAGCATTGGGCTTGACGTTGCATAATGCATTGAGTGTAGAGAATGCAAACGGTAAAAGAAAGGTATGTACGACTCTGCTTATTTTAAATGCCCTTAATGCCAAACATTTTTCTCCCAAGCATCTGAGAGAATTCAGTAAACCGCAGATATTTGGACCAAAGCTTTGGGCTATTAAATCTTGCATGAAGAAGACGCATGTATAATGGACAACCACAACAGATGTCTACATTTTCTTTATTTTCCAACCTCACTGATTTTCCAATTCAACTTCATCTCCTCATGGTTTTATCTCAAGCTGCCAAATGATGAAAATGCACCCCAGTATCCCAGTGGGTTAGCACACGGCGGAGGGAGCGGTCGAGGAGGTCATCAACAAACCAAACGCCTCAGGACATAACACTGCCTACAAATGGCGTCAGAGCTGGGGAATCAAGCCACTTGTTCCCCATAACAACATGTCTACTATGTTTGTTTTCTTTGTGCAAAACATTCCTTTAATTGTGCGAGCTACCACGCTACACCTGTGTACTCTTAATTTTTTATTTCTGACAACAATCACTTGATCATGATTTTCAGGGAAGTCAGATGTTGATAAATCAAAAGGTATTATGTCAAAAAATCCAATAGTGTCTTAAGCGTTCATATACAGTTTCGCTGATTTGTAAACATTACTACACTTCCACACATGTGGAATACCTGTTTAGACCATTACATATTTTGTGGTGGTCAATATTTTTGAATAAAATACTATATGTGATACTTTGTTAATAAATGGTGGAAAGTCTGACCCTGACCTTTGCTTCTGGGTGGTCACATTGACTCAAATGCATGCGGAATAGACATGAAAGTAAAAACTAGCTGTACTGAGTATAGGCCGTCAGCATACAGTATCTCATTCCACTCCGTCTCAATCAAGCAAACAAACATGGACACTGTTTGACAAGTGTGCAACTGTTTCACAATGTCCCCATGTTCCAACTTAACGGAGACTGGACATGGTTCCCAAAACTTCCTTCCTTGCATGTTCTAGTGCTCCGTCAAAGTGAGGCCCTTCCTTTTGGTGCCCAGAGAAAAATAGGAGTACATCTATGGATGAAAGACCAAGATGTTCTCTCAGTCTCTGGTGTCTGAGAGTTGGCTGACGTCCAGGGCTATTCTCCATAACGGTTAGAGGAGCAGACAGAAGGCTAGTGACCAACTCAACGCAGACATTGGGAAGGAAGTGCCATTTAGTATCCCAGCAGGCAGCTCACAACAAAGCAAAATGGATGTATTTGGATGATTTGATGTCTTTCAAATTTACTTTTTGTCATTGAAGCTTTGTACTTGAATGAAAACAAAGGAAAATGAATACCTCGTAGACAAATCCAAGAGCCACTGGTAACAATTTATAAGATGAAGGCAGAGAGGGAAAATTGAGGAAGAGACAAGTGAGTGGTCGTATTATATAGTTTGATAGAGCATTTTACTTCCAATTAACATCACTGTGTCTGAGGGTTGAAAGTACAGCGACACTTTATGACTGCTTCCCCTTTTATTACTTTCAATATTTAGATCCATTGTATTTTACTTCCTGAGTGCATTAGGCAATTATTTACCATCAGTTTCTTCCACATGTATCTGCCTAGCAAACAAGTACAGTATTTGGACTTGGGGAGATACAGCTGTGTACTTGCATGACAGCACAGGTGTGCTCTGTTTGATGCGATTAGAAGATCTGGGATTTCCTTTTGTCAAACATCTGATGTAATGAGAGTCTAGTGACCAAAAGCCTCACATTGTCATTACATTCTTGCCGTAGACATAAAAATGCGAATCTGATTATTTTTGGCCTTCTAGAACCGTAGCATTGGGTCATGAGTTTTGTTTTCCAGCTTTAACAAAGATGTATCTCCATTTAAAATGCAGAAAGTTATTCCCCTCTCTGGGAAAACAGGTTTAGGAGGAGCTACAACCAATTACCTATTGTCAACAGATGGTGTTTTCGCAGACTCTGCAACTTAGTGCGTAATGGGGTGTGTACTTCATGCACTGCTGAACCAAATAGTAACAACTAGGCAGAACTGTGAGGTAGATCTGATTTGAATCTGAGGTATATATATATATATATTCCATGGTGATTTATTCATAATATGAATATGATCTTAATAAGAAAACCTCTGGCATTAATTTAGGACACAACCACAAGCACCCACTATTGTTTGCCCTCAGGATGGATAACCACGACTATGAAATCCCATTAGTGTGAAAAGGCTCAGACCTGATGTCACATTACTGTCCAGTGTTGTCTTGATACTGGAGGTTTCACCTCAGTACAATGTAGCAATGGCCAGGAATCCCTTCTGCCTGGTAGATCTACGGCGCCATCTTCTGGAGGTCAAATTACAATTCTTGTGCAGACTTATCTCCTACAAACAGGATGTGCAAAAGGCCGCAAAATGTATATAAATTAATCTTTGTCAGGTGTAGCTCTCGACATGTTGATGTAGAAAATAACTCTAAATGTGTTTATGTAGACAATAGTACATACATATGACGACAGCAAGGAGCTCTGAAAAGAATATTTATTTCAGATCCTTGTACAAAAATGCAACTGTGACAAGTTATAGGCTTTTTTTTTTACGATTTCTTTAGAAAAACGTACAACTTAAACATTGTTTGGACTGCCCGTTAAATGATTCATATAGGGATAATCCCGATGCCAAACCAGTGGCTCCATGCCAACAGTGTTCAGTAACTTCCTCTTGTTTTTCTTCTCCAGTGACTAAGAAATAGCTTCTTTTTTTCCCCGTAAACTCAAATGTCTTGAGTTTTCTACAGATGCACTACACTGAGAGGGCCCTGGATATCATGACAAAAAAAAGTCATAATGATGTCGCTGTGATCCTCTGCTGCATCAGTTTGTTTGGAAATTTGAGGCGGAGAAAGGGAAGAAAGTCAAAGAACACCAATGAGACGGAGCCAGTGCGAGACTGTCAGTGCAGCCAGGTCTAATTTCTTGAGCAAGGTCAGTGCTTTCAGTCCTCTGGTTGATTATAGAAAGGGTTACGTTTATCCATATTTTAGTTCCGCACCCATGCGTTGATGTCCTCTGTCCGTCCAAATCATTTGAAGTGTGCTCCTTTTGTCTTTAGCCCATCAGGTATCCTCTGAAAAGACAGATTATTCATTCGTTACCACATTGTGACGCAACAAATGTAAGTTCAGAGCAGTAGAATTACGGGCCGTCTGTGACTTTACTCGGACACAGATTGGTGTTAGAATAGGAAATATTACAGGCGTAGAAAGGAAACAAGCTTTAGACTTACGGCAGCTTCATACGCATGAATACTCTGGCCATGAAGAAGCTGAGGAGAACGCTGACAAATCCGATGAAGAGCAACAGGAAGCGGTTGAGTTTGGGAATGTTTGGTGCATTAGAGCGGTCCAGGATGATAAAGCCCAGGCCTCCCATTGTGAAAAGGAAACTGGAAGCCAGTCCCTCCATAATGTACTGTCCATTTACTCTGAAAAACAAATGTACTTATTATTTACTGTGGCTTAAATATGACATGACCCCTTCCTTTATGCTGCAGTTTGTCGAGGTGCTCACAAGGTTTTCACTGACATACCTGTAGGCCAAAAAGGCCACTGGTCGCTGGTGTCCATGCTCATCAGTCATTGAACCCACACTGGGCGGCTCGACAATAACATCGTAGATGATGCCTATAATGAGGGGGAAGATTCAAGTCAGAGCACATTTATCAGCATGTTAAACACAACAGAGCTACTCAATCTGACTGAAAACGTGACATTTCCACACGAACATGACTGCTGGACCCTAATAAATCACATTTGAGTGCAACACTAAATAGACCAAGATGCACTCTAGTGCTAACTAGCTCAACTAGCTTCACTTACTCTCTCGTCCATTGTGTTCACCGCGTTAAAGATAGCAAGCTGTTTTATAAATACAACTAAAGGCTGTAATCATTATTCAACCCGTACATGAATTAACTTCAACCTTTCCACGACATGCCGAGAGAAAGTGGAGTCCTCTCTAACAAGCTAGCAGTCTTGCATTCACGTTAGCTTAGCTTTCCCGTTTACCTCCGGTGATGAGAAAGTAGGACACGATAACCACCGCGTACACGGTCATGGCCGACGGCATGTGCAGCCACGACGGTTTCTTCAGCTTTACATTCGGGCATTCCAGCAACGCAAACGGCACACTGTACAACGTCTCCATGACTTGAAAACAAATGCCTCTCACTACACAAGAGATGCTCTCGGTCGGCTAATTTCCGTCTGCGAAGCCACTATGTTGACGTGTCCCGGAAGTACATGCTGCTTCCCCTCACTGGTCAGTCCATCCTGGTCTACAACGCGTATGTATACACACACAGATGTTATTAGGCGATTTTAGTGTGATGCGCCCCGTCCAAGAAAGAATATTTCCCAAATAATTCTTAATCTCATAGTAAATGCTTTAAGAAATGTATAATGCAATTCAGCAAAAATAAAAATGGCTTTTAACTCCGGTCTTCTTTCCAATGTGGCGGTGAATGTAATTGACTTGGTGTAGTACATGTAAATGTTTATAAATGTACATTTATTTCAAGTAGCTCGTTTGTGATGTTCTTAATCATGGGTATATGCTTCACTATGACAAAAGTAAAATCTCTTATTTACTAGTCAGGATGAATAATTTATTCTAAATCAAATCAAATTGTTCAATCTTCAGAAAATCCCTGCATACAAATATGTGGATTATAGGATGGTGTAATCCATTTGCACCTGGAGGCCAACATTCAAACTTAACAAATATAACTGTCCATTTAAAAAGGTGTTTATTAAAACAAGTCTGGTATCTTTGCCATTTGTTTACTTTTAACACAAATGTTCATTAGTCAAAAAAAATCTATAAAAATAATGTGATTCCAAATAATTGTAGGCCACTTTGTATGTGATAATGTTAAACCTTGTTCAAATAGAATGATAATTTTCTTAAAATCTGAAAATTTTCAAACAGTAGTTTTAGCATTTGTTCAGATTTGCAATACATTTACATTTTTGATTCAATTCAAACCAAGTCACACAGATTTCCTTCATTTTCAATTAAACACACCAAGACATTGTAAATCACAACAGAACATGGATTTGTTTGTCATTTTTTTATTGTGGCAATACAAATACACGTTTTACTTGGCTTTCTGGCTCTGTGCCTGTGCCTTGAGCACCTTGACGACGATCTTCTGCTCCTCAATCAGGAAAGCACGCTTGATCCTGAGAATGAAAGCAAATCAGACAATTTAGAAATAATGCACGAGCCATCAACAACTCGCAGCAATACAATCAGAGACTGGACTCATTCTCATTTCCATGTTGTCAATTAAAGTTTGGATAACTATTCCGAGTAGTAGAGATGGCAACGTATCAGCCTCCATCAAGACAAATGCATCACTCCAGTTTCTCAGCAACAAAGTATGAGAAGGGAAACACTCATCTTACCTGTCACGCACACACTTTGCGCACATGGAGCCTCCGTAGGCCCTGCTGACGTGCTTCTTGGTCTTAGAAAGCCTCATTAGAACCTGAGGTCTAACAGCCCGGATCTACAAGACAGAACAGATCCACAATGAAACCGACTACCAAGGGAAAGTTATCCCAAACATATTAAAATGTGGTGGAGCATGTAAACAGTCTGCATGCTAGAAAACAACCAAACTCCACACTGTAGGCTACTCAACAGAAAAGACAAAGGAAATGTTTCCAGGCATCCTGAAAGACAGAGGATTTGAACTGTACGCTGCGAAGAACAGAAGGAGGTGACAAGTTTTAAACTGTGCACCAAGTTTTTAACACTACCACGGTCATACATACAATACCTGGATGTTTTCTCAGAATTAGTTGAGCAATTACAGTACACAAGACCTTTTACATAGTTCTACTGCTTTGACTAATCTCAACAAAATATGTTGCGTACTTGTGGTGTGCTCTTTTGCTTAGAGGTGTAAAATACATTGTAACTTTGGATTTGGGAATGAACCTGCATTTCCCCCATCCTTTCTGAATACTGACACGACAGTGATGATGTCATGAGTAAAAGAAGCACCTGTACAAAAAGCACTAGAAGACGTGTCCACAATAAGGATCATTTGAGCAGTTTGTGAGATCAACACAAACTACGCAAGGCACTGTTTCCATTAAGACAGCTTGTTTTTAGGGTTACCAACGTTATAGATGCATTTAAAATAACTGGTTTGAGCAGGTTTGTTGAAAAATTACCATCCCGGTTTAGAGAATTACCAAACAGATAATTACAAATGTTCTCTTCCACTGGATCTCAAAGTGCCACGTCTGGATACCTCCAGTCTCTAAATTCAGTCTTAGCCATTCATGTTGCTGCTGTGCGTCAAATTAATTACCAAATTTGAGCTCACCAAGTAAGTGAGTCAGTAAGTGTATGTTGTACATTTTGAGAAAATACCAGTCCAGGTCAATTGTTTTTAATGTGAGGGAATGTGAATTAGCACTGCTCCCATCATTATACATCATCTGTTTTATAGGAAAAGGTACTGATGTGACCATAATGTTTGTAGAACATGAAGCACCATGTTAAGATCAATTTGAACGACTTTCAGTATAATTACTCCCAACTTAAAACTTCCAAAATGCAAAGCAAGAAACACGACGTCCGGCAAGTTTCTTTGCAGTTGTGGCAGTAAGGCCGTTTAAGTCCAAACCTCGAGTGATTGCTCGATATTGTTTTGATGGCCACCATATGAACAAGATTTGAATGTCAGTATACGTCTGTTTTTTTGTAGCATTGTGTGGAGTGGAGAAGTCCAGCATTTATTTCTAAGCAAGCTGTGTTGAAGCAAAGCTTTTTGAGCAGACCGCCTCATTCACTCCACCTATTCAGGGCCTAATCACAGCCAATGCACATTTAACTTGCAAGATTTATTCAGAGAAAGGGGAAACTGAATTTCCTTGTTTATTCTACAATTGTTGTAGAGTTGTTACATAGTCATATATCTGGGAAGAACTTTATCAACAACTACTACTGCTGCTGCTGATTTGTTTTTAATTGATTGGCAGTATGTATATAAGGAGACCAGCCCCATGTGGGCCATACAGACCTCAAATGCATGCACCTATTTACTCACAACACACATTCAGCTTACTGGAGAAAGCAAAGAGCCTTCACTAAAATACAATGGATGTACTTACTCCACGCAGTCTTCCTGGGCAGATGCCACATGCCGACTTGGGAGCTTTGCCGACTTTCTTGGTGTACAGGTACACAATGCGGTTACCAGGAGTCCGGGAGCTGCAACACAACAGTGGTTAGACGTAGCATTTACACAGCAGGTGATACCTGAAGATGCGATGGTGTTTGTTAGCTTCCCAAGCCGGAGGCACATCAGACACCGAAGCGTTAGAGAGAGAACAATAATGTGACTTACAGTCTGGTTTTGTTGGAGGCGGTGTTGTAGGACAACCTACGGCGGTAAGTCAGGCGCTGCACCATGTTGAAACTAGAGACAAGACAAGTATTCAGCGTTAGGACATGATGCTAACGATTGGTCACTTAGATAAACAAAACAATGGCCGAATTTCAGCAGCGTTTAAGCTTATTTTGGGTATATAAACACATTATAGATTAGCTGTGAGTCGCGGCCACTCCAACATTAGCGCACACAACTCGAGCCACAGAGAGCGGCCTTAAGGACCCGGACACGGCATCTCTCTAATGTCTCTCAGAAACCACAAACTAATAGAATGGTCACATCGTCACAAACAAGGACTTGTTCATAGTATAATCATTACTTGACATCAACCAAATTGTCTTCTAAAACGTAGGATTACAGTGGATTTTGAAATGATTATGTAGCAGAGTAAAGCAGGGCGCCGCCATACCTGCTGTCGCCGTAGCCGGAAGAGGAAGGGGCAAGGCGGCTGTAGCGGGTTAAAGTTCCTCGGTTGTTTCACGCCTGGTCCCTGTTATTCTGCCCCCTGCTGGTGTTTCGTTTTTACTACACACATCGATTAGTATATAACAAATTATAGGATGTTCATTCAATTATAGAACGGTAATGGAATTTATTTTAAAATTGCATTAGCCAATTGATTTATTTATTCTGCAGAGAAAAAAACAAATATAATAGATGTATGTATCGATACCAGCCTATTGAATTTTGTGAAAAATGTACAAAAAAAGATCTCCAAAGCTGATTTACACAAGTACTTTTTATTTATAATGGGTGACCAATTGACAAAATTACATAATTCACTCCAAAACAAATCCCTCTTGCAAACTGTTTCAATATATCCAAGAAAATCTCAAAGAAACACGGGTTGAGGGGCCGTGTTTAAAACCACTTGATTTAAACCTTCGGGCCCTTCCACGGTTTATTTTTGACGTGTCTCTGCAGGATAAGCAAAGGTTTAACTAATAATTGTAATGATTGCTGCCTACCATTTACATTTTCAAGTTCTAGCATTCTGCTATTGTTCTCACTTGCCTGCTGACACGGCTCACTGGCACACCTCGGGCCTAATTAAAGTGATTAGTTACACCTGTGTTTTTCCTGCTTGACGACTCAAAACGTTTGCCATGTAAAAAGGCCCATGGACTTTACAAAACCAAGGAGCAAAGTAAGTGACCGTAAACCAAAAGGAGTACATTGTTGTTTGTAATGTAAATTGAGTGCATGGATTGTCCAGTAGATGGCAGCAGTAGTATGCTAGTTGAAGATGCCTGAGTTGTTGGTTGGCATTGTGAAGAAATGTATGCTTGCACATACCCCATTTAGTTTACAACAAAGTCCCTTTTAACTAAAACCTAATATATTATCAAAATAGGAGCTCACTGAGAATTGTGAGTTTACTAAAGAATAAGGTAGTAGAATAATGATAATTACTATGCAAACACAACCATCTGTATGGTGGTCCCAAATTCGCAAAGGTATCATACGGAGCAATAGTAAATATTTTGCTTCCCATTTAGCCTGATATGATCTAATACAGTAAGACCTGCGAGTTGTTTGAAGTATACAAACATTTTAAACATTCTTCTCAACTGAATTTTGCAAAAGTTGATTCTTTAATATCTCAAAAGAATCAAGGCTATATTTTTGTTTCGTTTCTTCACAAAATGCTTTATCGAAAGTCACCTGTAAAAGAGTTACGAGTCATCCAAAAAGTGTCAACATTTTTGCAATTATACGTCTAACTATTTTTAAAAAACGTGTCCAACTGATCACCCTTTGTAACGTCCTTTTATAATGTACACGCCAATGCACACTACCAGCCAATATCTGCAGCACACTCCGTTGCTCTAAAAATGATAGAAATGGCTCAAAATGGCTCCCTATCAAAGAGGTGCTGTGTCACAAAACAGACATTTGCCAAGCACAGCCAACAGATGGTGAGCTTGGCATCCTTTAAGACAAAATATTTGGCAAAGGCAAAGTTCAGTGACAACACAAGGCTCTGTACAGAGCGTTGGCACGTTCCACATCCGTTTTAAGGCCATGAAACTAACTGTCTGGTTTCATGCTTAACTCAGTCAGAAATCCATATGGACTGGAAGTTCATTATTGCGCACTATTGTTTGGAGATGCACCTGGGAATATTGTTTAACAAACAAAGCCGTTATGCTACTTAATGCTAATTTAATATGTACAACGTTGTCTCTAACAATGAGTGCATTAACTTAGACCACTCAGGAACAGTATTAACATTTTTGTTTGTATTGTGCGAAATAACCTAGTCCATTTGAGAGAGAGACACATTTATTATCAATTGCCAAGTTTGTTATATGGAACTGTCCCTTATGTTGAGTTACACACATGAGTAGTAAGATCGTATTTCCACGTCATTTTTTTGTGAATGTGTGCCAAGCAATAAGACAAACATGAATACCTCTTACACATTGTTTTTTGATTGGTAACTTTTTTTTTTTACTGATGACCTCTCGAGGTTGAGGCTTGTCTGAAATGTTCTGTTCAGGGATTGATTTGATTAAATCCAGATGTGACGCGACCTGGGATTAACCAGTTCTTCACGAGAATCAAGGTCTTTTACAAAGGGTGCCAAGGAGATTTGCGCCGACTCCAAGAGACACTGCGGCGCGCACACGCACACTGACACACACACACACACGTCCAAATAATTAGTAACATCTGCAGGCACTCTGTCTTAATCTTGTCAGCAGTAATTATTCTAAGACATCTCAATGGAATATTTAATTTAGATCTTACAACAAAATGTCAATAAATGAATGATGGTTAGATCATTTACATTTTAGTTACTGTCAAGCTATTTGAATTTACTCCTCGCATTTGGAGGAGTCCCCTGTCACCAGTGGCCCCTACTTCTCAAGCGGTCCTGACTAGTCAAAGATGAACCATATCACCTTAAGTGCACTTGATTACGCAAGCCTCTCCGACCCCCCCTCTCCACATCTCCTTGGGCCTTCTGTGTAATCTGTTGAGATTTAAACCTGCTGCTCCTGTTTAATAAATCCACTGCGATTAAAATAGGATTACAGCTCTGCTTTTGCCTTCCTAATGACATCAGAGCATGAAACATTTTTCAACTTTTTTTCAGTTGTCGGATTTTTGCCCGAGCTCACTACTTTTTCGTGACCAGACAGGCGGTGACGACTTTCAACTTCTTCACCCCGGAACCTCATCCCCGCGAACCAGCAGGTCAGCCCATCTGTGTGGCGGTTGACACAAGGATTAACCTCACAATGCAGCACACATCCCGTATCAATGCTGTCCTCCTCCACATCAGACATCTCGGTGACAGATAACCAAAGAAAATAGGCTCCATTCCAGAATATTGTTGTCCGTTTGAACCTTGAAACCCTCACATGAAATCACCTACAACAAACGTTACAATCTGGTCTTTGTGGCCACATGGATGTTTAGCCATGAAATATTAAACGCCATATTCAGCTACTGAAGGTCTTGAGGTGACAGTGCACATGTTACCCCTCTTGCTTTTAATAATGTGAAATGAAGGATAGAGTGAGCAGATCAATGTGACTCTTTTGTACTCTGAGTGTTTCTGTGCTATTGTCCTGCAATGCTAAAATTCTGTAAGATCACAAAAAGCAAAGATTGATTGGAACAGCTAAGCTCATGACCCCCACAGAGAAATCTACTTAAGATAATGTATTTTACTTTAATACACGATGTAGCTTACAGTCAATTGTAAAATGTTATCCTATAGTTTCTGTATAACTGTCTGATTGTAGCCTACTGATGATACAAAAGGCAAGCAATCCAGTTTTTAATCAAGTTTAAATTCCTGGCAAACACTCAAACTTATCCTGAATAAATTGCACTCGTACCTGCTCTCTACAGCAGATTAAAGTTGAGACCCCCGTGTTCTATATCTGTAGAGTATTATCTGATTTTCTACATGTAAGCAGTGGTTGGAAAAGTATAATTTTATGCTAAATAAATGTCGAATTTTGTGACTATTTTGATAGCAGGTAAACATTTCAGAGTAAATGTCTGCTAGTGGTAGCATGAAAACCCTTTTTGACATGGGATTTGAAATAATGTCAGAATGAGAATTAATCACGGCACAGGGTTGAGGACAATTGGAGGTAATGTATTCTATTCTACAGTTTTTTCCCTGGAGTTTGGAGGCCTGAAGTGTAGTTTACATTTTATAATTTAAAGAAACAATTTTTTTTTTTATCAATGCTAGCTGAAAGGATGGAAATGTTGTTCTCGTTGTCGGTCCACCACTTTGGTCCAGAAGGTTAGATATTTCACAGCTCAACTACTGGATGCATTGCCATCACATTGTGGACAGGCAGTCAAGGTCCTCAGAGGATGAATCAGCACATGTAAGCATGCTAATACTCTTAAGTTAAGACTGTCAGCATGGGAAACATCATACCTACCAAACGCCAGCATGTTTGCATTGTCTTTGTGAGGATGCTAGCAAACTGACGTTAGCATTGAGCGTACAATTCTCCCACCAGAATTGATTTCCGACTGTTGTTGTGCGTTTACGATATTGCCAAACAATTAATGCAATAATATAACATTTTACTCCAAAAAATATGGAGTACAGTTAATTGACTTAAATATGGAAACATAACCAAGGTAACATTTTAGATCTCTTAAAAAATGATCTGGGCTGCACCATGTGTTTTTAAGTGGACCACCAGCAATGGTAGGGTCTCACTTTCACACTGTGGGCTCATATGTAATCAGCTCCAGCACTTAGTGATCAGTCCTGCCTGTGGATTATCAATTCATTAATCTCTTCAGAGCTACTGCTGCTAAAATGAATATTCCCACCCACCCCTGATTTTCAGCTAAAATGGTCTCTCCCACTTTATCTTTGAATAATCTTGCTTTTGTGTTTTTAACTCAGTGGCAGACCATTTGTCTTTTGGAATACATTTACTCAGCTGTTTTAAGAGCCTCATTGATTCACTATGTACCATCTGAGCATCCCATTGGTGCCTGTGCCCATTTTGTTTTGCTGACCGCATTTTCCTAAGGGGCAGGTGGTCTGTCCAAGCCTCTTTGTACAGACTTGTGGTGCTGGTGCTGGTGCTGGTGGTGGGGGGATTGCTAATATGAGGCTTTCAACATCTAATCCGGAGCAAGTCTCTTAGAAAAAGCTTATCTTGGGACTCTCCAATTTCACTGCTTTCCTCATCTGTAGGACCAAACTGCTTTTGGCGTTGGTTATGAACAAATATTACTTTTTTAATGGAGCTAATTCAATACCTTGTTTCAGTCAATTGTTCTTCCCTCTTCACCGGAAAAACTTGCTTGGTTATCATCACCCTATCTTCCCCCCCCCTCACCCCCCACCCTCACACACACACACTGCCCCTGTCTCATTGCTGACAAATCCATACAACTATGTGGGACACAAAGGCTCGGATTTAGCTGCCGGGCCAAAGCGAGGGTGGACTGGGTGGGGGGCAGGGCCAGCATGGAAATTTCTGTTGTTTTTGTCACAGCACAGATTTCAGCCAAATCAAAACAACTGGCACCATCACCCCTCAAAAACCCCTTCCTCCCCCTTCCTCCCCACCACAACCCACATGACCTGCGGCCAGTCATCACTTTTAGGCTGGAAATGCAGCCAGATCAGGAGTGGTCTGTCCGGCGGGATGGAGGAGAGGCTGTGTGTGTACTGGGGGCCATTGTTGAAAAAGAGCTGACAAGGGCCTGGATGGGATCTCATTTGATAGGCAAAAATATTGAGGGATCCAATTTGAAGAACTGGGATCACAGGCGCAGAGTTCACTTTATGATGATTATGTCTATCAATCTGATACATGTGCTCATACAGCTAAACATAACATTTTAAATAAAAGGATCAGCTTTTGCGACGGCCCTTGCTGTACAGTCGGTATTCAGACTAACTTCTGTGATTTACTATCACATTTCCCGGAGGCCAGGTGGACGCACAAGGTCAACACACCTGAAATTAATCCCAACTTTGACTTATGCAGTCTTTTCTGTTACTCAATTCAGGCCACATGATTTCAATTATAAATGGTTAAACCAGCAGAATCATGTAGCCTAAGTTGTTCTCTGTGTAGCAGCATCTTGTGCTTTTAAATTAATTGAAATTGTGAATTATGGCATGTAAATTACTGAAGGTATGCAGCTAATGTAAGTGTACTAAGGTCACACGATTTCCATTAAAAGTAAATGTTCAAACCTCTTATAAATTCTCGATGACGTTTTCCATAATACATATTTCGTCTTGATTATACTGTAGATATTTATTTCCGAGTGCAGTAAAAGGGGTGGTTTTAACACTCAACATTTTAAGTATTAAGTATTTCACATGTCTGCATAACCTTGTAACTGGGGATTTCCTGTTAGATTTAATTTCTGAATGTAGTTTTTTTGCCAGTCGCCAGGAGTATTAGCCCTGATTTATAGCTGACTTTTCCACAGCAACAATGATTACCCAAATCACCAAAAAACACCTGAAATGAATCCCAACTTTGACTTATGCAGTCTTTTCTGTTGCTCAATTCAGATAAAAAGGCCTATTGATGTTGCCATTTTATCTTCAGGAGTCTTCTTCAAAACATAATTTGCTATAAAAACTGTAAAACTCATGTGAACATTAAGTATGGCTGCAACTAACGATTATTTTTATTAATTTTCTTTAAATATTTGTATTATCATATAATTTAAGCATTATTTTTTCAAATAATCAATCGTTGGGTCTATAAAATGTAAAAAGAAACAGTGAAACGTGCTTATCAAATGATCCTGGAACATTGAATGCTTTGTTTTGTCCGACCAACAGTCCAACCGAGCAGAGACATCCTGCATTTATGCATTTTAGTTTGGGCTAAGTTCCTTACTGCAAATAGACCCTTATTTCCCTCTAAACTCCTACTTCTTTTAAACACCATACCTCAAGTTTATTATGCAGGTTTTCTGTTTAACATTTCAAAGCCAAATTCACAGACTGAGTAAAATACTCATCATTACGGGTATTGTGAAATCGGTGGAATGACCCTTAATTTTCCAAATTGACAGTTGGTTCAGTGACAAAAACCCTGTCTCAAAGCCCGGTCTTATCGTCTCAACCATCTGATCTGATTGATGATGTAGCCTACTTATGTGTTCATTCACCAATCAAATCCTCATTTTAATCAGGACAGCCACCAGTTTGAGCTTGTAGAAAAACGTGGGGCTGGTTGGCGAGGACGCCCAGTGGCGACAATGTAGTGAGGCGATCAAACTCAATCCCTATGAGTTGTCTTCTGGGCTTCTGAGTGTGACAGGATTTCACTTGCAGGTCCTGTGACAGGGAATTATGATTGACATTACACAATGGAGGTTGAGCCTTGAAGGTTAAAGGAATGGTTGGACATTTTCAGACATGTGCTCATTTCCTTTCTTGCAAAGACTAGATAAAAAGATCAATGCCACCCTCATACAGAGGTGTCAAATTCAAATAAGTATTAGTTAATTGCATATCAGAGGACATTCAATGTTGTTGTTTTTTTAAAATACCAAGTAATAAAAACATAGCTAATTAAGCTTAAGCTCTGGACCAACATGAACCACAAGGGATAGTCGTCACAAAACATCTGACTATTGATAATCTGAGGTAACTAAAGTCAATGCTGTCGCCATCTGTGTTTCCTGTTAGGTAACAAAAGGCAGCTACAGCTGGGAGGAGATGAGAGCAGAGGAGAGGGTGCAATCAATGAGGTCAGTGAATCATGATTTATTATACAGCACCAGGCCATTAGTGTCACACATACTTTGTCACACTGTGTAGAGATTGCGTGTCTGCGTCTATCAAACAGGGTTTGGTCGACTAATGCTAAGTGGTTGGGGGGCTTTCTTTGACATGAGGGGGAAACATGGCGACCCAGGGGGCTGTAGGCATGAAGGTTATGTTAGATGAGGGCTGGGTATTGGCTGACATATTCAAAATGAAGCAAACTGGTATATGAAGCATGCGTTACCTTTTTTAATTAATGTTCACTCTCCCATTTGGTAATGGAACAACATCTTTTTTGAATACATAAATCAAGATATTGAAGGAAAACAAATTGGGAATTGACGAGAGTTAGATGAGAAGATCAATCTTACATCTGTTTGCTCAATATGAAGCTGAAGCCAGCCGTCGGATAGCTTAGCTTAGCATGAAGACTGGGAACTTCTAGCCTGGCTCGGTCAAATGGTAACAAAATCCAACTACCACCTCTAAAGCTCCCAAATGTACATATTGCTTCTTGTTTGTTTATTCTGCATGAATAAAGTTGTGGTAGACTCCAGGAAGTCACTGCACCCAATCAAAAAAATAATCCCTCACACAACCCCTTGAACCCAGAAAATGTTCTTTTAACACTTTGGTTTTTGTACGGAATAAACTAATGAGTTACAGACTGAAGAAGTGCTGGAAGTCGAGAGTTTCTTCAAATCTAACATACATTGAGATTGGTATCAATCCTCTCGTTCAAACTCATGGCAAGAAAAACTAATATACCAATTCCCAAAAAGTAGAAAATAAATAAAAACTTTAAAATTAAATATTGTACTCTATATTAAGTGAGAAGAAGAGTAATTTGTGGGAGAAAAAAGAAACAATGATGCTGCTCCTATGGTTGCACGTTCCAGTGTTATCTTTGAGAAAGGGATCCACCCTCTGCACGTAACCTTGAAATGACCTAAACCATTGCCTGCACATCAATCTGCAACGGAGCTGAAGCATATATCCATCAGAGGAATAATGGTAATAAAAAAAACAAACAAGGAACCAGTGGAAATACTGCCTTTGCTGTGTAACCACGGCAACTCCTCCCTCAAAATGCAACATCACCAAAGCCCCCACCGCGTGAAGCGAACAGGAAAGGATGCGCTGTCTGTCGCTTACCTGGCTTTATTAATAAACCAAGCGGTTCACGTGGGCAGCCCAGCCCAGCCCCTGCACAATATTCTGCTACATTAGCAAGGTATTTTCGACCGGGCGATTATTTTTTTTTATTATTAAAGATTTTTTTCTCCCTCCTCTCATCCGAGACGGGGTGGGTGCCGCTGCTGCTGCTGCTGCTGCTGCTGCTGCTTTTGTAAGGGAGAGAGGTGAGCGCAGTTGGAAAAGCATTTTTTTTCTCCCTCTCCTCCAAAGCTCCTCCTCTGTCGTTGGAGAGCAGAGAGCGGTCACACATTGCTCAATGAGAGCAGGAGGGCACCGTAGAGGATTTAATTTCAACCTGCTGCTGTGCCGTGCGGCTGTTTTCTCGCCTCTGACAAAGGTAAAGTATGCCACCGTCTGCAGCCGCTCCACGCGCCATGCGCCACGCCAAGGGAAACTAATGTTGGGCTCTCTTGGTGGAAGATGATGCTCCAGCTGAAAGGGCGAAGGCATTATTGAAGGGCAGACAGGGGGGGGAAAGAGTTGTCAGTGGAACTGCCATCTCTGACGAGCCGTTGGGCTTAAAGGCGGCAGGCTGTGCATCATTGAAAAGTCAAACAGGACAGGATGTGCGTGCGTGCGTGTGTTTTTATGTGCTTTCACCTGAGCCGCAGCATCATAGCGTTTACCGTGTTCACTGACTGATGTGCGTAAAACCGTCGGCCTTCATGTCTCGTCAGATTTTTTTCCCAGGTAAAAACAGCAGGTTTCCGATTTTTAAATGCAAGTTGTCACTATTAAAAATGAAATAGTTAAACCAGCAGAATCATGGAGCAAGTTGTTCTCTGTGTGTAGCAGCATCTTGTGCTTTTAAATTTGTTGAAATTATGAATTACTCCATGTAAATCACTGAATACATTTAATGGAATGCAGCTAGTGTAAGCATACAAAGGCCACATGATTTACATTAAAAGTAAATGTTCAAACTTCGTATTAATTCTCAATGCATTTTTCCATCATACAAATTTCGTCTTGATTATAGATATTTATTGCAGTGCAGTTAGAGCATACCATGGGGCAGTTTTAACATTCAAGATGTGCATTTTAGTATTTCATATGTCTGCATAACCTTGTAACTGGGGATTTCCTGTTAGATTTAATTTCTGAATATCTACATGTAGCTTTTTTGGCAGTCGTCAAGAGTATTAGCCCTGATTTATTGCCGACTTTTCCACATCAACAATGATTATTGGTTAATGTAGCTGTTCATTGCATTTTTTTTATGTTTTAAATTCATATCAAGAAAGGCATAAATTAATCACACATTTCCAGTTATTGCATTTACAATTTAATATGAAAAGAGAAAATCCGCAACAGGGCACATCTGAGACTCTGACTTACTAATCAATGAATCAACTAATTGTTTAGTTCTCTGTCTCGTTTCAAACTGTTTAAACTGACATAGCAGAATCTTTAAAATAGACCTTGTTTACTCAATAACGACCTTTTTTAATTTGATTGTATTTTGATGTTAATTTTACACTCTTGAGTTTCTTTCCTGGTTCAATTATTAATTTTCTTCATTCTGTTGACATTTTCCAGCAGAGGCTAATATGAAGACATCATTTGGCAAACCAGACCCTGGAAAGCACCTACAATCTTTTCAACTCATTTGAAACTGGTGACACCACCATGCATTGTCACCGGTAAAACCTGCTACCTGCGCTCCCCTCATCCTACCCAGCCATTGAGAGTGAGGACACTACAAGCTGCACAAACATGGGTTCAGATCAACCCTGCATGGATTCACTAGAGAGAAGGCCCACGTTGAGTGCTGCCTGTAAGCGGCAGGCCTACCGGTGTCTGCGGAAAAAGCTGAGGCCATTGCGAATCGTAGGGTTTGCCCTCAGCCTGGTGGCCTTAAGTGCTGTCTCCTTTAGTGCCTTGACATGGAGCTCAAGGGGTTTCAGTGAGCCAGTGCTCCCCCAGGAGAGTCTCCACCAGTCGGCCCCCCACAGGACTCTGCTTTTCACCCAACATCAGAGGGACCCCAATGTGTCAGCCGACATGCCAATAGCCATGAAATCTTCAGCAAATAGCAGCGAGGGCCAGGGGGAGTACCCGCCAGACATTTTCACCCTCGAGGAGAGACGCAAAGGAGCAGTGGTCCTCCACATGTTTGGCATGATCTACATGTTCATTGCCTTAGCCATAGTGTGTGACGAGTTCTTCGTCCCAGCGCTGACAGTCATCACAGAGAAGCTGACCATTTCGGATGACGTAGCGGGTGCCACCTTCATGGCGGCAGGCGGCTCAGCCCCGGAGCTCTTCACCTCCATCATCGGCGTCTTCATCTCGCACAGCAACGTGGGCATCGGCACCATCGTGGGCTCGGCCGTCTTCAACATCCTCTTCGTGATTGGGATGTGTGCCATCTTCTCCAGGGAAATCCTCAACCTAACATGGTGGCCACTCTTCCGCGACGTCTCCTTCTACATCCTGGATCTGATCATGCTCATCATCTTCTTCCTGGATAACATCATCTCCATGTGGGAAAGTATCACGCTGCTCTCAGCCTACGCCGCCTACGTGATCTTCATGAAGTGCAACAGCACTGTTGAGAGATTCGTCAAAAATTGCATGAACAAGAACCAAGTGGTAGAAGTAGAAGTACAGCCCAAGGTGAGTTGGTTTCTTGATCCACATTACTTTTCTCCCACTTCCCTTCACCGCCATCTCCTCTGAAAATACTATTTTATATGAAATGTCAGACTATGAGGAAGTTACAGTAGGTGTGCAGTAATGAGTTTTGGTATTTTGGCTGATAGAAATGACCTTCCATGTCTCCTCTTGCATGGGAACACACACTCATCCTTTTACACATATCATGCAGCTGATTTGTTATTTTGATGAAGTCAGGCTGACTGTGATGAAACCGGTTTATTTGTGGAGACATGCTTTTAAATCCATGCATCTTTTTTTGTGTTCTCATCAGCCTAATGAGCATTTTCAAATGACATCAGTGCCTCACAGATGTCCCGCACTCGTAGATCATGCAATATGCAGCGAACATAAACTGACCGTTTCCCATTCATGTGGCTTAAACGATGGTACACTGGGCTGGCATACAGTATTCCACTGTGGGATTAATAAAACGCAGTCATATGTGTAATTCTGGATTAAGCTCTACAAATTGTGTGCTGGTCTGACAAAAAAATCCCTTGGAAAATCTCAAGCTGTTTTTTTTTTTCCAGTGAAAGATTTTCCAAAATCTGTATTTAAATAGTTCCGTAAACATGTGAACAACATGCAGCATGACAAGGTGAACCACATGCAGTAAATGGCTTCAGGACTGCTGTGGTACTCTTGTGTTTTTCTGTCGGTTTCTCCACATTTGCTCTCAGGAGGTTCTTCTTCATGTACAGTCTCTCGGTGCGATGTTTTACTTTTTGCTCTATAACGTAAGCAGTGAGTACACCATAGACAAAAACGCAGAAATCATTGTTTTACTTCACATAACATTCACCCCCCTCAATGACACTTGAGGGCAAAAGACACTGCAGTGCAATTTGATACCGGTGTAGAGATTATCCAGATGGATTTAGATTTCTTTGTAACATGAGATGGAAATGAAATTTTGTGAAAGTTGCATTGTAAAGCTTTAATTAAATCTGGATTTATTCTAAGTACATAAAGGATATTTAAACGGCAGGTTTCACAATGTTGAGGGGGAGAAACTCTCAAAGAAGCCAACATCGCCATTTGATTTGCATTGTGTAAACCCAAATGCTAAACTTAAATCCTCTCTTTATTTAAAAAGCAAGCATGA
Organism: Ophiodon elongatus; assembly: GCA_016806645.1. Classification (NCBI taxonomy): domain Eukaryota; kingdom Metazoa; phylum Chordata; class Actinopteri; order Perciformes; family Hexagrammidae; genus Ophiodon; species Ophiodon elongatus. The sequence continues at coordinate 836,867 of JACSYO010001725.1, forward strand.
AAATAGTTATATTCTTTAGCTCCTATTCTGCCATACTGATTTGATTGAGGGCTTCTGTGCAAGAAAAGAGTGAGAACTGAGGTGCACAGGCTGAGTGCCAGAGAACACTCAGGTGACCTTGAGCTGCAATGGATTCTGGGTACTTTGGCCAACAGGACCGCTCGTGTGTGTATTAAAAGCACCATTATTGATGGGGGGGGGGGGGGGAGTACGAGACAGATGAGTCGATCAAATCCCACCATCATGTCTCATCTCCTACAACGCGTATAGCGGATTTAGCCTCTCCTCTCTCTTGCATTGTGGGTAACAATCTCATGGCTGCACCTCTCAGCAACCTGCTTTGAACATATAAAACATAGAATACATAAAATAACCGTCTAAAGCTTTTATTTTACTAAACCTATATTGTCAGTGAACCTCTTTTATTTTGTAGTCTGGGTCTACTGGGTTAATAGAACTAGAAAGGCACAAATATTATTAGAATATAATCATCAACACTTTTTTTTTTAATCAAGCTTTGACACTTTGGGGACGTGTATTTTAAGACACATGTTATTTTGGGAATTAATTGGCAATTTAGCAGGCGTGTATGTGTGTGTAAATTCATACATGAGTAATGGAGAGTCAAACAGGAGAGCAAGGACAAGTGGCCTGCAAAATATGATTGAGGGTCTTCTGCTTCTGGTTTTCTGCTTTTTTTTGGTCTTTCTATTTTTAAGTGACATTCACTACTGTGGACTGAGCAATTGTTAAATAAGTTAATCATTTTACTGTCATGACTGAGCTCCAAGGTGTCCTTAATCCTCCATACAGTGCCATTCAGGTGTAAAGAATTGCATTGTAAGGACAATAGGGTGCCATTTGACGCCATGCCCTTGAACTAGACACTTGATTAAAATGAGCTTCCCTGAGATTATTTCATACATTATGATATTGGGACGTCCCCGTTGTGTATCACATTGCTGCCATAGACAGAAACGCAAGCAGGCTGCAGCAAAATAGAAGTGGTGTTATCCTGTCACCATAAGGATAAAGAGTGCAGGTTGCTTAATTGGTAATTGGCAGTTGGCCATCAATAATGCTATAAATACCATCTAAAATTCAATTCTGAGAGTAACATGGACAGCAGTGTGATGGTCTGCATTTAGCACTCATCTGGCAATTTAGTACTGTCTGCAACCGCTGCCTTTCATCTCACTACAGAACTGCTTGTACTGCGGTCGCTCTCTCTTTATTGAAGTTTATTTTGCGAAACTTGTTTGTTCTGCTCCCCGTAACATAAAAATAGCTGGCTTTGTTTCTCTTATTTTCTTGAAAATAATGCCTTCGCTCCCAGGCAGAGCGTCAGATGGCGAAAGGAGGGCTTGCTTTTCCATCATTTGACAGACATTCTTTTTGAGCCCAGGGATCAGGTGTAACATTATCAATACAACACAAAAATAACTGTCACATCTCAGAGTGGATACTAGGTCTATTTACAGACCCATTGTTTTACATCAGTTCAAAGGTCAGCCTCATCAAATGTAATCTGCAATAATCTCTCAATCCAGTTAACACAACCATGAATGCTCCATAATGTCATGCCCTTAGACTGACTTGGAATTACAGCAAAATAGGATGGAAAAGGCTTTTACTTTCAGCACATTAAGTTTTAGACAGATGGGAGGAAGTTCAACACTTCACATAGTTTGAGAAGTGACAGCATGTGGATTATTTCACACTCTTTCCATAAATCTTAGTTCTCCCTGCAGTTCTAAAATCCTCATGAAATTCTTTATTACTCTAACCACTGAGGATGACAACTTGACACATAGTTGCAGAACCTCACCACTCATTCGTTGGAGGTGGGAAAAAAAATGCCACCATACCATGTTGAGAACTAAGAAAGATATATTTTTCTCTTAATGTGACTGTTTACAAATTATACTTAAACCTGCATTACCTGATTTATTTTTTTGGCCACTTTGGAGCAGCAGAAACAGGCTGTCAACACAACATTGACATATCACCTTTTTAGAGGAGCAATATACGACATTCAGAGCATTAATATAGCAGCAAACAACTATTATCTATGGCAAGATTTAGTGGCGTAATGTCAACCTAGCAGGGAATAAGGTCACTCACGCTCTATGTGTGTTTTTTATCCAAGATTCTCCTCGCTTTGTTGACATAGCCAGTGGGTTCAGTGCAAGTTCGTGCTCATCTGGTTAGATAGCATGTCAGACAGAGGGTGAATACAGGTATATTCAGACAGACGCTATGAGAAAAAGTATGTCTTTTGAACGTTAAAGCATGCAAACATGTTCTGGTAGAAACCCCAAATACAAGTATGAACCTACAAGTGGGCATAATATGTCTCATTTAAGACACAAGCAACATTAGCTTTCATTTCACATACACATAGTCATGTGATCCATTGTCAATATAGAAATATTGATACTAGCAGCTTTAACTCAGAATTGGTAGAAATCATCAGTCGTGACATGTAATCCTGCTTAAGATGTGTCCATTCAGTTGATCCGAGTGCATGGCATGCGATTTCATTTATTAATCTTTGACCCAAACAGATGTGAGGAGGATGTCTTTACCTATTAGTTCTGGCCTGATTGGTGCCTAAAACCTTTGTTTACCTAATGGGTGCTTAGTTGCTGGTTAATCTCACAACAGGGGCACTCTGCCTGAGCCCAGCAAGTTAGGTTGCCACCTTTGCCACGCTACCCCTTAAGATATTTTCCCTGTCCTCATCTACATTTTACAGAAAAAGATACAGATTTTATACTCCAGTGGATCGGGCAACAGTAGCCAGCTGATTGTCTACAAAAACATTGCAGTGTATCTTAATCCAATGCAGTATCCCTGTAACAAATGCTACCTTTGTGAAGATTAACATCTTCAGTTGGGATGATAATTTGTAAGGATATAGTTTGTCACGGATATTCTGACACATCTGTCATGTCTGGATTAGTTCCAAAGGGTGACTACAGTGCCACAAATCTTTGCCCTGTGAGCTACAAGGGTTGTATAGTCAACAATGGCGTCATTTTACTGTATCTCTGAATTGCTGCATGTTCTCTAACAGTTAAGCCTCATGGTCTGGTGGTGTTGTCAATGATTTAACGGGACGGGAGTCGACTTGAACCCGTGCACAAAAGACTGATTACTGATCACCAGTATGTGCAGTACACTCTCTCATTGTTTGCCTTGCTTTGAATGCTTTTGAAAATACTGGCTTCGGCAGATGAGCTAAGCAAACACTTTGTGCAATTCGGTTTTATGAAAGGCAGAGGTGTGACGGCCCCCTTCCACTTGTTACTATCATCGTGGCACACCAAAAGTCAGTTTGTCAGGGATGATAATAATGTCATTCTTTCATTTTAGCGCAGCCACATCTGACAACACATCAGAAACAACTGAACAACTGGTTGTCGAACAACAAATAGCATCTTTGAATGTATTTTTGATAGCATAAGAATGAGCAAATTAAATGCAAGCCAATCAAACTGGAGAAAAAAAGTCCTCTATACTTGTTTCAATTATTAGAGTTTGAAATTTTGAGTCTCGGTAAGATTCCACATCCAACCACAGTATCAGATGCCTGCTCCTGTCAGTGTGTATCGAGGCAAATGTTGGTTCTGCTGAGATGGAAGGTGCGACCTCTGATGTATTACCGAGCTATAAATAGCGTCACAGAGGCGAGATCTTCCATCAGGATTCGCTTCAAAGATCACTTACAAAGCGAGTTCTGTGCAGGGAGCAGACTGTTTGTGTTTCCTTCCTGTGAATATAGACATCCGGGCACCAGGGCTGATGCTGTACACCTTCTGTATGTGTATGTATATATATATATATATATATATATATATATATATATATATATATATGTGTGTATATATATATAAGAATATAATATATAAGATGATATATATAGTATATATATATATATATATATATATAATAATATGTGTGTGTGTGTATGTGTGTATATATGATATATATATGAAATATATATATATAATAATATATATATCATTTATATATATACATATACATATATAAATATATATATATATATATATATATATATATATTATTAACATATAATATATATATACATATATAATATATGTATATATATATATGAAATAATATTAATAGATATGATGTGTGTATAATATATATATAATATATATATATATAATATTTATATATATATATATATGATATATGTATATATATATATATAATATGAGTATAATATATGTATATATGTATATATATGTATGATGTATATGTATGTGTAGTATGTATGTATGGTGTATATATATATATATATATATATATATATATATAATAATTTTTTTATCCAGTCCACCAGGCTGCACTTCATGAACTCCGTCACTAGCTGTTTATTTTAGTCCTGGGTGACGTCTTCATGGGATTATCTCCCATTATGACGGATGTCTACCTAATTTTCAGCAAAATCCAGATGTGCACTGCTGAACTCCCTCTAAATTATACACTGCATCCGTTTCAGATTGCCTTTTTGGGCTTGAAGGGATTTTGCTGTTATAAAAGCAGTTGTCAAGCTAATTTTTTAGAAAGTGCTGTTGAAATACCCGTTTTTACTGACAGTAAAAGTATGGTTTGTACACTACCAGAAACACTACCCTCACTTTTATTTGTAGACATGTACAGATTGAAGGCTACCGTGGTTGACTTTAAAATTAACCTCTTTTTGCAGTATCATTTGTATGGTACATTTCCTTTTCCTTTATTTGAACTGTGTATTTCTGTGAAAAGCGGTGAGAGTATTCATGTTTGTATCCTTTCAAAGAAAAATTGTAGAAGTGACCTTGAATAAAACTGCATGAAAAATTGGTAGATGTCAATAATGCTTGTGTGCATTTCATGCAGGCCCAACGTTACTTAGGGGCAGATAGAAACAACAAAATGGAAGCACTCGACAGTGAATACATAAGCATAGTTTAACATCTCAGAAAGTAGAGGAAAACAGTTTTATTGATCGTTTGATGAAGTTGAACTGTAAAAAAGTTAAGTTGAGCTGTCTTTGTTTCTGCGGTTATCGGCGTAGTTTTGAGGTCAGTTTTGAGGCAGACACCTGTGCAAGCACCTACAGTATATACCTCCTCGCAGGGGGGAAATGGAATCGTTTTGGCGCTTGAGCTCAGCCAGCGACAACAGAGCCACCGTCCAATGATTTAAAAATAGAAAGCCTGCGACTTTGATCCCACCATGACGATGAGGAGTCCAAGTTTTATCATCCGTTCCAGCTGTGGCTCCGTGTCCAAGGAGAGTCAGTAATTAGTTTTCCTGTTTTGGAGGTTTTTCCGTACTGTTGGGAGGTTAGACCAGCCAATGGAGATAAAGGTATCGTTCAGAATAAAGTAATAGACTAATCAAAACACACAGTGTCGGGTTTTAGGGAACTAAGGTGGAGGGTTATTGAGCCAGAGTTTCTTCTTTTACCGCCTCTCGTCTGTTGTCCACAATTATTCTCGGAGCTCTCTTGGCAGTGTTGTTGTACCTTGCCAGCGCCCTGCTTTTGTTCAAACTCAATTTAATTGCATTCAATGGTAATAATCGTGAAAGCGTAATTCACATTTGCATCACAGGTGCTGATGGCGTTTTTTTTATTATTTTGTCCTCAATTGGTTATTGTATTATTTATTCTTATCAGAGTGGGCAGTGGCTCTTCACTGCCTCCTCAGTGTTGTGCAGGGTTAGAAGGTCACCCTGTCACTTATTACAGTGTCTCTGTTATTATCAGAAGCACAATGTAGTCTGCTAGAAAAACAAAACAATAAACCTTATTATTTTTGCCCTAAAAATATCATTGGTCATGCAAAGTAGAGTCATTGTGAGTCAGTCCCCTTCAGAGAAGTTTACACAACAAAAATAAATGTGTACGTGCCCCTTGATATCAATGTCTTCCACGTTCAAAAAAAAGATGAACGTTTTATCTTTAACTTATATAATGCCCACATCAATCCTGCTCTCACTTAAAACACTTAATGAGACAACATGTGGAATGAAGCGGCTATTTTTATACGACAGTGCTTTAAATTTCATGATACCGCTGTCATTAGTTGAGGAGTGTGTATTGTATATCTTCAAAAAAGTGCATAATTTCCTGGAAAAAAATCTGCAGATTATTCAATAATGAAAGTTAGTTTCAGCTCTTCTTGAATCTTTAATGTACATAGTGAAGTTCAAGAAAAAGCATGTTGTGAGTAAAGCCTCACCCTCAAATCCTCCCCTTCTGATTGTGCATGTATGTGAAATGTAGTGGTGTCAATTTAAACCATTGCTCTTGGCTTCAAGGGCTACCCATATTAATTAATGATGCGCTCAAGAAAATAAAAAGTCAGAATCTCTAATGCAGCAATAAGCTTAATATGATCTGCCGTAAAAAAAAGCCAACCCTATCACACCCTTGTTGCCAGTCGTCATTTTAGTTTTTTTGTCCAGTCTTTGGTGAAATGTATGAGTCATGCCATTACATAATTACAACTCCTCCTCCTCATAGAGCCTTTCACACTCTGAAAACAAAGACAAGGGTTAAAGGGACAAAACCCAAGTCATCCTGCAAGTAAAGGGTGGTTCCCTGAAATAGATTACGCATCACGGTTGATGAAAGAAACTACCTTAATCTAGCACTGGGGAACTAACAATCACACGAACTGCCAGATTGTTCAAAGCCGCCAGATTGTATGGGCCACGCATAGGGGTGGATCTCAATAGGCCCAGATCATTAAGCTGTTAGTCCTTAATGCTTAAGGAGGCTGTATTTTGATGTGACGTAGACAGTCTTAATAGCTGTGGCTCCAGCTTTAACTGCTGTCTTCATGGGAGGCATTCATTTTTATTTGATTTGTCCATTGTTTGGATTGTAGGGTAATTTTACCTCCTGAGAGGTATACTTAGCGGGTATTCACATAACCAGATGTGATATAAGCTGATATGGATTTTAGTGCTCAAGGTATACAATCTATTTTGCTATAATTTCAAATGAATGGGATTATTTTTGCACATATAACCCTTGTCTATTGAAGTCAGTAGCTCAAGGTCATGAAGGTTAAGGCATACGTATTTCCAGATTTAATATTGTCGGCCCCTTATACAAAGAAACTCTGGAAAATTTGAAATGAGAGATTGTTGTTTTTTCCTTTTTTTCATTCAAGGGAGGGCCTGAAGGTGAAACGTTGAGGCTTGCAAGAAACTAAAAGCCTTATCGATCAAGGGCTATTTTTGAAGGCAGGGTCAAATTAGCTATTGTAACAGCACTGTAAAAGCATGATGTGAAGGACACCAAGATCCCTATCTCGTTTGGTGTATGACACACACAACCCAGCAAGATGGAAACCGTGCGTGGGGTTGGGGGTGGCCCGAGGACTGCCAGGCCTTACAAACTCCTTCCTTGGGGGGATTTTTGACCCTCGGCATCAGCCTCGCTAAGCTGCAGCAGCAGAACATTACATCAGCTCTGAGAGTTGTGACTCATGTATTGCCTATCATTTGTGAAATCCTGGGAGAGTGCTAGTGTAAAGATCTCACACGGATAACCGCAGACAATTTAAAACCAAATTTAAGTGAGTAAACTCTTAAAATGGAAGTGATTGCAATCGTGTATTCGCTAATGAGCTAATGAGAAAATGCTCTGGTGCTCAGCGAATCTGCTGAAAGCCTGTCTTCCTCTTGGCTAAGAGGGCTACCACTCGTTATGTCCGTCACTGATGGACAAATGACGCATGCCCCTCGACCCAACCCCACCCCCAGTCAAGCCCACCAAGGTGACCTGAAAGGGCTGTGTCAGCATATTACCCCATCTGCAAATGTGACTGGCTGACTTGACTGGCGAGCAGAAAGCTTCCTCTGCATACCTTTACCTCCATCTTCTTTGTGTGCACTGTGCTTTAGATGGGAGGTGACCGACCGCTAATCTGCTTTTCCCACAAAAAGACCAAAACCCAAAAATTAATGATCAAGGCCTGATATCTTATTTCTATGTGCTATAAAATCCATTGTTGTCAAAAACAATAAAAGAACACATATTATTGAGTCACACCGCTGGGTGAAATGTTCCCTTATTACAATGAACATGGACATTGTTGTTTATTTGACTCAATCCCACATACATCATCCTGCTGTCATAAAGTTTGACACCAAATGTGTATAAATCCGTAGCAGGAAATAGTACCCAAAAAATGCACTATTTACTCTTGTTTTGTTTGAATAATGTTTGCTAAAAACTACAGTGCCAAGCTGGTTTAGGAAATTACTGAGCCTTTTTAAAAAGTGGAACAATGTATTTGTAAGTAATTTACAAGTGAAAGAATTGAGTGATGGACGAACTGTTTTTTTGTGCTCTACTAAGTGGATTTGTTGACCAGCCTTATCCTTTAAGATATAACGCTGAAACTTTGGACTTAAAGTACTAATAATTTATAGTTCTGTTTGTATTGACAGAGAAATCAGCTGTACAGAGATCTTGTCCCACAGCACCTACAGTATGGGTACTCGGATACGTTGCATATCAGGTTTGGAAAGTGTCAAAACTAGCTCAGGATACAGACCAAGCATGTTTACTTCGCCATTACCTTGATCTCCTTATGATGTTACGGTTGAGTTCTGACATTAATGACGTTGACAACAATCTCAGAATCCAGGCCAACTTGATACAGCATAGCACTGTGTCTTGGTTTCAGTTTACATTGTGTAGGCAACTGAAGCACAGATGCCTCTACTTATCAGCTGCTAGGGGCTCATTTTCGGGAAAGTGCGGATGCTACAGTGTATACATGTTATCTCGATAACCAATACCTGGAGAAAAAAAAAAAAGCAGGACTGCCCAGAGGCCTCAGAAACTAGATTTGGACCACTGTCAGCAATTGAGTTAGTCTGGTTGCCTGTTGGGAACTTCATCTCTGTAAAATGTCTGTCAGCATCAGGAGCTGACAAGACCGTAGCACCAGTACTAATATAGCGGAACCCAAACAAAAGATAAGAAATAACTTCATCAAAAACTCTCAGGTTATGCAGATAAACAGGAGAGGCCAGCTAAAAAAAATAATCTGGGGCAGACAGTGCTGCAGCAGGAGCACAGTGGACACGCTGCATAATATAGATGCAAGAAGAAAGGAAGAAACTGTTGTTCGGTGTTTGCTACAATCTCAAAAACCAACAACTCTGCTCAGCCTTTCATTGTTTACTGCATCTGCAGATCCAAACCAGCTCTAAACCGACTGGATGAACAAAGTTCATATTTGATCAGGTTTGCAGGAGGTCATTATTCTACCTCTTGTATTTACTGAGCTACAACATTCCGTTGCACATGTGCAATCTAAATTTAATCTGGTGAATAAGTGAATAAATCACTTATTATTAAGTGAAGAAAAAATGACTTTACATGACATGTACACAGAGTTCTGCTATGGGAAATTGTTCCTGATCAAACCTACCTCCGGGTGATTACATTCACTTGCAAAAATGACACTGCAGTTTTTGTTCCCCTATTTGTCTCCCCAAAGCCTGAGTCTGATTGGTTCATGTGAGGGGGGAGTAAGAGGAAGCAATTTTGGCTTAGTCCTGGTGAGCATTGCCTTGTGGGAAATCAGTGTCGTGGCAGCTCCTGTAATTAGTTCTGCTTGTTAGAAAAATGAAGGGGTTACTAATTAGCAAGTGGATGGCTTCTTGACTTGTTGTGCATCTTTTTCCTCCTTTCCTTGAAGATCATCATTATCGTCTCCAGGCAAACTGGATGAGGGAGAGAGAGAGGGAAAGGGGGAGGGAAAGGGGGAGGGAGTGAGAGAGCGAGAGATGCAGCTCTGTCGTGCTGCTCAACAGTTTAGCTCACACACGATGAATCTAGATGGACAAATCTCTAAGGGTGTTCTGTCATGCTCTTACAGACAGGCTGCCTACTGTAAGCACATGCAGGCAAATGCCTGGAGCTATGCAAGATTTCACTTTGCAAGTTTGCTCAACAAGCCAGGCGGTGTGGTTGTCGCAAATCTTAACATGCACTGGCTCACAGATCTACATCTACTACAGTTTCAATACCATGCAATGTCTGTCTGGCTTAATCGTTGGCTTGTGCACATTATTCTTCTTTGCATTACCTTGTGACAACCATTTAAATACCATGTAAATGGCCTGTATGGGTTTGTTTGTCACTAATAGTTGAAGTAGGGGTGGGAAATATATCAATATTATATGGATATCGTGAGGTATGAGATATCATCTTAGATTTCATATATTGTATCGTAATATGGCACAAGTGTTGTTTTTTCCTGGTTTTAAAGGCTGCATTGCAGTAAAGTGATGTCATTTTCTGAGTTTACCAGATTGTTCTAGCTGTTCTATTATCTATCTTTACCCAGTTAGTCATTATATCCACATTACTGATGATTAACTATCAAAAATCTCATTTGTGAACCCTATTTTTTGCAATATCAAGGTATTATAACGTAATGAAGATATTTGATTTTCTCCATCTTCGAGCCTTGAGATAAAGTAGCTTTAGCATACAGATGTGAGCGTGTTATCAATTTTCTTATGGAACACTCAACAAAAAAAAGCTAATAAGCCTATTTCCCAAATTGTCAAGGTATTCCTTCTAAAGTTTGTGTAAATGTCCACAGTGTTATGGTTTGGAAGCCAGTCTTTGTAGCTTAAGTGCTGAAATTGAGTTCAGAGTTTGTATTGTATTAACTTAAGTGAGATAGTGTATAAACTGTTAGTGTTAGTAAATACTTTCCTTGTTTCTACATCACATTCAGGGATTTCTTTGGCCAACTTTCTCACTGTAATCATAAGGGGATTCATTAATTGCAATACTTGTGAGTAGCCCAAAACATTTATATGATGCTACTTGAGTCTTGAAGGGTCAATGTATTGCTTTAGAAATTGTAGTAAATGGTGTATTGTAATGACAGTAGAACCAAGTGTAACATTTAGAAGCAGTATCCCCAACGATAGTCCCTGCCTTCATGTGATCCACCTTTTAGATTTTTAAATTTGATTCCATGCAAACTGTCAGAAAACCAAGTTGCGCTAAAAGAAGGAAATGAAGTGGAAGAAGGGATATGGAAAGTGGCTCATATGATTTATAAACTGTAAGGCTGATTGCTGATTGCTCACCATTCATTGTATATGTCGGGTATATTAAGGATTTTAAGGACCAAGCACAGCTATGATTTAATCAAACTCCACCATTTGCAAACTAGAAAGTGTGAAAAAAAGCTATTATTCTCCTATGTAATTTAGCTTGGATGCAGAAGCATAAAGGAAATGCAAATCAAATTCATCCAGAAATAGACCCCTTTTGTGCACCCAGATTGCATATGAGAAGACCTTTAATCCGCCACTGATGTTTGAAAGTCAGGACTTACAGCTCTTAGCTTTCAACATTTCACCAATGTGCGCAGATTCCTGCGAAAGTCCCCCCCCCCCCTTAAGCTGTGGGCAATTTGAGTGGTGAAAGCGGAAGTACTTCTGCATGATGTCACACTCTCGATCGATAATTCTCAGTAACACGGGCGTTACATGCATGCGGCTGCAGAGGGACAATTATCTCCCTCAGCTGATCCGCTTCCAAGAATGATCCTAATGTGACATTACGTAAGAACTGGAAGGCAGAGCTGCTGGTATTAGAGAACACACAAACTCCAGAGAACATACTAATCTCCCTATGTGATTATTAGTCATAATATTTAACGCTGGCTTAATGAGCGACCCCCGGCGTAATCTCTATCTGGCACATTCACCTGTTCTCTCCTAACCATCCCGACTTTGCCTTTGAGGAGGGTGATAGGGAGTTAAATAGAATAATTATACCGCAAGTGTAAGATATGAAATGGGGAAAAAATGAGGTTATAGTTGAATAGCTCTGTGGGAAATCTCAGGATTAGCACAGCTTCTGCAACAAATTTTTTTTGGCAAATGTGTAATTTCAGCTCCCTCATTTCTATAATTATTCTGTAGCTATACAGAGGCAAACCTAATGTATGGTAAATTATGGGCCGTTAAACAGAAACAGTGGGACACAGTGGGTACTGACATTCACAATGACTGCAGTGGTGAATAAAAATATCCAGCCCAGGATAATCAAGTAAAGGGGAAGTTAGTTTGGTTTAGTAAATTCAGAGTTTTGCTATAATCAGCGAAAGAAAAACAATGACATTTTTTTTTAAATCAAGAAGTTTGTTTAAATCATGAAACGGAGTTGACGCCACACTCATTCCTTCATCGTTATCAAGAGATTTGATATTAAATGCAGTGCAGCGTCATTTAGCTTGCGACTGAATCACTGGGTTGACAAGCATGAAGGCCCTGTCTTAAAATGTGTATGTTTGCCCTGAACTATTTGAACAGTCTTTTAATCAAACTTGATCATTCTTTTTCCATTTCATTTGGCATTGTGCACTTTATCAGCAGACACAAGTGCCTCCACATTTCATTTCAACATTTTTGTCTGAAAACTGTGTAGGCTGTGAAACAAAGCCTTGATATGCTAAGATCTGAACAAAAGCTTAGTGTTTGTTCCTAGAAACAGAGGCCTTAAGCAACTGTTATTCAACACACTCACACAAACACGTTTTTTTGGAGATGAAGGGAGTGCAGTTCAGTCACTTGGTGAGAGGCTTTTTGTTTCAAAAATAGATGTTACAGTATACTCTAAATGCCAAATGGGCCCGCTGTGAATGATGGCAGAGAATTGAGTGATAGTAAAAAGACTGGATTCTCTTTGGTATGATCTGACACATGCCCCCCCTCAGAAGCATCACATTCAGTCTGGCAGCACTGGATCCGCAGGACAAAGTTTTAGAGTTTTTAGTCCATTCAGGTCAAAACTAGGCTTTGCTTACTTCAGGAAATAGTTTTTATTAAAGAAATAATGTGCTGATTAGTGAGCTTTAGGAGGCACTTGTAAGGGGATTTTGGTGCCTGTGAACAGAGCCAGGTTAGCCGTTTCCTCTAGTTTTCAGGCTTTGTGCTAAGCTAACCGGCTGCTTGCTGAAGCTCCATAGAATCTTCTCAGCTAGCTCTCAACAAGAATGTGAAGTGTATTTCCCAAAATGTCAAACAATTTTGTCATCTGCGTAATTTTCATTCAGTCTACTTTTACATACGCCAGACATTCTGATAAGAGTTGACGTCCCTCACTCACATGAGTGAAATCGAAATGATGTTTTTGAATGAATTTCAAGGAAATTCAAATGGACAATGTAATCTTGCTCAGCTTGCGACTGACAGTCGGCAGGCACAGCAGTGGGGAGGAATCTGTCTCTCAAGTCTTGTCTACTTACATCACAGTCAGTCATCACCATCACTGTAACTGTACTGTAATGTCTCTCACTATCGTCTTTTCATCTCGTCTGTGTGGTTGTGTGCGGCATGCTTCACATCTATGTCCTGTTTTCTCTTTCTCTCCCCCTTTTACTTCTACTTCTCTCTGTGTTGGATGAGAAGGCAATTCCTGGGACCCCAGAAGATGACGGCAAGTTGTCGGTAGGTCCTGCCTGATTGACACTCTTCCAGTCTGCTTCTGTGTTTGTCCGCGTTTCTGTGTAGACGTAGGAGCGTAACTTGTGTTCCTCCCACCGTACTTTGAAGACGTGTACACTGTTATCTCTAACCTTCAGCATCCCTGTGTGCAGGGAGTTGCTCCGTCTGTTTTCTGAAGCCTTTTCTCCACAGTTACATTCTGTACGCAGCATGCAAAAGACAATCGAGGAAGGAGCATGTGCTTGGAAAACATCAAACCCTTTTTAATGCCTTTATACTTTCGAAAAGCACGCCGGAGTGTTCCGTTTTCATCCGGATTGTAAAGGAAGTGGATAAAACCGCAGGAGGAGAATCTTCAGGGTAACACCGAGAAGCCACATCTTACACAAGCCCTTCCAGTCTATGTGCGTCCCCCCTCCCTCCGTCCCCCCTGCCTCCTGCTCGCCCCCATATAGGCCTGTAAATTAGCACCTGACACCTCCTGTGCCTACACGTCACCTGTGGGCAGCCAAAGGCAGACATATTCCAAACAGCTGCCACCAGCAACGGTGCTTAATTTCCCACAGTTCTCAAGTTCATTTTCAACTGCTGGAGTGACCTTGGCGAGGGTTGTTTTGGGAGAAAGAACTCATATGCCACTTAAATTGTGAATGCCCGTCTTAACCCATGGGGCTTATATTTTTCCGAAGCTGAGGCACTTTTATGATAGTTTTACTGGGTTGCAGGTTCCAGTGAGGAGTTTTATGCAAAAGAGGATTAGGAAATCATATTCCAAACAGCTTGGATTAGAAATGACTCCGGTAAAGTGCTTACAATTGATAGACTGATGTTAAAATCAGCATATGTGCTTTATGACAGGAATAAGAGCTAGTAGTTGGACAAAGGTATATATTTTTTGCTACTAGGAAACGTGTCCTAGGTAAAAGGTCCCATCCAAATCAAAAGATATTTGATTGACGTCTGGTTTCTCCTCTTACAGGCCAGGCCTCGGCTTCAGAGGGGAGGTAGTTCCGCCTCCCTGCACAACAGCTTGATGAGGAACAGCATTTTCCAGCTGATGATTCACACGTTGGACCCTTTAAGTGAAGGTAAGACCGTCTGCACGTAGAAAACACAGCTCTTTAAGTCCTTAACTCTGTAAGTCTCTAACACACTATACAGCACAGATTTTCCACGTCCATTTTCAGGTTGATGTTGCCTTGAATTTGTCATCATTCTTGTCTTTTTTCACTTAAAATGACCTAAATCCTGCTTACAGGTGTATCAGAAATGTACGGAAACCAAGACCTTTACTGCCAGAAAACTGTTATGGGTGCAAAAAATATGTTCATATCCTGAACTTAAGCTCACATTCTGGGCTATGAAAAACAGCTCAGAGCATCCATATGGTGTTTTGGCAAAGTTTTTAAATCATTCCACAGTCCAAATAAAAAAGTATTGGCTTTCATGCATACACAAGTACCCCATGTCATGTACCCCTTTAAATCCAGTGTCTCCATCATTAACATTTAGAATGTACTTCTAGCCCCTTTTTAAAAATAGTCTGTACAAGACAAGGCAAGATCCTGTGTCGAAGCACAGCTGAGGTGGACGATCATTTCCATTTAATCCAAGATCAAGGCCTATTGGCTAAGCTAAAGGAAATGTAAAACAGCAGTGTCAGTGCTCGACGCAAGTGATGAATATGTTAATACACCGGGGGAGGTGCCTTGTCATCCCATTATCAACCCACTGCGAAAAAATGAAGGAAAGAAAATTCACATTAACGGAGAGCAACACGGGTTTGAGGAATTTGTCATTATTTTTTTTGGGCTTTCATGAAAGGTCTTTAAATTTGAAGCAATATTTCATGATATGATGAATCCTAACCCTTAAAAAAACAATAATGATGTTGCCAGTGCTACTACAGACAATATACAATATAGGTCAAGGCCAATGAGAAATTTATAAGCCTGAAACAATGAGCAGATTTTCCCTATGGATAGATGGGATCGCATCAGCAGATGTCTGCTCTACACTGAGGAGGCATTTCAGCTTGCTCCAAAAATGACTTTACATTTCTTGAAAGCCAAACCTAGAATGAGTCAGCTCAGGAAAGATTAATAAGCTGTGCCCGGACTGACTTAAAGTGCCCATTAACATGCATCAACTCGTTGTCGTACACTAAATCCAAGGTGTACCGTTTCCGAGTGTATCCATCTTACCATCTCAGTGATTAAAATGTAAATCATAGCCTGCTGTTGGAATGGAAGTCTGTATGGGCTTTGTCGTTTAAGTACAAGAAAGGGTTTTACACACTCCATCCTGCCATTCCTTGTAGAGCTATTAATCATTCGGTCCTTTAAGGAGCTACTAACATGTACTGATGATGAAATATTTACTGCCTGTTGGACTGCATGAAGATTAATAGACTGGGTTATATATGAAAAATATAAAAGTTATATATAAAACTCTAAAGACACCTGTTTGTGTTCAGGTCTTAATCATTACCAAGCATCTAAAAAGTTATTACTATGTTAATACTATGTGTTTATGAATATGTTTTTTCTTAATAGTGGATTGAAATGGTCAAACAGTGCAATTCTGCTTCAGTATGAATGCAGCAGAAATGCGAGGATGTTTGTCCAGATTTGACTGATGAGTCTTTTGGCAAATGAATGACTGGAAATGAATGCACTGAAGCAACAACCACAGTGTGACATGACGCGAGGATTTAATTAATTGCTAGAGAGAACAAAAGCAACACTTTGGGGTTTATTATATGGTAATTTCCATGTCGCATGTTGGAAGTTTTCACACATCCAGCAACATTTAACGATGATACTGGTCTGGAGTACATTTTAGAATGTTTAGAACTTTGTTTAGTACCGTTAAATGATTCCTTTGATCCATTACCGTCTGGGCCCCATACAGGTTGGCCCCATTACGAAATGAGTGACCATGTTCATTGCACATTTACTGATATCAGTAATGCAAAAAAGCATTTTGTTGGTGAGCTAGCGGCGTGGAGAGAGACGAGCAGATGCATCCATCAAAGGCGGAGGTTGTGCTGCTTGTCCTTGCGTGCTCTTAAGCTTTAAGTGTAGCTCAGCGGAAGCCGGGGTGGGGGAGCTGCCAGGACTCCATCCATACATTTTTTATAGACATTTCTCAAAATAAAGTCGTCTGCTCTTCTGAGGCGAAGGAAAAATCTGAGGTTGTTTTGCTAGTGCTGGGAACTGGTTACGTTTCACGTTTGACTTTTAGAGTGGGCGTAGTTTGTGTTTATAGAGTTCTTCCTGCTTAAACACCTTATTGCTCCCTTCTTCAAAATAAAATAAAATTTGAGTATTATGCTACTGTCTTTTCACCCAGTGACATCACAGCTGCAGCTACATTTGAGGAGGTTTAATTCTGTAAACACTGGCAGATTTTTAAATTAAGGTAACATAATACTAAATAATTAATGCAGGAAAAACCTTGGTGGATGTTTGTGGATGTCTGTCAGTATGTGTGCGGCCATGGATGTGTGTCTCCTTTAAAGAAATGGACATGTTGTCGTACTGTTCACCTCAAAAGAATCATCGTTAAGTCACAGGCGTCTTCTTTAAAATCTAAGTCTATAGGAAAAAGTATTCTTGCAATTGTAAATCCTCCGTTTGGCCACTATAAATTTGCTTTACTTGGGATGATAGGAACAGGACAATAATGGGGCCCCAACCCCATATTTAGCGTACATACATGAAGGCGGTATCAATCTTCTCATCTGACTCTCGGCAAGAAAACAGAAAAAGCATCCATCCAAAATTATCTAATTATTTTAAACTCAAATAATTTCTTTTTAGCAAAATGTAGCCTAATGGACTTTTGACTCTCATCTTGGAAGAATACCTTTCAGTGATTTAATGTACGCTATCACACTAAATATCACCTGGATTTATCTTTTCTCTGTTTGTCTTCCTATCTCTCTTTTTTTTATTGTCCCCTCAGAATTTGCTGACTCTGGTGAGTTAATACTCTAATTCATGTATCTCCCACCCCCCCAAAATATGTTTGTTCTCATTCCAACAGCCTGGAGGCAGCTATCTTGCCCGACGTGTCCCCTATGTATACATCTCCCCAGCGCCGCTGTGCTGTATGTCAATTCTGTACTGTCTCCTGACTCTCCTGCAAATATATCATTCTCTTCTGTGGATGTATTCTCTCTGGAAACCCTTTGTGACCATTTCTGCATTGTTTTCCCCATTGTCCCCAATCCTCTCTCTCCTCTTATGAACTCCTTTTAGTTCTGGTTTTGTGTTATTGCTCTCTGTGAGACAGGAAACAATCTTTTTTTCCTGTTGTGTTGTCCTCAAACTCCTGGTTTGTGAAGGTCCTTTACCTTGCAGACATTTAGCTAAACATGGCAGTGGTGTAGCAAGAAGATGGAGATTTCATGTGGTAGGTCTTTCAACTTGACAACGTTGTGCTTGGCTCGTGAATTTGTATATTGAGCAGATGGAGAAAAGTTGTGAGCTGTTTTCTCAGTCCTCCTCACATACCCTTCATCAGGATTCAGAGTCAATAAGAGCTGGACAGAGCAATTAATTGCAGTGGACTTAAATTTGTTTCCCTCTTTTACAATTAGCTGTTCCCACCAAACTGTTATCGATTTAAGTATTCACATGCTCCTTGGGAGATACAGTAGATTATTCAGCATCCGCATTCAGAACAACAGGTTTCTTGTTCTCATTATTGTGCCGGTCCTTCAGTTCAATAATAGACCTTTAATCCTGCATGTTTTCCATTGGAGAGAACATAGTAATAGTCTGGTACAGTTAGTTCCCGGCACAAGTGCCCACATCTCTTTTTCCATCAGTGTGGAGCTACAAACAATATCACTTAGGAGCATCATTAAATATTGAACTACAAAGAGAGATGGGGAGGGAGACGGGCAGAGTGGCTGTCTGAGCTCTCAGTGGATGGCTGAAACAAGCCTCCCGAAACAGCACTCAGAATTCTGACTGCGTGCATGTCTTTAGCTCAGGCCCTTCAATAAGATTTATCACCCAGAGATGTGAACTCTGGTGGTGAGTCTGTGCATAACCATAGGTTGACCACAAATCATACAGTAAAGGTAAATGTATGAAATGCATACATTGAATGAATAGAATAGAATGACTAATTGGCCTTGTTGATTATTTCAAATACCTGATAATCTCCCACTGTTTACATAATCTGTGACTATGTGGTGCAGTACAGTGGTATAAATATAGCAGCACACACCAGCTTTCTCATCAGATGCTTTCCTGCAGATCATTATCTCACTGAGATAGACTGGAAAGATCGCTCACAATACCAATGTGGCCTTGGACATCTTTGTTGATGTTAGGCCATTTTTATTGAGCAGACGTTGCACCAAGGGCCTCCGCAGGCTGGGCATAGAAAGGACAAGGTAATTTGGGTAAACCATGATACACTACGCTCATTGGGTAAACTGGTGAGACAAGAGAGGGTCGGTGTTGGATGCAGGCACGCAAAGAAATCAGTCGCAGCAGCAGCAAACGAGGTTTGTGTGTTTGTCAACCAGACAAAATTCATTTGTGAACAAGGAAACAAAGTATTTTTGGGTGACTTTTCTCTGCTGTGACTTTCCAAATTTTTTTTTAACAGCCATTAATTATGAGAAGTAAATCCATTCGTCAAGCCAACATTTCCAGTCTGCCCCATACTGCTGCTCTCCCTGCCAGCAGTATTGTCTGCGTGGTGACCCAGGGCCCCATTGATCACATGGTTCAATAAAGCAGTCACTGTCGCTGACCTCGCTCCTCTTGTGCAATGGAAATATATTTACCACTCATGCAGATATAAAATATTGACATTCTGCTGTAGGTTTTAAATTATTTGTTTTAACTTAACACTGCATTTTAACGCACTAGATTATATTTAACACCAACTTCAACATCACGAAGGTAAATGTTTGAAATGGTAGCATTTTCCTGTGTATTGAAAAATGCAATAAATAATATACTGTCTTTGCAATGTAATGGGGCATTAATGTGATATCTTGTCATATATTGTTAAAGCCACCTATTTATTTTTCATATGTTTAGCATTAATATTTGAATGCAGGAAAGAAATGGTGATGTACAGTCATAATCGTACTTCCAGTATGTTATGTAACTGAGACCAGCCAACCAGAACCCATCAACCCATCATCCCTCTAACTCGCACTCGTACACATGTCACACCCCCCACCCGCACCCTCTGAGCTAACCCTGTGCTGGGCGGGTGAAAGAATCAATGTTAAAAGCCTTTTTGCTCCAGCACAGACTGTGAATTTCCCTGACACCCCAACCCCCAGCAGACAGAGCGGGCATGCACACACACTCTCTAGCACACAGCTCACTAGAGGTTTAGAGGTCACACCGCAAGGACAAGAGGGCCCCTGGTAAACAACAACAAGCCTCCCTCAGACGAGTGTGCGGGCAGTGATTGGTGTTGAGGGTTAATTGCCCCCAGAGCAACCTCAGTTAGAGGCTGGCCCAACAGTGATGCTGCACTTCAAACCCAAATCGCCTAATCATATGGGATTGAGGCACTTGCCTGTGAGTGCAGCAGATGAGCAAGACACTCTGCAATAGGATGTGTTTTCATCTCATTAGATTGTGTTTTCAGGGCTGCCAAGTCTCTCATTTGGCATGAGATTCTCATCATAGGCCTCTCAGATGTAAGTGGAGTGGACGCCCACTGTTGGATATTAGTGTGAATACATGTGGGTTTGTGGGCACGGGCATATACTCTACTTACTGTACTATACACCTCCTACATGTAGACAATCTGTGCCTGTGAAGAGAATAAATGGGTCAGTTTACCCAAGTTCGAAAAACATATTTTATTTACTTCACCTTTCTAAGAGCAGGAAGTCTCTTCATAAATTATCTCTCTTACAAGAGCGGTCTGGCACTGCAAAGTAGTTAACACGGTGGTAAAATGATTTACTATTCATATATAGCTCAATAACATAGGACTTGTAGAGCTATAAAGGAGCTAGCTTGGCTATTTAAAACAGTCAAATTCTTCAGAACACATCTTTGAATGTGGCATTTGAGGGCAGTGTTACAAATGAAGTTTGTCTTGTAAATCATTCCAGGCCCAGCGTGCAGGCTCTTTCTTCTCCATCACCATTATAATTCATCATGATGATTTGGTGTAATAGAGGCTTTAAATAGGAGAAAGTATGGATGCTGGAAGTCACCAAGAATGGCTTTGAAAATGAAAAGTTATATTTGAATCTTCCTCCATATTTTCATCAAGGGCCATCCAGTTAGCAAACATAAATTACAGTGATGAGTTCATGAGTCAACATTCAAAATAAAATATTAACTAACCACCAGAGTTAAGTGAGAATATTTTATCACCTCTGCACGAAAATTAAATCCTCATGCTATTAGTTATGTTGAAACAGGCAGAGCAGCTCCGAGCTCAGAAAACAAAGCGCAGTGCGGGAGGTAGAGCCTTATGGTCCGGTGTCTTCTGTTCTGCTGCTTCACGTTCAGCTGTTGCTGCAGGTTTGAATTCCCGGCTAATTCATCATGCAGATGTGCTGACCATCTATTTACAGTGGCACGAAGAACTGCTACAGTAAGGGAATCAAATTAATTGTTTGGGTTTCATTGTGGAAATAAAATGCCTAATCATCAAGCCTTTGAATGAGCTTGCGTGCAGAGGAGAGGAGGACTCATCTTTTTGTTGCATGTTGACCCAGTAAATTCTCTTCTGACTTTTTCTGTTCTGTTTTTTTATATATATATCATTGTATGAACCTGTTTTTGTGTTTTCTAGTATATTGACAGCCCCTTCCCCCTCACTTTCTCTCGCAAATCTTCTCTAATAGCTATCCAACCTGTGCCATTGGCAGGCTATTTATCAGACTGACTTACTGTAAAGCTATGATGTATTTTATTTGTAATTCAACCTTTGCCGCTTTGTTTTGCACTTCTGCAGTGATGACTCTGAGAGACTTTGTCTTTCTGTATGTTACTCCTTGTGCCCGTGTGAGTGTTTGTACAGAATGTGATGTAGAACCAGCGGACCTGTCTTGTTCTGTCATGTTCACTCTTTTCCTTTTCTCTGTGTGTTCGTTGCCTTACCCTTGTCTTTTGCTGTGATGTTGTAGAGCTTGGAACTTATGGGAAACTAAAATATTATCACTCAATGACTGAGGAAGGTAAGCCTGAAAGTTTTCACTTGATTTTTTGCGTCAGCTTCTGTCATCCCTCTTGCTTTTTCTCCATCTTAACCACGAAACGGCTCCTCTAATTCCATTTTTTTTGTTTGCTTGCGACATGACATACAGTTTGTTTTGTGTTTTAAGTTTGGCAACCTCTCTGAGATTTCACTGACAAAGTGCAAATCGCGGTAGCCATGCCATTTTATTATTTACTTTTTATTCTCATTTTTATTTTTGCCTTTTTTTTTCTCTTCCCAGAGAATATGTCCAAACATATTGTGTGTTACTGTGTGTAGTGCTTCTATGGATTTTATTCTATTCACTAACACGGTATTTCAAAGAAAATTGGTGTTATATGTTACTTATGTTGGATTTTGTGAGAAAGCCACTGCTTCTTTGAATTATTGGTCAGATTATATTATTATGCAAATAAAACTACACTCACAAATGCACCACATACCATCCCCTGAAAACACAAGGCACAAGGTTTTCTTTATCTTTTCTTTTCTTTTCTTTTCTCTTTGGCCCTGTAACCATACATCATCCATGCCTCAGCACTCACTTGGAGGTTCCACTTGTACCAGCAGCGGGTGCACACATGTAAGACGTACGTTGCTGAATTTGTCAAACTGGAGTGACTCATCCACCCAGTAGTTGCGTAACAAACAGAGCTGACAGGGAAAATGAGTGGCTGTGTAACGACGGCTAGGGAAGGGCTGAACTTGGTTATTCTCAAAGACTTGCAAATTGGAACTGTCATATTTTTTCCTTGTTTGCCCTGAGAGCTAGTGTAATTTCAAACCATACCCAAAGGCAATATGCAAGAGCAATATTATTTAGTTTTTAAATGATTATGCCATGAATTCTCTGTGAAATGAGATTAAAACATTTGCAGCAACTAGAAAGCTTTATCAAGTGAAAGGTAGCTGATAGGCTGGCCTTAGCTTAAGCTAAAATGACCTGATTATTTTCCTAGCTGTTATCTTAAAGCGAAAAATATCCACTTTTATGAATTAACATCTTGATAATGAAGTTAGTTAATTACTCTTAGTAATTACACATAACTGCTCTCTGGCATGAGGTTCAGAATCAGTGAACTGAAATATTTCTACAAAGACCTATAAAGCCAGAGTGATTTTCTTCAACATTCAAGAATTCCATTTGAAACTCATCAAAAAGCCCAACCCTTGTATTCCCTAGCAGAGACAATAATCTCACACCCTCATCTGTATAAACAAACACACGCAAACACAACCCACTGACAATGAGGTGAGTGATGTCAGAGCAGTGGAATGTGTGGTGCCGTTTTGTGAAAATGTACAGTATACGTGTGTGTGTGTGTGTGTGTGTGTGTGTGTGTGTGTGTGTGTGTGTGTGTGTCTGAAAGAGAGAGTGAGAGGCGAGGAGGAGTTGTGCGTTGCCAAACGACAAAAAGACAACAAAATGAGAGAAAGAATGGTGTTTAAAAAACACAGAGGAGCGAGAAAAACAGGAGCGATGGAGAACTGTGGAATTAGATAGAGGAGACGAGAGGAAGGCCGGGGGTGACTTAGGGTGGTTAATGATTTTGCCAGAAGGTCACAGACAGCATTGACATGGTCGGGTGGAGTATGTATCGACGCGTCACTGTGTCAAGCACTGACAAATTGGCCATGCCCTCTTTGAAATTAAAAAAAATAAAAAAAATCTTTCACATTGATTACAATGGGCTGATTAGGAGTGGGTAGGACATGCATGCAAAAACTGACACGCACAGGAAGTCAGTGAAATGAAATGCGGATACTCGACGCACAAGAGGTTTTTACACAAAAGGGAAATGATAGATGAGACAGACTCTCTGACAAACCCATTAAATATTAACATCTAATATGTATTACATGGGAACATAAAAACTTACACGACATAAGTTTTGTGCTATGGTGTCACATTTCTTCCGTCCGAGTACTGTGTTGTTGTTCGTGTGTGTGTTGGGGGAATTCCAGTCATCGCTCGTCGTTATAACATGGGCACAACTGCCTTGCGTGAGCCCACAGCTTATGCAAGCCTCAAGGTCATGTTGTTCAATTGATGACTGGTTTCAATTCAGTCTCCTGCGTCACAGCGTCATCTCTCCAGTGTTATTGAGTCGATAAATGTTATCTACAACAATATATTCATCCCCACCAGTGATTTATTTTCTTTTTTCTTTTTTTATATTGATCAAATTCTCTAACTAGCAGATGTCTCTTGCATGTTACAGTATTTCTCTTTGACTGAGGCTTCGCACACAGCTACTTTACCTAAATTTAAGAGGTACTTCAATAGATTGCTGCAGGAATGAGTCCTAAAACTTGGAAATTAGTTAGCATTTTTGCACTTACTGTTCCCTCTTCACCAGGTTTTTTGAATGGGTTTTTGGTTAAATGCCTGAAATAAGGTCTATGGTTAACACAAGCTTAAGAGATTTTAATAGCCTACTACTAGCTATAAATGAACTACATCAAGGTCACATGAGCTCAACGTTTTTTTTTTTTTTTTTACTTCTGCTGATTGTATTCATGCTTTAAAAATCATAAAAGTGGTCTTCATTTGTGAAGATTACCTTGTTGAACAAAACGTGTAAGTATTGTAAACTTGTGTTTGCCACAGTTTGCTTTCTGCAATAATCCAAAATCCAATAAAAAAAAATCATATTGGCTTTTTGTCGAGGGAACCAGTGTGATGCTAACTTTCTGGGTTTTTATACAAAAATATGTCATCCCTGCAGCACACTATACAAGCAACACTAAAATAGAAGCACTATAATAATGGTACAATCTTCCTGTTTAAATATTGCAATAACATGTCTTAAACCTATATATTTGTTACTTCCGATTCTGCCATGATGTTGTCCTCCGCAAAGTCTTTGATTGCTTTTAGTTCCCAGCTAGCCTCTGACCTCTCTTGTGACTTTCTGATCCGGGATGAGAACTGGTGTACAGGAGTGAATCTGAGCTCCAGAAGGTAGATATCTTCACAAGAGATTCTCTCCCTGCTGGCTTTGCCTCCACCAAGGACCAGGACATTGCAGGATCATCAGTATATGATATGCCATGTCATATTGACTCTCTATGTTGTTTAAACAGCAGTTTTGTGGAAAGACACCACCCTGTATGCACTGTGCTTTTGAAATGTGACCCATCTGGGGTCAAAGGTGACAACGGAGGAGCTCTCACTGGGAAGAGGACGAGAGGCCTTGAAGATGCCCTCTGCTCCACGTTTAACCACTGTGGCGATTCTGTTGCAGGTAAATTTCGAGAGAAGGCATCCATCCTTCATAAGATCGCTAAAAAGAAATGCCAAGTGGAGGACAGTGAGAAGGCCAATGGAGTAGCAAGCCGTTCAGGTAAAATGCTCTTTGATAGCTCGACATTTTTGGTGAATACATTTGTTCACTTTCCTGCTGAGGGTTATATGAGAAGGTTGATACCACTCTCATGTCCATATGCTAAATATGAAGCTACCACCAGCAGCTGGTTAGCTTAGATTACCATAAAGACTGGAAACAGGGGAAACGGTTAGCCTGGCTCTGTCAAAAGGTAGCAAAATGTACCTACCAGCACCTTTTTAAAGCTCATCAAACTATGGGCAAGAAAAGAAAATAAGCGTTTTTCCCAAAATGTCAAACTATTCCTTTCTCTCGATATTAGCTGATTATTTACAAAGACTCCTTTGCTGTTGCTAAAAGGCAGTACTCGGCTTAATATTCCTTATTAGTCATCAGGAATGGCCCCTGAAATAGTTAATGAGCATCACATCCGATGTTAAACAAGCATGACATTATCAAGAACTGCCAAATTGATTACAAGTGTTGTCTTCAAGCAGTATTTAAATCAATCACAGTCACTGCCAAGTGTAATTTATGTGTGTGGGGGGTGGGGGGGGGTTCACTTCAAAGAACATTGGACCAAAGGATAAACAGGAGGCAAGAGGATGCCCTTTCATAGCCACAGTGTAGTCAGAGCAGCAGAATCAAAGCGAGGCATAGATGTTTATCAACAAGGCAAATTATGCTAACAGCACCACATTAACATATTACCATCTTAATCAAAATGCATGACTGGTATCATCACAGCATACTTTACTTTTCGAGCCTCACATATCTTAAATTGGTGTCTGTAGTAAAAGAAGATTTACTGTCAGTGTAGTTTAGTGTGTGATGCACGTGATTAGATCCATTTCCCATCTTTATGTGCTATCACAGCATCCATGCTAAGGAGTAATGTCATGTGTTGGACGACAGTGGTATCAAGTCACATTATCTATCTGAGAATCTTTCTAATTGTATCACAACCACACTTGGATTAAAGCAAATTTCCTCAGCAATTATAGTGTTATCATCTGATTACACGGCTTTCGGCTCTTTGTATTTTAATAAGGGCTGTTAAGTAAGTCTGGCCTCAAATCGAATGGAGTCATATCAGCCTCCAGGATACGATTAGGGAGACATGCACATTCTTGTTCATACACAGAAAGATGCTTAAGGTGAACAAACATTCACTGATTCCTGCTTATTGAAGTAGCTATAGCTCTCAAATAAATGTAGTGGAGTAAAAAGTACAGAGGAGAAGAAGTATAAAAAAAAAGTGGTGGGTTGACCACTAGGCATTGTCTCCCACCTCTCTCTACATCACAACAGCTAACACTCTCATTCCCATTTGAGGCAATGCCAACTTTAGTTCCTCTACATGCTTCTCACTTTAATTATTCTTTAAAATTCCCACAGATAAGAACCTTCCGAACAGCTCCAGCGTGGAAGTGGAAGTGACACCACCCATGAACGGAACAGCAGGTCAAGAGGGGGAGACGGTAAGGGACGACAGCAGGAAGAAACTGGACCAAACTCAGTTATCACCCACCCACACCCACAAAACATGCCCCATCCAACTAATGACGTCATGCTATGAAAGGGAAGTAAAACTGAGAGACCGATTTCAATGTTGGAGAGACATTTGCGGATATTTTATGCCTCTCATCTGTGTCTGTTCCACCTCGAGTGTGATTGATGCAAAGGCTGCATTGACGATGGCACAGGTCAGTGCTGCTGATAATTTCCCAGCATGCACTCGGGCGAGTCCCTCCATCTTCAGCCAGACCTGCCAAAGACCCGCCTCGTCCCACTGAGTTCTGTAATCACACTCCTCACTCACCTGCTGCTCCCCGCCGCTGGGTGCTCGAAATGAACACACACACACACGCACACGCACACACATACACAGTCTTTGACGCGCGGCCAGGCACAAAGAGCCTCCGAATGGCACCTGCAGCAGTTGTGCTGGCATGAGCAATGATGGTGGGACGCAGCGACCCGCCAGGCAAGCAGACGGTCCTGGGGTAAAAGGGCAGCTATTCAAAGTCGTCCACTGAGAAGGAGGCACGCAGAGGAGACGGGCGTGTCGGTCATCCTGCCGGATTCTCAGTCGTTTCATTGACCAAGAGTAACCCCAAGACAGACTGAATCCTGCTTCCATTAAATGAGCAAAAAGTATGGGTTTCACCTTGATTTTGGGGGCTGAATTATTTAGTTTCAGATAAATAACTTTCTCGAACATAATTGTTTTCGAATATCAGCTCTAAACACCCACCTTTTCTGAATATTTTTATGCCCCAGCAACAGCCGTGGCCGGAGGCATTATGTTTCGGGTTCTCCATCCGGTCCAATCTCATAAACACGGTATCTTAGAAATGCCTGGAGGGAAATTTATTTTCAAATTTACTGATTAGAATTTGGTGGTGAACGGTCACTGTGACCTCACAAAACACATTTTTCGCCATAACTCAAGAATATGCGTATTATGATAATTTCCTTCAAACATCTAACGGGATCAAATTATTAAGTGATGACATCTTGGACAGATTTAATGCAAATGGCAACATGACTGGCGGTGGCATACAACCGTAATTCTAGTTCCTCAAGGCCCAAAACTAATTTTATCGGCTATTCTTTGGATTAATCTGATGCAGTTTACCTCCTTTTAAGCTACCACACCTTATAAAAAGTTATAAAAACTGTTATAAAAGTTATAAAAGTGTACTGTGCCCAGTATCTTTGCATTCAAAGGTGTGGACAAACTATTGGGATTTTAAACTCACACAATCCCTCTTTGAAACAAAGCCCAATCTTTGAAACATATTGGAAAAACACGCTTTAGCTCTAGTTGTAGAAACTGAACGATTCCAAAAACAAAAATCTTTCTGCACCTAAAAAATAGATACTGTAGCACATTGACATACAGCAATCCTCCAAGGCAAGATACAGTAGTCTATAAATACAGACTGGTGCGGAAGCATATAGAAAGCTCTCAGAATAGACTGCTTAAGATGAGCCCTGATCTGCAACATGACCATGTGCGTATTGATCTATTCCACTGCACCAAGTTGCTCTCAGATTGATATCTCACTCTTGGGTTAATAATAGCCTTTGCAGATAAAACTGTCATCACTCTCCTGAAGCTAACAATATTTGCGTCTATAAAAATGGCGCCTCGGTAAGAACGAAGAATTTTAGATTCACCTCAAAAATGTCAGAAAACCTGATTAATGATTATGAAACATTTCAGGTGGCGATTCACTGGATTTGTGAGAGCTGGGCGCTCATTGGCATGCTCGAGTCCCACATGCTGCTATTTGTAGAGGTCTGGCCCACAGCGCACCTGTCCGTGTCAACCAGGAAGTAGCTGGAAACAGCTCATACCTTCACATGCCGCCAGAGGCTCCGTCATACTAATTGTTCAATTCCTCCTGGATGCCTTGGCAACCAAGATTGGGGAATGAGGGCATAGTTAGGGTCAAATTCAAATCTGCAGCAGACTTCTAGAACAATTTCCTGACTCTTTTTTGTCGTTAAAACCTTTGAGAGCTCTGCTTACAGAAATGATCAAATACTGCAATATTTCCCCCAACAGCAGAAATGAAAGGGTTTATATTTTCATAAAAGCATTATTGTAAAGTGCATATACACAGTACACATTCATCTAATTCTAATTCTATGCTTTTTTCTTACAAAGATGAATGATGAGCACATTCAGGGCATAACTCACAGCAAATTGTCTCTTTGTAAAATGATATTCTACTTTCAGCACACATTTTGAATATGTATGAGAGCGTAAAGCTTCTGTAATCACTTATTTAAATAACATACTGAGAAACTAAAGAAAACCATAACCAATAGGAATTTGTGACTCATCCCACCTCTATCGCAACTAAAACCATTTGAGGAAAAAAATAAACATTGTGTATCATGTGTGTATCATGGGTTTCAGGGAGGAAGTAACATCAAATTTGAATATCTGTTCGCTTTCCTTTTTGCTAAATAATATGAGAATTTCATGAGCTTCTGTGTCAAAAAAATAATAATCCATATAGCAGCAGATGCCGATATTCACACCACAGCAGCTGTTACAGTAGTACACCAATAAAGAGTTATCCTCCAAAAAAGATTAATCTTCCGTGGGAAAAAAATGTGACACTTTTGATAGTCAAACTAATAAAAGAAATGAGTTTTTTGTTTGTTTGTCAGATTTCCCCTGTGCTGTGTGATTACCATAAACATATTCAGAAGGAGTATTGGACAGGTGTAAGAGAAGACAAAAGTAATTTCAGATAGATGACTGCACCCTGTCCATTCCATGACACTAAAAGTTGGATCAAGCAAATAACGCAATGCATCACTGTGCAGCCTTTTTGCAGCTATGCTTATGTGTTACTATTTTTGTGACCATTTCAACTCTTGTAGCTTTGTTGCGAAACACCAGGTGCCATCGCACACGCTTCCCCCGGGGGAAGAAAAAAAAAAAGCAAATGTCACGCCTCCCCTCGCAGCTCTGTGGTGCCTGGTAAAAGTCAGTGCCTTTAAGCTCAGAGTTTGCAGTGTTGCCAACTGAGCCACCACGGGGCAGGAAAGGCCCCCAAGGGTCTGGCATTTGGGAGCCAACTCAGAGAAGGGAGCACCATCTCTATGGGGTGCTTTAGCAGAGAAAGCAAGTAAAGTATAAATATACAAATGATGGACTCGCAGACTGCAGTGTCAGCCAGAAACCGTCACCTGCAGGAAGTCAACATATCCATGAAGGCAAACTGCAATATAATGTGACGCTTCCTGCTAGGACATATGAAGTAGCTGTTGTTGCTATTATATTCCTTCAAAACACTGTCGTGAATACATTGTAACAGTGATGGAAACCTCTCATAGCTTTACATCTCTGAAAAGCAGTGGATTTGGTTCAGAATTGATCTTTCTGAAGCCTCAGGTTTTAGGCCTTTTTAACAGACAACAATGCAGCCATCTGGATATGGAGAGGAGGAGAAATCAGAATGCTGAGCATAAGTGATGCAAGCGCTGCCTTTTGTTTGGCAGCTCTGATTACCAAGGTTACCAGGCGATACTCAACAGCAGTAGCTGTCACAGCAGGATAAGCTTCATATGATTCAGGATTTGTGCAGTAGCCATCTTCAAACATTTCTGCTTCACTCTCTGGGCATGCTTAGCTCATGTGATTAAGACTTAAATGATTGTCTTGAGAAAATTATTATTTACTGAGCATCATCTGTTATCATCATCTGCCCTGTCATATGTTTTTCTGCCCAGTCTATATCTTTTGCATCTTTTTGCTGCCCGTGTTCTTTTTTTTTTTTTTTTTTACACCATCACTCTCAAAAGGGCAGGAGACGAAGTTCTAGGTCATCAGTGTGTTCTGCTCAGATCTGCATGTGTGGACCTGTTCTCTGCAGCTCCCCACGGCTCCATAGCATCCTGTATAATTGGATACAAAAGGGACCCAAGACCCAATGTTTCCGTTCTCAGAAGGCCCTGTTGTTGTACCGTTAAAGTTTATAAGTACCAGAATGTTCACCTGAGAGTCTGCTTTTGCAGCGGTAGGCACAAAAGTTGAGCTGCTCCGGATGAAAAGATGATTTAGTTGTCTTTCTTGCCAGGGCCTCAGTGTGTCATCTTCAGACAGTGACGGCTTCTTTGATGCTGATCTGCAGAGAGGTGACAGTCTTTGGCTCACTTGGCATTCCAGTGGCAGGTCCAATCAGACCCCGGGGGTCTGCGGTGCAGCCGGCATCAGCAGTCAGCAGTGATGAGCCCCTGATGACTGGAGAGGCTGAGCCCTTCAGGCTCGGTGCAATCTCCCAAATCACAGTCATCAGACTCCTCTGTCTTAAGGTCACCACAGAGCAAAAGCACACGCACTTCCAAGTCCGGCCATCAATTTCTGCAGACCTCTGTGTTGTCTTTTCCCTCTTGAAGTGCTTGTGTTGCAAGAGTGCTGCCTACCTCTCTGGATAGTTGCTATGGAGAGGTGTATCCCAATGAGACAAATTATCGAGCCACTTGGATTATAATGATTTTTTTTTTCCTACATCACTTTAGAAAAATGAACAAAGCATGACTCAACTCAATGTGCTATTTGCGTCATATTTACCCGATATGAACTAAGTTAAACACTACGTGATCATGTTACATGTTTTATGCGGTATTACCCGTTCTGGTTTTGTAATCCATATCTCCTTTCGTGTCTCCTTTCAGGCTGAGGAGGAGGAGGAGGAGGACCAGCCTCTGAGCCTGTCCTGGCCCGAGACTAACCGCAAGCGCCTCACCTACCTCTTAATCATACCCATCGTCCTCCCCCTGTGGCTAACGCTGCCTGATGTCAGGAAGGCGGTGTGTGAGACAGAGTTCTCCTTCACAAAGCATTTCACACAAGAATGCCATCAGTTTTGGATGGAGAAGTGTGGAATCCTTATTTGTGTGTTTGCTGCTAGATTCACTATTCTCCCTCTTTTCTTCTTTTGCCTTTCAGACGTCAAAGAGATTCTTTCCCGTCACCTTCCTGGGTGCCATCACCTGGATTGCGGCCTTCTCCTACCTAATGGTGTGGTGGGCTCACCAGGTACACAGTTTTCCAAAGACTTGCACAGTCCCTCAGAAATGACATTGCAAAAATGAAGTGGGTGTCATGTGATCATGACAGCAGCACCAGAACATTGTGAAATCCTAACATAAGCATAATCCTTGTCAAAAAAAACAAAGGCAAGATGCAGTCGTCTTTTGTCTCCAGTTCCCATCCTTGACATTTAAAATGAAACCATATTCTATAATCAACCCACTCCTTAATAATCACAGCTGTCTTATTCAAAACAAAGAGATTGTCAGAGTTTTTTGTCACCTACATCAGCTCCCAAGCATCACAAGGAAATTAAAAAAAGCTAGAACAAAAGATTAGGTTTTATTTTTCCCAAAGCTTAGTTTCCTTTTTTTCTTCTTTTTTCCAGGTTGGACAGACCATTGGGATTACAGAGGAGATTATGGGCCTGACTATATTAGCAGCTGGAACCTCCATCCCTGACCTCATCACCAGTGTTATTGTGGCACGCAAGGGGCTGGGTGATATGGCTGTATCCAGCTCTGTAGGCTCCAACATCTTCGACATTACCGTTGGGTACGCCATCTGAGCATGTGCATGATATTGCTGTGTTTAAATCCCTTTTATTCAGTATGCCATGGTCATAATATGACCTTGAATTCTGATGCCTCTTAAAATTACATGATGCAATGTGTGTTTGATGAATAAGTCTTTACATTTTCCTTTTAATGTCAACTTTGCACACAATCGGAAACATAAAAGCCATTTTCTGTCATATTTTCTTCTTGGAGTAACATAAACCAAGGTGTTGATGCACGCATGTTTATGTATTATTCAGTATACCAACACCTATGTATGCTGCTGCTCGCATCACTGCAGCAAGGTGAGAGGGGAAACTGTACGTCAGCAAAAAAACAACCTTTTCAGCTGCTGCCAAGTTGCACCTTGATTTTGTCCTGTCTGAATTACAGATTAATTGTTGTCACACTGTGTCTTGTCATATTATCTATGTGCACATGTTGAGTGTGAGCAACTTGATATTGACAGGAAAACAAGTCTTGACCAGAAAAGAATGTCTCAAAAACACGTTGCCTTACAAACTTGCTTCATATTCTTATCTTCTGACATAGAAGGCATCCTTTTTTAGCAAGGATATCATTTAAACTTGGTTTGATCTTAAACAATGTGTAAATAAATGTATGAAAGACAAGTCATTGTTGAGTTTAATTGCATGAAGTATATTTGCTAAATGACTGTAACATGTGTTTGTGTATTCGCAGACTGCCGTTCCCCTGGCTCATGTGGTCCTTTACCAACGGCATGAAACCGGTGCAAGTCAGCTCCAACGGCCTCTTCTGTGCCATCGTGCTCCTCTTCATCATGCTTCTCTTCGTCATCATCTCCATCGCCGCCTGCAAGTGGCGCATGAGCAAGCTGCTCGGCTTCATCATGTTCATGCTGTATTTCGTCTTCCTGGTGGTCAGCGTCATGCTGGAGGACAAGGTCATCAGCTGTCCCGTGTCCATCTGAGGACATTCGAAGACCCACTTCCTCCCCCTCGTCACCACCACCACCACTACCACCACCACCACCACCGCTACCATCCTTCTTGTCTGCCATCGCTCTCACCTGACCTTTGTGATCCTTTACCCCAGGAACAAAAGAAGAATAAGGAGGACTGGACAAGAGAATAATGTGAAGAATATGACAAAATATGGAATCTACCGATATTTTCAGCTAGCGAGGAGTGGTGGGGAGGGGATAAACCAACAAGGGCACAATACTTTGGCTTGGCTGGTTTAGCGTAGGCCTAACATGAGTGGATTTATATTTATTATTATTATTTAATTGGCAGGTGAGGGGGGGTTATGGGTGTACAAGCCAAATATAGAAGCATTATGCATGCCATTTAGTGTCACTAGATGAGCTGGAATCAAGACCACGCCTGGTAGGTTGAGGAGAATGACCTCCTGTGAACTTTGGGGAGAAGAACAAGAAATGCGCTGTATATAACTCCTCATGTTAAATGCAGTGGCTGAGCTGAAATTGTGAGGATATTTGAACACACATTTTTCAACAGACTAAGAAGCTGTCGCCAAGAGTGAATAGGAGTTCGTGGATGAGGAAATTGCAGACTGTGTGGATGAAATGTGTTTCCCGTCTGATGGTATTGAACGAAAAGACTCTCCTGTGGGCTTTGCACCCGAGCAACAAGGGATGAAACATTCTTGCTGGGCAGACAAACTTCTCCGTTGTCATTTCTTATTTGCAAATTCATCATGCGCTCAGCCTGAATGAAGAGTTTAAGCTTCCCCTCTCCCCTGCCGGATGTCATTCTTCACCACTGAATGTCTTTTCAGAGGATTCTTTTTTATTTTTATTTTTTTGATTAATTTTCATAGAAATATAAGAAGTAGCATTAGATGTACTGTAGCAGTATTAGGTAATGTAGAGCCATCTCGACAATTGTTCTCCTCTTTTGTTCTTTTGCCACTGAACACACGTTCTGATTGTACAGAACTTTTCATGCTTCACACGCACCGACTGACAAAGGCAAGAAAAAAAAGGCCAAATTTGAAGTTTAGCCTCATAATATATGCTAGCCTTCAATATCTTTCACTGGTTGAAAAAAAAAAAAAAAAGGCATGAGTACTTTAGGCTCATTAACGTTCCGTAACGAAGTCAATGTCAAAATAATACATTTGAAAAAAACTTAACAGTGTTTAAGTGTAATGGTTGATTTAGATTAGTCAATGTGTAGTGCTTTTGTTCACAGTAGAACTGGGCTCAACTCACCGGCTAGTCAAACTCCTGGGGTAGTAGTTTCAAGGAGTCAACTGCATGTAAAAATAGACACTCAGAGGTGAATAATAACAATCAACATTTAAGAAGTTGTATACCAAAATGTATACTTTTTCAAACATGTTTCATAACTCCTTAATGCAAACCAGTGCTCAGTCTCTATGTAGAAAGTGTCAACATGTATGGTCAATGATATCTCTCGAACTTGTGCAATTTCTTTTCTAATCAAAGGTGCTTTTGTGTGCATGTGTGCAATCTGCATTTGAAGTCATCACACAATGACCATTCCCTATATTTATCTATGAATAGAGGTTATACCACCAGTATTTTGCAACTAATTGCAAAAAAAAAAGAAAAAAAGAAAGAAAACACCAAACGTGTGTTTTATACTGAAAATAGAAATCATAATCACAACCTCTCTTTAAGCTACATAGAATGTGGAAATCACAAATTTAACAGCAATATACGGTGTGTGTCGTCGTTGAGAACTGCAACACCCCCCCACCCCCCACCCCCACCCCCACCAACCATGTGTCTGTCCCTCGCTGTCCTTCCTGTCCGACGTGGTCCAACACTCCACAAGAAGAAAGTGGGTGACCATTTCTCCCAAAACTGCCCCTATCCTGTTAGAGCTGGCCAGAAACACCCGCTTTACCTCAACACAGCCTCTGTACAGCAGCGTAGTAACTGTAAAATATGGTAAATAGATTCTCTGAATGTGTGAGGAAAAATGCATGCGAGGAATTTGGGCTGGTTACCCACTGACTGTACAGCTGAGCTTAGACCAACTATATATGTTCACTTTTATGCATCCATTCAGAAAGAAACACCAAGAACTTATTGGTTATACTTTGTAAATATACATTTCTGTTTTTGCAAGAACAAAATGGTTCACACATGTATTATATTTATTTTCTTTTTTTTGTAATAGTGGATGGAAAAGGTCAGTGATATGCTGGAGGCCCTAAAATATAAAAAAACAACAACTCAAAAGCATTTATTTTTAGACTACACAACATCTCATTAGCATATTTTACACTGTAAACATGTCTGTGCTGATACGAAAACATGGGCTTTGAATACCCTATTGCTTCCCCAAGTTAAACAACAGTTAGACTTAGTGATGCTGCCACTATATTTTCTGACATTTGTTGTCAAAGATAAAGGTAGTAGAAAACTATGATCCCTGCATCAACCAAACTCATATGTTAAACTGCTACGTGTGCCCTCATAACAGTATATCTCCTTGAACATTTCCAGAACCCAGATTCAAAAAGCCAATTTCAGGCCTCTATGATGACTCATGTACTTTGTGAAATTCTCCTGCACATATTTGCCATTAAACTCTTCCCTCGGAGCACCCACACACTAACATGATCACAGTTCGCCATTATATTCTACTCGCCCCTTCTCTTTACAAGAGCAGTTGGACATTTTGGGAAATGCACTTCTTTGCTTTTGTGCCGAGAGTTAGATGAGAAGACGGACACCACTTTCATTTCAGTGGGGAAAACACAAAGTTAGAACCAGCACCTGCTTAGCTTATCTTAGTATACAAACAAAGTATAAAAAAAAGTCAAGTTTTAGTTTTAAACGGGGTTAAGTGCAGGCAAAGCTAATTCAAGCGAACCATTTGCTTGCAGTAGCTTCATATTTACCGTACAGACTTAAGAGTGGTACCATCTCGTCTGACTCTCGGTAAGAAAGATAAGACTCAAGTTCCCAATATGTTATTGCTTTAAAGGGTCAAGAGATAATTTGCTACCACCACGCTCACATGTGCATCCTGTAAGTTACCTGTGCACTTCCATTGTGAAATCCCCTCCTGTCAAGACACAACATATTTTTTTCTTTCTCCAAAGTTCCCACGTGTTTTTATGTTAGACCATGAAAGGAGAAAGGAAGGAAAAAAATAAATAAAAAAAATCAGAAGGCAAACCGGTTTAGCATGTGAGCTTGGCATTGATTGCGATTGCAGGGTAAGCGACCGTGAAAGTTGACCTCCTATTGAACATTCTTGCACTGTAAATGTTTTCATTTTCTTGGTGTTAATGTAAGATTTATTTAAGGTGTACATATATACAGATACAAATTAACCATATAATCTATATGTGTAAAAGAAATATGTCTCTTTATGTAAAAACACAAAGTATATAATAAAACAAATAAAGATAATTCAAATATGCAACAATGTTTTGGCTGGTTTTACATTACTGTCAGTAGTGCTTTATTTCAACCCCCCACACACACACACACCACACACACACACACACACACACACACACACACACACACACACATTATAAGTAATACGTGGTTTATAACACACCACAGTGAAGGTGTCAGCAAAAAAAACTCCTCATTTATTCATATGTGTAATTATATGGCATTAGACATGGTTACAGCCTGTCAATGCGTGCTCTGTAAGAAAAATGACTCATTACAATTGATGCCAATGGCTTATATATATATATATTTTCATAATTTATTTACTTTGCTTTTGCTAACAATAGATGGTATTTACACAGCTAACAGCCATATTTAACATTTCGGTATTATTTAGCTAAGGTGTTTGGAAGATTAGTGGCTTGTGAAAAATGGGCCCGATATTTACTTTGGTGACAATGGGACTAAAGAATTGGTCATAGTCGGTGTTCACATTCACTTCTTTCATTGGAGTTAATAAAATACGGGACCCGCCACTCGTCTCCTAAAGTGGGCGGGGCAGTGGAGAAACCCACGTGACACAAATACACGAAACCAACTCTAAGTGGGGTGTCTGCTTTCTGAACTGTTCCGTAAATACATATGCCTGGAGGTGAGTTCACTGCATCTCCCCACCCCCAGAAGTCTTTGCCATAACATGTACATTTGCTTATCTATGGTATGGAAAAAACTGACATAAGTGAGTGAGTGTGTGAGTTAAATGTACAGACTGTCACGCACCAACAGTACATGTTAATTGTTAATAATCATACTACAGACACTAAACACATAGAGCTTGCCCTGATGACGATGTATAGGCTTAATCAGCGTCATGGGAACTTGGTTGGCATGGGCTTTAATGTAATGGATGTTCATTTATGTAATAGTCCCAAACTTCAGCTTTAAAGTCTTATAGACAGCTTTTGTGCCCTCATCTCGTTAAGTTTTGAGGTGCATAGTAGTGGTAAACAATGTGTGGTTGAACGGGAAACAAGTTGGTTTAGAGGTTTCCTTTAAGGCTTTTACTTGTTTATTTGAATTATTAACCTGTATCTAATGAGTCCCCCAAGTACTAAATATTTGAAGTATTCATTTTCATGCAGCATTTAATGGTATAGTGCATTGTTCTGATTGCCAGCAAAGACCAATAATACATGCACATTAACTGCAACGATTAATTCCTACAGCACATGAACCTGCATATACGTGAAGTTAATTTGGATGATGTTGAGCATCTTTCAAAAGTCATGCAAAAATGTCTCGGGATGCACACCTGGCCTACACAATTCTTATGTAAGAGTACTCTATATTATCCTTTGGAAAGACTCTAAACCCTTCCTGCAGATGTCAAGTGAATACACCCCATTGTTTGTAAACCTGCAAGCTTCTATGACTTCTCCATCGTCTGTTGTCGCCCGTTGTAAGAATACTTCAAAATAAAACCACACACTGAGAGGCTTGCAATAAGGAAACAGGAATTTCAGCATCAAATGTTTGAATGGCGGTAAAGCCTCAATGACGATCTCAAATAGCAATCAGCACTGTAAACAAGGACATTTTTACAAGGGCAATGATTTGCATTTCTTCTCTTATGGCGCCTTCCTGCCTGTATGAAGACTAGTTGTGGAATAGGGCGCCCTCCTGTGTTCAAACCCCGACTCTTCAATAGTTTAACAATAATGGTGCAATCGTTACTTTGATTCCTTCCTGATAGCCCACCCCCGTACGATCTATTTGAAAGGTTACTACTGAAATATATCTCTTCTATCTTTCCTTAGAAGTGTGTCACATAGTGTACACTCCCATGTGTGTCACATAGTGTACACTACCATGTAAGTCAAGCCCTGTTTTGTTTTAACAAAACCACTCTTGATGGATTCCAGCTGTGAGATAAAGTGCATTTCCAGCGTAAAGTGGATGATGTATGAAAACCTGAAGTTAGTAGACGACAGGCTCTGTGTTAACCAACAATAAACAGTTTCTCACCACAGTTCATCGGTCATATTATCGACTCTCAGGGGGCAAAGGGGGCTTAAATGAAAAAGGGGCACTTTCTCAATGTCCACAAACATCCCTACATACCCTAACTCGGAGGCCGACTTCAGGCACAATGTCACTCAAGGGAAGCCCTAATTAAAACCTTTGAAGGGCCCCTGCGGCATGACGTTAGAACCAGTGCATCCCATCAGACATCACATACATATCCTGGTTGAATATTGGTTTGACAAAAACAAAGGGTAATTCGACGTTCAAAGCCAGAACGGAAAGTATGATGTGGTTGAGACAACATGGGGTTTGAAATTCTGAACGTGAAAAGACCTGCATGAGATTACTCAAGATAAGGTTGATAAATTGTTGATGGTGGGAAGCCTTGTTTGTGTTTTTCGTGGTAATAATTCTTAGGGAGACACAGAAATCCTTTCCTGCGAACTCAACTAGGACATGTCCTCATTTGATTTTCAAATGTGGAATGCTCCTGCACACTCAATGATGTCTTCATCCCACATTATTTAAAAAGGGGGGTGTAGCTTTGGCTGTCTCTTTCCTCAGACGTGTGTTTCATTCTTCCAGGTATTCCAAGATGTTTTGACGGTAAACCAAAAGACTGCTTCCCAGTACCTTTCCCTGGAAACTGATCCAGCATGTGACCATCAACTGCAGTGAATTACCTCACTGATGAGACGAGCCGAATCATGTACACTTAAACAACAAATATATTCTACATTATCAGCTTTTGCCGAGAGAGGAGTTGTTGTAACCACTGTTCCTCTTTAGAAGAAAATCCTGGAAAATTCTCTTTTTTTTCTCGATACAGACAAGACTTTTGGTTTGGAAGACACAATTACACACCAACCGTAAGTCTAATGAAGTCATGTAAAGAACGGCTGTTTCTAGGTGTTCGTTTAGCTGCAAGTCACAGTTTATTATGTTTAATGAGAGTTCAACATACAGTGCAGATCATAGATACTCACAAGGGAGACAGTAGAAAACATATATAGCAGCAAATAATACTTAGTATAACGTATTTGTGGTCAAACAACCTTTTTAGATGGAACCATATACATACAAATTTATAGTATTATATTATTATATCCAGCGCTCTATATCATCAATTATTGTTATTATTGTTATTGTATGTATTATTATTATTAGTATTAGTATTAGTATTAGTATTAGTATTATTATATAATTGAAGGACAATCAATTAGTGTGTCCCTTAATGTGTGTAAGCATGTTGTGATTTACTATTTGTACTAATTATTATTTTCTACTTCAAATTGTATCTATAACTTCCATTTAGGAGTCTATAATACAATATATGCATTAAGCCCCAAAACTGACACACTGAAGAAACACCCAAAAAACTCAATAGGTGGTACTTTTAGAAAATACCTTTAAATGCTAAGTAAACTTTTATACTTAAAATCTCAGACAATATTGTTTTGTCTCCAGCTCTTTTAGTTAACAATGAAATAATAATTTTATACTTTTTACCGTCTGCTGTACTTTGCCCCCAGAATGCCACTAAATTGTACAGTACACACATAATGAATGTATTACTGTAAATACAAGATACACTTCCTTGGTTGCATGAAGGACTATTCAGGTAGAAGCCAGTTCAGGTGAATTTTGGACGAAGGGACGTTTTGTAACATTATGCGGCTCGAACATATGCAGACTGAAAGTATAGAATATACCCTTATACAATAGACGTTGCAAAGTTAAGTCACTTCTAAAATATATCTATGATTCATCTAGTTAACTGCGAAAAACAATCCAAATTCCTTTAAAAATTGTGAGTCAATGGCAGTGCTGGCAGAGTGTGTGGGGATTTTCCCTCTTCCAGCTCACATTTTACGACAGACCAACTTAAACCGTTAATAAACTGCACATGCTCCTGAAGGCAAGGTTAGTAGCACCGAGGGCGGCTTGTTCGGCGAGTCAGCTTACTATCGGCCAGACTTTGCTCCGTGACTTCATCTGCTTGCTGTCACAGGGTGTGCTTGCATTGGACTCAGCGAAAATGAAAAAAAAAACGTCTCAGAGGAGGCATCAGTCCAAATCCTGCACACTCACTCAATCCTATTACAAGCTTGTCTGAGGCAGACTGAGAGAATAGTTTCAAAATATCTCAGACACAGGCGAGTCATCACCAAAAGTGCCCTGTTTGGCTGCTTTTGGGGGATTCATGTGGGGAGTTACTTTTATGAAAAGAACAGGGGGGGTGGGGTGAGGCCTCAGTGGACTTGAGACCATACGATGACTCACAAGAGGGTCAGTGTTGATCTCACATGTAACCACTGCACATGTGGCTCTGTGATTCAGCTTGACAATCGTCTGAGAGAGGGTTTTGGTTTGCAACACAGAGAAAATGATGGACAACAACAGCCAATAATGCAGTGACATGCCGTTATGACATTTCAAACTGAGTCAGAAACAGTGGAATAACACCAAATAAGGAGAAAGTAAAGCAGTCTCTCTAACCCTTTCTCAGCTGACAAGAAAGGCCAGCAGTGTGTCACAGTGTTTTATGTGTTGCTTGCATTTTGTTGAGTCCATCACTTTACTGATTTGTTATTTCTACGTTTTCTTATCAACAAGATTTGATCTTGATTGCTAAATATCTGTTTTATTTTTAGATCACACGTATAAAAAAACACACCGTGATATTTAGCGGTTGCATGGCTGCACGGTGGTGTAGTGGCTGGCACTGTCACCTCACAGCAAGAGGGGCCTGGGTTCGATTCCCAATCCTGGGTGGTCCTTCTGTGTGGAGTATGCACATTCTCCCCGTGGCAGCGTGGCTTGCCTCTGGGTTTTCTGGCTTCCTCCCACAGTCCAAAGACATGCAGCTCAGGTTAATTGGAGACTCTAAAATTGTTGCCCTGTGATAAACTGGCCAACTGTCCAGGGTGTACCCTGCCTTCGCCCAATGTTAGCTGGGATCGGCTCCAGCGCGGAGTGTCCCCTGAATAGGAAAAGCGGTTTGGATAATGGAATGGAATGTTAAGTTGGATCACAACTGTTATTGTCATCTTGTTAATGCGGTTTCCATATTAGATATCAAACTGCTCTTTTGCAAACATTTCAAAGGAGAGTCATCAGCTTAATGTCACTACCTGTTTTAATAAATCGCAAATTAAAATTTGTACAACATTTCTATTTACAACGCAGTAACCATGATAAACAAATGCTTACTGTACGTAATGGAAAAGTTTAAAGTATTTGCTCTGTGGGAGTTGACAGGTGTGGCCGGTGTCGACGCCTTCGGAAGTGAGTCATCAATTGCAAAGGTTCTAGAGTCAACTTTAGGATTGTCAAATTGTTTGAAAAGATAGAATTATGTATTGTTCATCCGCTTATATTCGCGCACTTAATATCTACGTACACAGAAATTTGATATGTGGACTT
Organism: Ophiodon elongatus; assembly: GCA_016806645.1. Lineage (NCBI taxonomy): Eukaryota > Metazoa > Chordata > Actinopteri > Perciformes > Hexagrammidae > Ophiodon > Ophiodon elongatus. The sequence continues at coordinate 878,891 of JACSYO010001725.1, forward strand.
AAAGATTAGATAAAACAGTCCAATCCGTGACTTGGAATGACTCTTTCCCAAAAGTTGAAACTAAGAGAACAGAAGTGTCATCAGTGATGGAGTAGCTCTACAGCTGTATTAGTGAAGAACAGATTACATTTTAAATTAGAATGAAAAATTACACTGGTTTTGCAATTGTGATAAAAAAAAGTGTGCAGATCCTTTACTTAAGTAAAACTACAAAATTCACAATATAAAAACACTCTTTACTGCTCTCAAAGTATAATTTCAGGACAGAAAAATGTACTTAATTTAATTGTAAGTAAAAGTACACTTTCTGCAGGCTTCTGACCCTATTAGATTGTTGATATATTCTGTCTTAGTAGAGTTTTACTGTTGTAGCTGGTCACGTTGGAATTAGCTTTAGCTACCCTATATGCTAGTTTAATCCAGTTGTTCCCAAACTAGGGTCGGCAACCTCCAAAAGGTCCCAAAATCAAAAACTTAATTGTGAGACACATTTTTTTATTCATTTTTCGAACATTTATTCACTATTTGTTTCTTTTGTAAAATAATAGATAATGTTACCTATATTTGAACCACCAAATTTGAATTAAATCATGTGAGAAGTTTAAAAAGAGAAAAAATGTCTGTGGTGGAACTGCTCCTGACTCATAGACATGATGCATGACAAGGGCCCAACTAGACGCTGCTGTTTTGTAAAGGGTCAACAGCCAAAAAGATTGAGATCCAGATTTGATCTTAATTAAACTTATTGTGTGTGTAAAATCTTAAACTGAAAAGTAATTTATAACGAAAGGTGTCTATGAAGTGGAGTAAAAAGAGTGGCATATTTTAACAAAGTAACATAAAATGGAAATACACGAGTAAAATAAGTAAATGTACTACTTCCCAGGTGGGACACAGAAGTTCTTTCTTCTGGCTCTTCATGAATCAGTTATGTGCAACAGCTGTAATTCAGTGTTAATCTTCTCTTGAAGACAAACATGTGTAAATGACGATATCTGCTAAGCAACAAGTGGCACTAACAACACCAACAACGAGACTTTTTACATGGAGGAGCTGCTAAAGCTGCTAAAGAGGTCTGTCACAAAATGATGTTTCCTGTCCTGGATAGCC